>CM035167.1:99660669-99848368 GCA_020205615.1 Panax quinquefolius | reverse complement strand
TTCATAAATATGAGATGTTCATGATTTTGGGTTGGTGTGCTACTGAATGGCCACCTGGTCATGCCTCTGTGAATGTGGATAGTCCATTTTACAAAAGAGACTAGCAAAAAAAATTCATGAGCCTAAGATTTTAATGAACATGCAATTTTAACTCTACTGTGGATGTATGTTAACACAATGCATGCTTTAGGATTTAAACCAAATAGGAAGCAATGATTTAACTTCAATAAGCTTTAAGTTTCAAACTTGCCTCGCCTTTTCTAAGGTGATTTGGAGACATTTTTCAGATTATGGATCCAGACCAGCCGAGTAGCTCTCGTGTGGCCTCCGCAGGTGTGAGGAGGAGAGCTTCTGATGTTCTTGAAATTTAGATAAGGCACACTTAGAAGGGGGGTT
Organism: Panax quinquefolius; assembly: GCA_020205615.1. Taxonomy (NCBI): domain Eukaryota; kingdom Viridiplantae; phylum Streptophyta; class Magnoliopsida; order Apiales; family Araliaceae; genus Panax; species Panax quinquefolius. The sequence goes on along the minus strand of CM035167.1, from coordinate 99,847,972 downwards.
GAATAACTATGGGAATAAACTATGACCAATTTTTATATTTTAAACCAAACCATGAATTCAATTTTACTATATTAATGAATGCAAACTACTTTGAATGAATATGACCTCATTTAGAATCGACTATTTGATTTTAAGAAAATATCTTGCTGAAATTATAACTTAGTGAAAATACTTGGTGTTAATGAATTATCTTAGAATAATGCAAATATTCAAATTTTAATTATTAAGATAATTAACTAACTTTTGTGAGTAATTAAAGTAAAGTAAGTAATAAAATCAACAAGATTTTTTACGTGGTTCAAAGAATTACCTCTATAATAATAGCCTAGTCCACGCTCAATACCAACCAAAGATTGGAGACTCACTTTATTTCTTTAAATTGACTCTTGTTACAAAATAGATTCTATCAAATTTGAATTACAATAATTCACTTGAGCACTTTTTCTCCTTGTGCACCAATGCACCCCTTAAACACCTATGCTTCCTTGAACCTGTTTGTAAACAAACCTTAATCCACCTGGATTAAATTCCTTTAGACAACACTTAGTCTAAAATGTAAATTTACAAATATAGAGGACTAATGATCAAAGGAAATAAGCAATTTAACAATACAAGGCTCAACTAATGAATGCAATGATCTAATAGTAAGAACAGTAAGAAAGATATCACCAATATGAAGCTCACGAAAATTAGCTGAGAAATAATCTGAATATTAATTGCACAACAGCTGAGGATTTGCACCAAGGATAATAGAATAGGTTTTCAAGTATATGAGTGCAAGAATTAATTCAATTTTTGTGTATAGCACTGATATCTCAGTTCTCTTTATAGCCCAAAAATATTACTGTTGCTCTTCAAATCAGTTCCGTCTTATGAGATAAAATTATTTACATTGCCAACCGAATTTTATTAAGATAAGTAACGTTCCAAAATATTTCTGTTAGACACATTTTAGACGGATAAGGAGTTTGAAACAAACCGAGAATATCTTTGTAATTTGACTCCTTCAAAGCTTATAACACCTTGACCACTTATCACATTGGATATAAATATATTAATTGTGTGAAAAGTGTCAATGTAAACAACATCGCTTGATTATGAATACCACTAAACATCACAATGAGTGTTAGTTTCAGAATATCAAAAAGTGTATAATAAGCCAACTTTCCAAGATAATGATTATCTTAGAGTTCCAAGAATTGTGGAGTACATAGACTCCTAATAACACGCTCCACTTAAAAATAAATAATTGAGTAATCATGACTCTTAAATAACTACCGCCACAAACATATTATACTTCCTTTTGAGTAACCTAACATATTACATATGTTAATTAGTAAAATATGTAAAAGATTAATCAAAATAATTATGACAACTATTTTCAAGGATTAGCATGCATGGCAAAATATAATCACTTAATAAATTTGGACAATAGAATTAGTTAGCAATAAAACTTTAAATCATGCACAAAAATACTAATCACTTTTAATGCACAAATAAAATGTCTTAGAGCCTTCAGTATTGAAAAATCGAATATTTGCAATGACCTTACATAATTTTCTTAGGACACAAATCTTCAAAATCTTTCAACAATGATCCTTTCATCAACCTCCTGAAATTTCATAATAAACAAATTAGTACAAAATGTTAAGTCATCATCAAAATAATAAGAATAGAATATTAACAAGTCAACAGTTCCTTAGCCCCGTCCAGCCCGATAACCTCGACAGTTGACTGAGTCAGTGATTCACCCTATTCGAGTTGATATGTCGGATGTCGTGGATGATGAGGAAGATGTTCCTATTATGGATCCCCGCTTCTTTTCTACTTCCATTTTCACGGAGCTTCCAACTATTAATGTGACAATTCTAGATCTTCTGGATGATTTGAGTCATCATCTCTCGATCTACCTTCATGCGAACGAGGTAATAGTCGTTTCCATCTTTACCTTTCCTCTTTTCCCACTTTTGGGGCAAAGGTTTTGATCTTGATTTACAATTTGATGTAGGTTCCCGGCTTTACTCAACCCAGGGGGAACTGGTTTAGCATTCACTCCTTGTACCAAACCCTCCATCTAGAGTACCAGGAGATCGTCCATTTATGGGGCTTTCAGGATAAAGTTGAGAAGGTTGACGAGCCAACCACCAGTAAAGGAAAAGGCAAGATGAATAAGTGTTGAAGACTTGTTAATTTGTTACGGTTTATGTAATCAGAATTAAAAATTAGTTATGTGATGTAATCAAATTTGATGATTGTACTAAGGTTAGATAACCTGGGATTTATTTGAATATGTTATGTAACCCTTTAATGAGAAAGTTTATTAGTTAAGATTTATTTAACTTGGGTAGCTAGAAATGAATGTTTGGACAGTGAACACCAAATTCTGTGGGAATGAAGTACCCAAATTTGGGGGTGTCATAAGTTGGTTTCAAAGCTTTAGGTTATGAACCTTAGGTGGGGGAAAACCTTAAGGAGTAACCTTTTAGGAGATTTAAAAGATAGTGGTAATAAACTCTTATCGTGTTTTAAGGAAGAAATAATAAAATAATCTGTGCTTATGTGTTTACAACCTATGTGCTCGTGAGTATTGAGCGATAAATATTAGTAATTAAAAACTTTAAAATTTTGTTGTCAGGATGGTTAATGTTGGAGGGTCCAGTCAGGCTATGGAGGAGAGACCTCAGATGCCTAGAGAAGAAGAGTGTCGAGATATTCAAGTAGTCTGGGAATAACTAGTGCCACCATCTCTGTTGGTTGCAGTTGTTTCCCCAGAGTTTGAGCACGAGGGGTTACCGGATGACGAAGATGAGATAGAGACAGATGAGGAGGATCCTGTGGAGCTACCATAGACAGATGAGGAGGAGTAAGAAGAGTTTCCACTGAACTCTATTGCAATTCAAATGTATGACGAGGTGTACGATCGTAACATTGCATTTCAAGATAGAGTTAGGGAATTGGAGGAGCTGGTAGATGAACGTCAAACCTCGATGGCGCAGAAGGACAATGAGATCCAGGATCTTGATGTACGTCTTGGTAATGTGGAATGGAAGTTGGTTCACACAGAAAGTGACAAAGAGCAGCTGATGGCAGAGGTTGCGAAGTTTAAGGATGATCAGAGAAAAGAGTCCGCCAAGAGAGAAAAGGTTTAAGATGCTTTCGAGAAGGCTTCTCAAATATGTATATGTAGCTAAAGAAGAGGTGATGGAAAAGAAGGTCAAGATGGAAGAAATGGATTGTGTCTTCCACACTGCGATGAAATGAGCTCAAGACTGAGTCATGTACTATCTGACCCAGTTTGAGGAATTGCCATGGAAAGTTTATGTAAATAGCAGTGATGCTATCATTTCAATGTCTTTAAAAGATTATGAATGAATAAAATGTCAATGTTTATTTAAGATGTTATGTGTTACATGTTTTTTTTTTAAAAAAAATGTGCAAGTTAAGTTGAAAATACTTAAGAAACTAAGTAATGATCTAATAAGTGTGCATTTTAAACAGAAAATGCTTCCAAGAAGATGTCAACCACGATAACTAAAACCCCGAGGAGTCTACCAATAATAACAACGTCGATGTTAATCCAGCTTCAAAGAGTTGGTGATTTTACTAATGGGAGCACTAGAAAATCAACCGCAGAATCAAGCTGCGACCTTTAAAGATTTCAAAGCAATTGGACCGCCAGAATTTCATGGGTCCATGAATCCAGTGGAGGAACAGACCTAGATCATGGAAATAGAAAAGGTATTCAATGTTGTTAGAGTGGGTGGCTTACTAGAAGACCGCTGCAACGTTTATCTTTGAAAGAGGAAGCCAACCATGGTGGTGGCGTGGAGAATAAAACACGAGGGGGACATGGAGTGATGCCGTGGAACCGATTTAAGGAAATATTTTTTAAGACCTATTTTCCAGAGAGCTCACAGATTCTGATAGAGGTCCATTTTTTAGAGTTGAAGTAGGGTGCGATGTCGGTGTCAGAATATGCAGCAAACTTCAATGATGTATCAGGTTAACACGGATGAACGCAAGGCAAGAAGATTTGAACAGGGACTGAAGCCCGGTTATATAGCAGAGTCTCTATGTTCTAACTAAAGATGTTTGTAGCAGTGCTTGAAAAGGTGATTATCATGGAAGGTGGGGGCGAAGCCTTAACAAAATACAATTAGGAATAGAGAAAGAGGAAGAATGAGAATGAAAGTAGAGCTGGTGGTAGCAGTGGCGGAAACAGTAACATTAAAAGGAAGTGGAATGAGAGTTCCGGTGCTACAAGTCAACAGAGTAGCCAACAGAATAGGAAATTGGAAGCGTGTGTTACCTGTGGGAGAAATCACATTGGCGTGTGCTTGAAAGGTCAGTGGGTGTGCTTTAACTGTGGCCAGGAGGGTCACATTGCTTAGAATTGCCCTAGTCCGAAGAAGGGTGTTTGTTTCACATGTGGTCGAAGGATCATCTCAGAATTTAATGAGGATTTTGTGTTAATTAAAATATTTATCGAAATAAATAAATATTTTAATTAGTTTATTTATTGAATAAAATAAATAACTAATGGGATTATTGTGGAGTGATTTAATTAAGGATGAATATTAATTAAATTGATATTAAATGATTTAATGAGTTGTGCGTATTTTATTATGCTAATATGTTGGTAATATAATGTTTTAATTTAATTGAAATAATTAAATTAAAAGATAAATGAATTGTTAAATAATTATAATGTTGTTCTAATTTAATTTAATAATTAAATTAAAGATTTACTAATTTGTTAAATAGAATTAAAATTTATAGTGGAAATTATAATTATATGTTAAGGATTAATGGATTTAAGAATTTAATTAAATGAATTTGTTAAGAGTGTGGCAAATGAACCATATTATAAAAAAGAATATTAAAATAAATTAAAAGGGGTATTAATAGTCTTTACCAAACATGGCCTTGGGGTTTGAATTTTTGTAACTATTAAAATCTTTATTCTTATAATTGATATGGGTTATTATATGTATTATAATATATATCAGTTTAATTTCTAAGTTACGTAAATATTATATCAGTTTTCTTCCAACACTTATTTGCAAACACAGAGTTGTGAGAGAGAGTGTGTGACGTCCCCAAATCCGGGTATCTTCCAACCCGACAGATGGTGCTCCACTGTACTAACATCCATACAATCATTCCATTGAAATACAACCAAATTAAGGTAATTACTATCTTCTTATTACAATCAAAGTATAATCCTTCCCAGGTTCATATACCAGTTACATCGTTCATTGTTCATAATGTATAATACATACAAACTTATTAAACTATTACACAAGGTCTAAGCATCCATCTTAGCTTTGCCCTTATCTCTCTTGGCATTCACAGTACGTTCGTCTTTAACTGCAGTTATATAATTCATGCAAGAAATGAGCATGACAGCTCAGCAAGTTTAATCAAGAATAATAGGAATACCACATTCATGAATTATATAACAATTCTAACATAACTAAACAATAGTTATGAAGTAATATGAATCAATAATACTTTAACAGTTCATAACATCAATTCCCAAAGTATAGAATAGATTAGGAATTCTAAACCGGTCGATAGACCATGAACAATAAATTTCATTTTTTCATACTCGAAAAGGACTCCACAGCACTAAGATCGTTCATCCGTATAACTTACGAGCACTTCTAGGTGATCAGCCTATAGTACTCTATGTTGATCAACACTCATTCATTAAATGTGTTTACGTTTAATATTTTTGGCAAAACTCACGTGCCCATCGAATAATCGATGAAAAATACTTTTATTTGTTCATAGACAAACCTTACCTTCACGTCCGTACCAATTACTTGGCATAGGATAACGTTAACATTTCTATATAGAATGATATGAATAATAATGAATCTATATATTACTTAATAGTCTAGCCGAAGAGTTAAAATCGCATCGAATTCTTTCTTGAAAACAAGTCTTGCAATTCAGTTCAACGAATCACATAAAACTTGGCTAATATGGAAGTTAGACAAGCGTTAAGAAAACTTGCCTTTCAGCATCTTCAAATAACTTACTCGACTGACCACAGCCTTTACAGAATCTACATGATATATTCACATAGCACACTATAATTAACTATCAAACAACTATTCACATTGTTCCTACAAGCTTCTTTCTCTTCTATGTCTTTGTTAACTTAATATCTTTATTAAAGTCAACATAACTTATCACCCTTCGTCCCGGTTTATCATTCAACTAACGTTTATTAACCGGACTCAAACATTGTTGATAAGGTACCAACTTTGTTCATTGTACATATCTTGCTAACATGCATTACATTCCTAAGTTTCATACAATATATCCTAGTATAGGTAATATAGGATTAGTCTTAGTACATTTATTGAGTATATAAACTCAACTCAGGTAGGTCTCTAAACAATTGAAGTTCAAAACCTAACTTGGTCAACTTTTTTTCCTTCGTTTGTACATTTATCATGCATGACATCCTTTGTATATAGTGCCATGCGGCCCCGAGTTAGGTGGTACTCGGCCGAGTCCAGTATTTATGGCTTCTCCACTTTGTATCTTGGGTTTTGGCTATTTGGCCTACCGAAGTCAGGTGCACCAGTTGGCCAAACCAGTTTTGGTTTTCTAACGAAACTCCTGGCTTCCTAATTTGTTCATTTTACATCCGAATTGACCCATTCGAATTCCTACAAATCAGGAATTACATCCTTTACGTGTTCATATAAGGGTTCAACAATTTCGAATCCGTTAACTCATAATTGACTATTAAGTTCATTTTATATACGTTCGTAAACGTTCATGAGCGTTCAATGCTCGTTTTCTTCGTTCTAAGTCGGAATCCGACGATTCTCAAACCCACAACTCCTAATCACCCTATCTCACGTGTTGACATTGAAAACGGGATAAATACATTTTTGGTACCTGTACTAGGACCCGACTTACAATTTGGTACCCAAAGTGAAAAAACTTACAAATTGGTTATTGTACTCGAAAATTGTTGCATTCCGTTAAACAATAGGGTTTCATCCATGTCCCGTTTAAAAATTTGACAGGTCAGATGCAAAGAATGACATGGCGATGACAGGGCAACAAAATTTAATTGATGTGTATTTCTCATTTTCTCGATGTGGCTAGCCAACAACCCTAATTTAAATACTATTGAGCCAACGTGACTTTAAAAAAAATGCAATCGCCCACTCGTGGTTTTAAAAATACTTTTATGTTTTATTTTTTTCTTTTTCTTTACCTAAATATTTATAATATGTATAATATTAATAAAATTAATATTATAATATTTATAATATTTATGTTTTATTTTAAAATAAAAATAAAATACTTTTATGTTTTAAAATATTTATAAAAAATTTTAAAATAAAAATATTTTTATGTTTTATTTTCTTTTTCTTTTCTTTACCTAAATATTTATAATATGTATATTATTAATAAAAATTAATATTATAATATTTATAATATGTATGCTTTATTTTAAAAATAAAAATAAAAATCATTTTATGTTTTAAAATACGATGGTCAGTAGAGGAAGAGGGTGGGGAGAGTAAAGTTGACTCTAAATTGGGGAATGGGTTTTCAAGATCAACAAAGCTGAAAAGCCAAATTTGGTTGACAAATTTCCATAGAGATCTAATGGTGGGCGGTGATAGGTGGTGTGGTTCACACCATTGTTGCTCCAATCGAGAGGGCTAAGCTTCTTTTTACTGCACTCCAAGAGAGTAATGTTGTCATTCTTTCCGCCCACATAAGAAATTCAAGGAATGTTTGATTGTATTGTCCGCACAGTTAGAGAAGAAGGCATTCTCTCTCTTTGGAGAGGCAATGGTAGCAGTTGTTCTTTCAGATACCCATCGCCAGTTGCCTGAATTTCTCTCTCAAGGTATGTATCTATTTATGTACGGATTGGATTAAGGAAAGAACTCGGATCGGATTCCGATCGAAACGAGCGTTTGGGAGATTTTCTGGGCCACGAAGTCGGATTTATCAATGCCGGTGAAGAAAATGGTTTCAATTTTGGTGAGGAAGAAGATGAACAGTAGGGTTTGATTTTGAATTAATTAAGAAAAAAATGAGGATAATCAATTATTTTATTTTATGATGATAATCCCATATACATTGAAAAGTACAAGCACCAGATCTCAACAATTTTCGAGTACAATAACCAATTTGTAAGTTTTTTCACTTTGGGTACCAAATTGTAAGTCGGGTCTCAGTACAGATACCAAAAATGTATTTATCCCCATTGAAAATTAACGTTTTCAAGTCTCACGGAAACTTTCAACTACCATTCCGGAATTTATACGTTTTCGACGTTTAACTCTATTTCCGTAAAATTCGCCATAACTTCGTTACTAAGGTTCTCTAAGCCAAATCACATGGAATACTCCATGGATTTCATATCTACCTCCTAACCAAACAAGAAGCATATACTAACGTATTGATGGAGCTCAATTGTTTATCAACAATCGATCTCAACTATCAATATTTTCATGGTTCAAAACTATATTAAACCTTATTATTTTTATAATCTCATGACTTATAGAGATTGAATCTATGGTAAGTCATCTTTAAATCCTCATTCAAGACATATACCACCCCTTCATGATTCTCTATAATAAAAGAAAATCTAAAAGAGATGGAGATGAGAAGCAAGAAGTATTACCTCAATAACTCTTAAGAAATCTCTTGGAAGAATAAAAGTTAAAGCTTCCAAAGTGTATGCTTGCAAGTATAGCTCTCTTTCTCTCTCAAATAATCTATGTTGGCAAGTTAAAAAACTCCCAAATGAATCAACCTAGCTTCTTATTTATAGAAACTAGAATGGAGGGCATAATTGTCAAAGAACCATCACCTCCTTACTATTTATATATGGTAACCAAGTAAAACACTTGGTGACCAAGCCTTATGCTTGGCTTCCACACCAAGGTGGCCGGCCCACCACCTTATGTGACATCCTATGGGTTGCCCCATGGGTTTTACCCATTCGGTGACCCACCGGTTTGACCCACGGTTCTGTTTTAAATGAATTGGGCTTAACTAAATTATCATTGGGCCTTGGTCATTCAAATGATTGGATTAATTAATAATCCAACTCAAATGAATTAGTCATTAAGTCTTAACTTGATTCTATAATACGAATCGTATCACATACGTATAATTCACGTATTATTTCCGTATACTACTCATACAATAATCGTATTGTACTTCATATTTACCCAACGTATTATACATAGATAATAAATAGTATCACCAAATGCATAACACTCGCCTTAACCCTAACGCCATTCCTCCTACGCATATTATTTCCTTCTCGAAAATCAATATACTCAACCCTTAGGTTTTAAGTCCGCAGGCGAAAACTGCATTTGTCATAAATGAAATATTATCAGATATTTCATCTTATCACAATATTCTATCATTACGCGTTTCTCAGAATTTCAAAATAATTCCCCAAACAGAAACGGATGAATAGTGTTTTTACGGAAATTTCTCAAAAAATAATTATTTTCGTCTTGGAAATTCAAAACAATTATTTCTAACACGTAGCCAGAATACTAACCACGTTAGCACATTCTAGGTCATAAAACGACCTTCACATAGCTTACTCATAAAGAAATCAATTAAATTCATTTAATTCACATAATAAAATAAAATTTTAATTATCAAAAAAATCCGATTTTTCTCGGGCATTACATTCTCTCGCCCTTATAAGGATTCTGTCCCCAGAATCTTAGCTTATAATTATAAAAACAAATGAGGAAAATCTTCCTTCATTTTACTTTCGAGCTCCCTTGTTGCTTCTTCAGCATTGTGGTTTCTCCATAACACCTTTACTGAAGGTATTACCTTATTTCTTAAAACTTGTTCCTTCCTATCAATAATTTGAATTAGAAGTTCCTCATAGGATAAGTCCTTCTCTATCTGAATAGATTCATATTCTATTACGTGTTTATTGTCCGGTTTATAAGGATGCAACACTGACACATAAAACACATTATGAATGCGTTCCATCTCTGGAGGTAAGGCTACTACATAAGCTACCTCCCCTATCCTTTTTAAAATCTCAAAAGGTCTTACAAACCTTGGACTTAACTTTCCTTTCTTTCCAAAACGTATCTTCCCCTTCCAAGGCGATACTTTCAGAAAAAACAAAAGATCATACACCGAATTCTCTATTCTCTCTGTGAGGATCTGCATACTTCATTCGCTTTATCTTGAGTCTGCAACTAATCGAGTACGTATTATCTTCACCGTATGTCCGCCGTCTCTTGAACCATCTCAGGTCCCAACATCCGACGTTCACCCACCTCATCCCAATATAATGGAGTTCGGTACTTCCTCCCATACAACGCTTCGTAAGGCGGCATGCCTATACTAGCGTGAAAACTATTGTTGTACGATAATTCCACCAACGGTAGATATTCGTCCCAACTCCCTTTGAAATCCATAACGCAAGATCTTAACATATCTTCAAGCGTTTGAATTGTCCGCTCACTCTGACCATCCGTCTGAGGATGATACGCCGTACTCAATCTTAACTGCGTTCCCATCTGCTCTTGCAAACTTCTCCAAAAGTTCGATGTGAATCGTGGATCACGATCTGACACAATCGAAACAAGCACTCCATGTCTGGAAATAATTTCCTTGACATACAGCTTAGCTAACTGATCTAGGTTATACCTAACTCCTATTGGTAGAAAATGAGCCGATTTCGTCAATCGATCCACTATCACCCAAATAGCATCGTATCCTTTCCTTGTTGTTGGAAGTCCCACCACAAAGTCCATCGTGATGTGCTCCCACTTCCACTCTGGAATTTCTAACGGTTGTAACAACCCACTCGGTCGTTGATGTTCAGCCTTAACTTTTTGACAAGTTAAGCACCTACTAACATATTCTGTTATCTCCTCTTCATATTCGGCCACCAAAAGTTTTGACGAAGGTCTTGATACATCTTTGTACTACCGGGATGTATCGAGTACCTCAAACTATGGGCCTCCATCATTAATTTCTTCTTTAATTCGGGATCATTAGGAACCCAAATTCTTCCCTCAAAATGAAGTAATCCCTCCTTATCGAGGTTATACTAGTCTTTTCTTCATCTTCTATCCTCTTTCGCATCCGCTTGCATTCCTCATTGCTCAATTGTACTCCCCTAACCCGCTCCACTATGGTAGGTTGGGTTTACATAGAAAATAACATTTCCATCGCTTCCTCGCAGTAACTTAACTTCTAACTCCATTTTTGCCATCATTGTTATCAACTCATTACGAGTTGTTAACATTGATAATTCTCTCCACCCTTCCTACTTAGCAATCGGCTACTACATTTGCTTTCCGGATGATATAAAATATCACATATCATAATCTTTTATTAACTCTAACCACCTTCTCTCGTCTCATGTTCAACTCCTTCGTGTGAAGATATATTTTGAGACTTTTGTGGTCCGTGTATATCTCACATTTCTCACCATAAAGATAATGCCTCCATATCTTTAGGGCAAAACTACATTTGCTAATTCCGTGTCATGAGTAGGATAGACCTCTCATAATCCTTTAATTGACGTGACGATATGCAATGACCTTGCCATATGCTACATGAGCACGTAACCCAAATTCCTTTATGTGAAGCATCGCTATATACACTACAAAAAATTCCTCGTATCATCGTCGGGCAAGGACAATCTGGTGCCTCACTTAACCTCTTCTTTAACTCTTGAAAACTATTCTCACATGTTTGGTCCCACACATACTTCATCGACTTTCTTGTCGATTTTTTTAACTGAGTAGCTAATTTAGAAAAGTCGGAATGAACCTTCTATAGTATCCCGCTAACCCCAGAAAACTCCGAACCTCAGTTGGCGTTTTCGGTTGCTCCCATTCGTTAACTGCTTCTACTTTTGTCGGATCTACGAAAATGCCATCCTTATCAATAACATGTCCTAGAAATCGCACCTCTCAAGCCAAAATTCACACTTTGTGAATTTCAGATACAACTTCTCCTTCCAGTAGTGTTCCAACACTATTCTTAAATGTTCGCATGATCTTCCTCGGCGTCTTTGAATAGACTATAATATCATCAATGAACACTAAGACAAACTTGTCCAAATATTGTTTGAACACTTTGTTCATCATATCCATAAATGCGGCTGGTGCATTAGTCAACCCAAATGACATTACCAGAAACTCGTAATGACCATAACGAGTTCTCAACACCATCTTAGGTACATCTTCCTTCCTCACCTTTAAGCGATGATACCCGTCGCATGCAAGTCTATTTTAGAAAATACTTTTGCCCTTTTCAATCGATCAAATAGATCATCGATCCGGGCAAAGGGTATTTATTCTTAATCGTTAACTTGTTCAACTCTCGATAGTCGATACAAAGTCTTAACGACCCATCCTTCTTCTTTACAAATAACATCTTGGTGCTCCCCAAGGAGACACACTTGGTTGAATGTACTTTTTATCTAATAGTTCTTGTAATTGAACCATTAACTCCTTCATTTCGATTGGCGCCATTTGATATGGTGCCCTTGAAACCGTGTCATTCCCGACCGTGTCGCCGTTAACGCAGATCAATTACAAACTCCACCTCCCCGTCGGGTGGAATACCCAGTAACTCCTCAGGAAATTCATCCATGAAACTCTTGCACTATAGGTATATCGATCCAAGGATGTTCCCACTCTTTGGGTATCCACCACATGGCATAGATAACCTACACACCCTTTTCTCAACATCTTCCTAGCAGTGTCATAGATGACAACAAGAGCGTCTTGGTGAATTACTATCAAGAACACTACCTTGGTTTTCTTAGAAAGTCAAGGTTTACACTTTTCCTATGGCAATCTATTATCGCCTTATGGTTCACCAACCAATCCATACCAAGAATTACATCGAACTCTTTTTTAGCCTTATCGGCACCAAATCTACCGATAACTTATTCCCTCTAATTTCTACGCAACAATCCTTATGAATATGTTCAATGGGGATTATCTCTTTGTTTGCTACCTTAACGTCTAAAGGTAGGTATAGGTAACTTCTCGTGGATTAAACCTAATCGCTTAGCAAATTCACATGTTATAAAAAACAAGTAGCACCCGAGTCAAATAGCACATAAGCATTTATCTTATTGATTTAATGATACCGCTACCACATCCGTTGATGCAACCGCATCTTGAACAAATCATATTAAACGATGAAATGAGGGTCTACCCACATCGATGGTGTTGGTCTAGTAATGGCTAATTTACCACTACCAGAACTTTTATTCCCCTCTAAACCCTTCTTCGGGCAATTTCTTGCCATGTGGTCCGTTGACCCACAGATAAAACACCCCTGGTTTTTCTTAGGGTTAGGACAGTTGGGTGACAAATGCCCCTCCTGCCCACAGTTGTAGCATACTACTTTCCCCTTTAAACAGACTCCCATGTGAGATTTTTCGCATGTCTTACATGCTTCCGTTCTCCGTTTGGGATCTCCCTGCTTTACCCCGGTATTCCCAGGGTTAAAACTCTTCCTCTTTGGCAAGTTGCCGCTTCCGCTGGCAACTTCAGCCTTATTACCTCCTTCTAACTTACTCTTAATCTTTCGCTCTTTGTGGTATTGAGACAAAGCCTCACCACCACCTTCAGCTATTATCGCCTTCTCCATAATGGTCCCGTAGGAAGCACTCTGGAAAACCGATATTCTACTATAGAGCTAGGGTTTTAAGCCCTGCTCAAATCTGCGCGCCTTTCTTTCCTCTGTATCCACATTATGTGGAGCAAATCTCGCCAATTTGTTAAACTTGGCGGCATACTGGGGAACTGTCATATCCCCCTGCTTAAGTTCTAGGAACTTAATTTCCATCCTACCCTGCATGCTAGTAGGGAAATAGTTCTCGAAGAAAACCTTCTTAAATTGTTCCCACGTAACAGCCTCTGTCCTAGCCCCACCTTGGTGAGCTTCCCACCAGAAGTTGGCTTCCCCCTTCATCATGTAAGTCGCAAAAGAAGTCTTTTGCGCCTCACCTACATTTGTTATCACAAACGCCTTTTCGATCTCTCTAACCCATGTCTGGGCTTCTAGTGGATCCGTCGTTCCTCGGAACTCGGGAGGACCCACACTTTTAAAGTCCTTAAAGGTAGTTGTTCTTGCTACCCCAGGAGCTACAGGAATCCCACCCCCCACTTGGTTAAATGCAGTCGTTAATAAATTAACGAACTCTTGCATAGGGTTGTTAGGACCCCCCTGATTTTCATTATGAGACTCGGCCTCTTGGTTCCGTTGTCTCCTTCTCGGTGGCATAATTCTGATTAAATAAATAAAGCTTCGTTATTATCTATTTAACTACTCGGTTATCATTTTTAAATCAACAACAACCTTTATACCACAACAAGCATGTTAAATAAAAACTTCATTATATAAATATGCTTTCATAGTCAAAACTATTTACATCATGTTCCCTTAGCCAAAAGCTATTACATACTATCCCGCGATTGCCTCCTACAAAAATTGGGATTTACAAAAAGACTACCCTTAGTTATACAAAAGAGGGTTTTACGTCACTACTTATATATCAAAAGATCTAATGATCTACTAACACTGTCGAACGTCATTTTCATATTTCTGATTTGCCAGAATTGACACTATATCTCGGCTTATGGTATGTCAAGTCTGCCTGGACTCAATAGAATAACAAGCAATTTTCAGCTTTAAATCCTCGTGAGCGCATTCATGGATGTATGACATCCTAGTTATTTTCTGGTCTTTCTCAACCAGTTTCTTTTGTAGCTCAAGGACCTCATCCTTATAGTTACTAGCCTTATCAGTCATAAGCACTTTTTCATCGTGCTCTGACTCAAAGTCTGCCTCTGCAGATTCTTTCGCCTCATATAAGGTCGTTATTTCCTCAATCTGCGCTCTCACGAAAGTACGCAAATGCACATTCCTATCCAACACTGCCAGATACAATGCTCTAGTTGCATCCAGAGATGCTGGCTCCTGAGTAGGTAACACCGTGTTAATCGATGTCACCTCCATTTCCTCCTCCACATCTAGCATCTCGTTAAGTTATGATGCTAATCCCATAGTCTCTCCTCGAGTATCCCTCCTCAGAGATGTACTCCTCAATGTCTGAGTCGTCTAGTACAACTATCGGTACCTCTGCCATTGGCATTGGTACAATCTCAACTTGGTTAACTGAGTCCTCACTTATCATTTCCACGTTTCTAAACATCAAGCTATCGATTGACATCTACAAACACATAACACGTTGATTAGTACATAATACACAATAGTATAAGCACAAATCACATTTAATATCTTTAAGATTAATTTTCATCTTTTAATTCCTTCGATACTGAGTTATCTCAATATCTTCTTAATTCAATGGACTTGAATTTCATTCCTCGGACTTTACCTTCCTTACGAGGTTATTAGCCTAAGGTTTTCCCCCCTTAAGTTTTATAACCTAAGGCTTTGATACCAACCTGTGACGCCCCCAAATTCGGGTATCTTCCAACCCGACATATGGTGCTCCACTGTACTAACATCCATACAATCATTCCATTGAAATACAACAAAATGAAGGTAATTACTATCTTCTTATTACAATCAAAGTATAATCCTTCCCAGGTTCATAAACCGGTTACATCGTTCATTGTTCATAATGTATAATACATACAAACTTATTAAACTATTACATAAGGTCTAAGCATCCATCTTAGCTTTGCCCTTATCTCTCTTAGCATTCACAGTACGTTCGTCTTTAACTACAGCTTATATAATTCATGCAAGAAATGAGCATGACAGCTCAGCAAGTTTAATCAAGAATGACAGGAATACCACATTCATGAATTATATAACAATTCCAACATAACTGAACAATAGTTATGAAGTATTATGAATCAATAATACTTTAACAGTTCATAACATCAATTCCCAAAGTATAGAATAGATTAGGAATTCTGAACCGGTCAATAGACCATGAACAATAAATTTCAGTTTTTCATACTCGAAAAGGACTCCACAGCACTAAGGTCGTTCATCCGTAAAACTTACGAGCACTTCTAGGTGATCAGCCTATAGTACTCTATGTTGATCAACACTCATTCATTAAACGTATTTACGTTTAATATTTTTGGTAAACTTGCGTGCCCATCGAATAATCGATGAAAAATACTTTTGTTTGTTCATAGACAAACCTTACCTTCACGTTCGTACCAATTACATGGCATAGGATAGCGTTAACATTTCTATATAGAATGATATGAATAATAATCAATCTATATATTACTTAATAGTCTAGCCGAAAGTTAAAATCGGCATCGACCCTTTCTTGAAAACAAGTCTTGCAATTCAGTTCAACGAATCACATAAAACTTGGCTAACATGGAAGTTAGACAAGCGTTAAGAAAACTTGCCTTTCAGCATCTTCAAATAACTTACTCAACTGACCACAGCCTTTACAGAATCTACATGATATATTCACATAGCACACTGTAATTAGCTATCAATCAATTATTCACATTGTTCCTAAAAGCTTCTTTCTCTTCTATGTCTTTGTTAACTTAATATCTTTATTAAAGTCAACATGACTTATCACCCTTCGTCCCGGTTTATCATTCAACTGACGTTTATTAACCGGACTCAAACATTGTTGATAAGGTACCAACTTTGTTCATTGTACATATCTTGCTAACATGCATTACATTCCTAAGTTTCATACCATATACCTTAGTATAGGTACTATAGGATTAGTCTTAGTACATTTATTGAGTATATAAACTCAACTCGTGTAGGTCTCTAATTGAAGTTCAAAACCCAAGTTCAAAAACCTAACTTCGTCAACTTTTTTTTCCCGGCCATGGCTTGCATGCATCAGATGTATATATAGTGGCATCATGCAAGGCGAAAGTTAGTAGGGTACTTTCGGCCGAAGTCTCAGTATTAGCGCATACCACCACTGTGTATGGTTTTATGTCATGCAAGCATCGAAGTTTGTGCACCAGTTGGCCAAACCAGTTTTGGTTTTCTAACGAAACTCCCGGCTTCCTAATTTGTTCGTTTTACATCCGAATTGACCCATTCGAATTCCTACAAGTCATGAATTACATCCTTTACGTGTTCATATAAGGGTTCAACACTTTTAAATCTGTTAACTCAGAATTCACTATTAAGTTCATTTTATATACGTTCGTAAACGTTAATGAGCGTTCAATGCTCGTTTTCTTCATTCTAAGTCGGAATCCGACGATTCTCGAACCCACAACTCTTAATCACCCTATCTCACGTGTTGACATTGAAAACTAATGTTTTCAAGTCTCACGACAACTTTCGACTACCATTCTAGAATTTTTACGTTTTCGACGTTTAACTTCTATTTTCGTAAAATTCTCCATAACTTCGTTACTAAGGTTCTCTAAGCCAAATCACATGGAATACTCCATGGATTTCATATCTACCTCCTAACCAAACAAGAAGCATATACTAACGTATTGATGGAGCTCAATTGTTTATCAACAATCGATCTCAACTATCAATATTTTTATGGTTCAAAACTATATTAAACCTTATTATTTTTATAATCTCATGACTTATAGAGATTGAATCTATGGTAAGTCATCTTTAAATCCTCATTCAAGACATATACCACCCCTTCATGATTCTCTATAATAAAAGAAAATCTAAAAGAGATGGAGATGAGAAGATAAGAAGTATTACCTCAATAACTCTTAAGAAATCTCTTGGAAGAATAAAAGTTAAAGCTTCCAAAGTGTATGACTTCATAAGTATAGCTCTCTTTCTCTCTCAAATAATCTAGGTTGGCAAGTTGAAAAACTCCCAAATGAATCAACCTAGCTTCTTATTTATAGAAACTAGAATGGAGGGCATAATTGTCAAAGAACCATCACCTCCTTACTATTCATATGTGGTCACCAAGTAAAACACTTGGTGACCAAGCCTTATGCTTGGCTTCCACACCAAGGTGGCCGGCCCACCACCTTATGTGACATCCCATGGGTTGCCCCATGGGTTTTACCCATTCGACGACCCACTGGTTCGACCCACTGGTTCGACCCACGGTTCGGTTTTAAATGAATTGGGCTTAACTAAATTATCATTGGGCCTTGGTCATTCAAATGATTGGATTAATTAATAATCCAACTCAAATGAATTAGTCATTAAGTCTTAACTTGATTCTATAATACGAATCGTATCACATACGTACAATTCACATATTATTTCCGCATACTACTTGTACAATAATCGTATTATACTTCGTATTTACCCAACGTATTATACATAGATAATAAATAGTATTACCAAATGCATAACACTCGCCTTAACCCTAACGCCATTCCTCCTATGCATATTATTTCCTTCTCGGAAATTAATATACTCAACCCTTAGGTTTTAAGTCCGCAGGCAATAACTGCATTTGTCATAAATGAAATATTATCAGATATTCCATCTTATCACGATATTGTATCATTACGCGTTTCTCGGAATTTCAAAATAATTCCCCGAACAGAAACGGATGAATAGTGTTTTTACGGAAATTTCTCGGAAAATAATTATTTTCGTCTTGAAAATTCCAAACAATTATTTCTAACACGTAGCCAGAATACTAACCACGTTAGCACATTCTAGGTCATAAAACGACCTTCACATAGCTTACTCATAAAGAAATCAATTAAATTCATTTAATTCACATAATAAAATAAAAATTTAATTGTCATAAAATTCCGATTTTTCTCGGGCGTTACAGATTGAGAGCTATTGATAGTATTTGTGTTCTTTGTGATTTGAGAATGAAATAGAGAATTAATAAAGCTATTATAATCATCTTTGCTAAGGTTAAGAAGAATCAAAAGGTAATAATCTCGTTCCATATTCTTAGTTTTTTGTTCTTGAAGTTTTCTTTTACTATAAATGGTTTTGATACATGATTTGTTGAGAGAATGGTTATATATGTGTTCTTGGTTGTAAGTAATATGTTATATATCATCTATAGATGAGTTTTCGATAATTAAATCCATGAAACATGTTTTAAGTGAGGATTTGGATTGTTGTGCATGTATGTACAAAATGGTTTAGTTTGGAGTCTAAAATTGGTGGTTAAATCAAGCTAGAATCTATAAATTGTTAGTGTTTTACGTTAGTATGTTAAGAAATGAAAAGAATGCTAGTGGAATGGACTAAATTGGTTGAGAAACGATGTCGTGGTGCTTGATTACGCTAAGGATGTCAAAGTACGTGGAATAACATGAACTTTGGTTTTAATCCCTCTAAAGTTGGTTGTTTAATGTTTTGTTGTTATAATAGTTGTATACATCTTGGGTCTTGATTATATGAAGCTTATAACTTCTGGGTATGATTAAATTGTTGTATGGACGAAAAAATTAGAAGTTAATGAGTTTTGTTGTGTTCTTCGCGATTTAGCAGTATCTATTTCTGCATCGCATCGCTGTAGTGCCTCTAAGGAGGCTTCTAAGATGTCTTAGCCGCTTACTGTCACCGCAACACTTGATCCTTGTGTTTTAGCTTCTACAGCAGCAGCTCAGCAAAGCATCAGTAGTAACAAACTCTAAAGCTTAATGGCGTGCGTTGTAAAATACCAGTAGAAAGATTGGCCAGAAATGAGATTTTTGTTGCAAAAATTCTAGAAATGTTTTTGAAACTTTATTAGAGGGTGATAGTGAAATGTTAAACATATTATCAGATATAATAATAATACGTTGTAATCACGATTGATGTTAATTATGGGTTATGATTAATAAATTATATAAAACTTAAACTTATTATCCGTATGGTTGTGAACTAAGACTTGTTATGTGGCTAATACAATCAGATTTATAGCTAAGAGCTATAAAGATAGATGAAAAGAAAAGACAATGATGTTAGTAGTATTGTAATTAATTGATGTTATGATTTTAATGGTATTTGTAGGTGAACGAGAATCTGTAAATTTTATAGCTTACGCAAGAGGCAAGTCTCCTAACCCTACTTTTACGTTATGCAAGTCTTCTATTCTTAATTTGTTATTACTATGCAAGTTTCTTGAATCTATTATTCAAACGAGAAAGTTCTCTAACCCTAATCTCTTATTATGCAAGTTTTTGTTCCTAACTTGTTATTATTCTAAACTATACTTTTCATTGAGCAAGTTAATTAATCTTTATTCCTTCATTCCAAGCGAGCTTGTTTTGTTTATTCAAAGTCTTTAATTTTGTTGAAAGCTTTATCTTGTTGCAAAATGTTTGTTCAGCTATAAATAAATTGTTGTTCAATCTTTGGTCACCAATGTCATTGTATAATCTTACATTTTTGTACTGCACTCTTAGTTGACTAGCGACCCTTTATTAATTAAACTAATCCTTAGTTGATGAATGTTCTAGACTCTAAATTACCTTTGAAGTCGGTCCCAAACCAAATTTCCTTGGTTTGCTCAAGTACTATCTATTTTGAAAGTGTGTAGTCGAAAACTAACACTTGTTCAAATTTTATAAACCATTGGTATTATATCTCTTATTGATTCATTGATATACTTTGATTGTAAACAAACTCTTGAATAGTTACCGATCCTTATTTGATTCAAATAACACTTGGTTAATGATATGAACCAATTCCTTTGAAGCTAATTCCAAACCAAATTTCCTTTGGTACGGAACCTAATGATTAAAGCAGAGATGAACAACCCTGCTATAGGGGGTTATTTTAGAGCTACGTGGTAGAGTTAAAATATTTGTGCAATACATAGTACAAAGGGCTGATCACCTAGACTACGAGATAATGGTCCATATAGTTGCTTAAACTGTTAAAGGTTATAATAGAAACACATGTTAACCTAGGACATAGAAAATGATTATGGTCTTTTAGACAGTTAAAGGTTAAAGTAGAAATACTTGAAAAACTAGAATACAGTTAGTGGTCTTACGACCCTCAGTGTATTCCTTTGATATTGATATCCGTTATTTGATTTTAAAGTTCATTATTCCTTTAAACTCACAGTATTTGAATTAGAACTTATTGTTTCTGGTAAAAATACTTTACCATTGAAAGCTCAGTTAATTGTCATTTATAGAATGTTATTGTATACTATCCTTTTTGTGGGCAATTGTTTTTTCACTCTTGCACAAAACAATGCAGATGAAGTTAAGAAGTATGAAGAGCTTTCTACAAGCAAAGACAAAGGCAAAATACTCGATTAGATGATGTTAAAATTTATTTTTTTTATTTATGAAGCTCGTGTAATAAACTTGATTATGGTTATGTTTTAATTTTTCGCTAATGATGTAATAATAAAGGTTAGATGACCTGTGATAAGCCCCAAATTCGGGTCCCAAATCACCACGGATCTGGTACAATCATTCTATAACTATTGTGGAAGATATAAACATAAATTGTTTATACAATAAACTTTACACACTTTTCCCCAAGGTCGAGTAACCTTCACTTAATACACAATTCATAACTTATTTGACTTACAATAACATTAATATACAATACGGTTACAAATCTAACTATACACGTATACTAAAGCTGGAACTATCTTTGACCTTTCCGTATATCCGACGTATTCGTCTTAATCTGCAATGTTTATCATGATATAGCAATGGTGAGCAATGAATTTACCCAGCAAGTATAAGTTCATTTAAGGATATATCATGATTGAAAGAATTTGAATAATAAGCTGGCTATAATTCAACAATATAAATGCGAATTAACATGAACAAATTTTCTAACTGAACAAGCATTTAACATGAACAAATATATCTGGACTGGATGGTAATGAAGGTGATCAACCTTTCATACCTAATGAACACATGCAATACGCACAGAGTGCAATTTAATAATTCTTAGACATGGCAATCAGAAATGATTAACAACAAGTATAATTGAATAGTACAACTCGAGGTCGAGTTAAGAAAGACTTGCATGTACCGTTGATTATCGCTATGCAATTTAATAAGCTTTGTCTGAACCTAATATATAAATAATATCGATCTACACATTAGAATAATATCATCACAGTATTTAAAATAACCTAAACACATTATCACATAACCCTATCAGTCTATAACACACATAAAACCTAACCTCAAGTCAAACTTTGACAGTCTGAGTCAAGTTCGGTATAATTTTGACATCCCGACGGTCTAATCGAACAAAATTTCGAGTCTAAGTTCAATTAAACTCGTCTAAATACTTAATCATTATCTATGATAATTTATTAACAAATAAAATATTTTTGTAAGCTAAGTCGTAAAAATTTTCAAATAATTATTACTATTTATCATGAATTTTCAATCATTAATATCATATTAATATGAATTAAATACCACATAATTCCTTTATCATTAATATTTATTTAATATTAAATATTAATGAAAATCATAACTTAATATTATAATATATTTATAATATATCAAAGTATTTTAATACCTTAAAATCATATTTATATAATTTTAAACACTTAAATCCATTATTCGATAATTTCTATTAATATGAATATATTAATATTTTCATGACAAAATATCAAAATTTATATTTTATAACTTAAAATATTTTTATAACACTTAAATCATTTTTATATAATTTTTAAATCATTAATTCTATTTTTCCATAATTGATTTAATATATTTATTAAATAAATTAATTATCATTAATATTGATTAATTAATTAAATTCATCACAAAATATTGAAAGTCATTAAAAATAACTTAAAATATTTTCGATACCATAATATAAATTTTTCATAATTTTTCAAGTATTGAAATTATTTTTAAATAATTTATTTAATATTATAATTAAATAAATTAAATACCATTTATACTCCAAAAATGTTAAATATTTATGAAATATACTCTAAATAATTAAAAACTTTTTTTCGGACTTTAAAATAATTTTTAAGAATTTATTTTGTATTTTTAATAATTAAAAACTATTTATTTCAATTTATTAATTAAAATAATTAATTTTAAGAAATTAATTACTAATAAACGGCCCTATACCGACAGAACCGTCGTTATAGGTGTTCTTGGGTCGTTCATCATCAAACCCAAAACTCATGGCCAGTTAAAATGGTTGGTGGTTTGACCGCAATTAGATCTAGGTTCCAGTTGCTTTTAGGGCTTGTAAAAATATTATAATTGTAGTACTTATGTAGCACTACAACCACAAGCAAGAATTATAGCCAAAACATATCACAACAGAAAGATTCAAGTCACACAAAACTTATCAAACACTGTTCTTCAGTTTTTGGGTTCTCTAGATATTGAAGAACAGTCGAGGTACCTTATTTAAGCCCTTGAATCCATAAAGTCGAAGCTTGATTAATGTTTTATAAAGGTTCATACATGTAGTAGAGATGTCAGGCTACAATTCTATGTCATCAGATCATAACAACAACAACACATAAGACAGATAATGGCTAGTCAAACCTTGTCAGGAAAATCGCTCTTGAAGGTTTTTGAGTTTTTCAGAAATCTTCATAAGCAGTCGGTTAAGCCTATTTTGACCACGATTATTTTCGATCCAGATCATGATATGGGTAATATACCGACTTGTATGTGTAGTTAATATACCAGTCTGTTGGTCGTTTTATCAATCAATATATGCATGCAAGTATACACAGTTAACAAGTAATAAAGAGTAAGTAAAGTATCGTTCCTACAGAGAATTAACTAATAAAGTTCACCAAGCACTAGCCCATACCCATTTCAGTCTTATTTAAACGAATGATTTGATATTTTATAATTAAACTATGAAATTAAATAAACCTAACTATTCCTAGAGTGAGACTAGACAATGAAGACCTGAGATCACAATTTCATCTATTGACTCATTCAAATCCACACACTTCATGTTAAGCCAAATTAATTGTACCGGATTGTTAGTCGAGAACACAAAAGTAAAGTATAGCCATCTCTCAGTATACCATACCCATATCATATATAATCCACAGTTGATAGAATACACATGAACACCCACATTACCTAAACCACTATATGTCTATGTGATTTACAAATAATTAGGGTTTAAGCCCAAGTTCTCAATTGACTACTAGTGGTGACGAACAAATTAAAATATAGAATATCACTGAAGGAGAACGAAATCCGTACATGAAATCGATAATATAATACCCAGAAATTTTATTCCAAAAATAACTCGTTATACATGTATATATATGTGGATTGAATTTTATACCTGCTTTCCAATCCCACTAATTCCCAAAAAAACAACTAAGTTCCACATAATTAATAAAATATTCGATCTCTACATTAAGCAACTTTAAAAAAAATCACCAAAAGCATACTGTGACTACATGCCTCAATCTCCAGTGCAATCACATATTAAGTACACACACACACACACCCACACATACATATACATATACATATACATATATATATATATATACAAATATCTATCCGATAATCCTTTTATAAATCAAATCATTGTTATCTTTCTTATCAAAATTTCTAGCATTAAGTACACACAAAAAGGAAAATTCGCAGTATTGTCAAACCTGTTATACTTATTTCTCCTCTCTTGATCTGGATTGCCTCCTTCTTTAATTATAGTTCACAGTCGTTTCTCCTCTTCTTCTTTTTTTGGCTCCTAGTTTGTATTAGACATAATGAAGTAGTTAGGTTTTGGGTATTTATTTATTAATTAATAGTTCTTATTAATTTTCTTAGCTTTAATATAATTAAATAGTACTTATATACATTAAACCCAATTAATTTTAAGGCCCAATTTTACCAAATTAATTTTCATCACTTATTAATATTTATTAGCCTACATAAATTTATTAACTAGTTTGACCCAAATAAAAGACAAAGTTCAATTAATATATTTTCGAAAATATATAATTTTATTTTATTATTATTATCATTTTATTTTTTTATCAGGTATTACATCACCACCCCCTTAAAAGGATTCCGTCCCCGGAATCAAAAGAATGGAACATACCTAATTGTCAAAAAGATGCGGATATTCTGCTCGAACAGACTCCTCCATCTCCCATGTAGCTTCTAGCTCCAAATGGTTCCTCCACAAAACCATAACAAATGAAATTGTCTTCCTCCTTATAATTCACTCTTGATGATCTAAAATTGCCTCGGCTTGCTCCTCACAAGTTAGATCCTCTCGAATCTTATCGAACGGATATTGCACCACATGCAACATATGATAATGATAACTTCTCAACACCAACACATGGAACACATTATGCACATGAACTAGCTGTAGAGGCAAAGCTAACCGATTTGCCTCACCAACCCTCTCCAAAATCTTAAATGGGCTAATATAACGTGGAGTAAGTTTTCCTTTCAACCCAAATCGTTGAATGCCCTTCCAAGGATAAACTTTTAAAAACACATGCTCACCAAGTTCAAATTCTAAGGTCTTCTTATGCTTATCAACATAACTCTTATGTCGTGATCGAGTCGAGATCAATTTCTCTTTAGCCACTGCTACCTTCTCTGTAGTGATATGAACTAACTCAGACCCTTCTATAACCTTCTCACCAACATCATCCAAACAAGGTGGTGCCCGACACTTCCTACCATACAACGCCTCAAACTGGGCCATCCCAATACTTGC
Source organism: Panax quinquefolius (assembly GCA_020205615.1). NCBI lineage: Eukaryota > Viridiplantae > Streptophyta > Magnoliopsida > Apiales > Araliaceae > Panax > Panax quinquefolius. Next base: position 99,822,364 of record CM035167.1, on the reverse strand, counting down.
ATACCAATAGTTGTTATAAGCACACTCAACTAGACTTAAGTAATCATCCCAATTAGTTAACCATTCAAGTAAATAAGACCTCAACATGTCTTCCAACGTCTAAATAGTTTGTTCGGATCATTCAAACCCTTTCCAGAATCGTGAAGTGAACTGTGGGTCCTGATCTGAAATAATAGACACCGGAGTACCATGAAGTCTAACAATCTCTTGCTGAAAGATATGTGTCAACCTATCCCCCTAGTAACCATCATGGATAGCCAATAAGTGTACCAATTTGGTCAATCGGTCCACCACAACCCAAATAGCATCACTCTTCCTGAAAGTCTTTGGCAAACCAATCAAAAAGTCCATCGTTATATCCTCCCATTTCTAAACTGAAATTTCTAACTGTGGTAGTAAACCACTAGCACGTTGATGTTCTATCATCACTTGTTGACAAGTGAGGGACTTCCTAATATATTTAGCCACAACTCACTTCATCCCATTCCACCAAAAATTCTTCTTCAAATTTCTATACATCTTTGTAGAACCTAGATGAACAGAAAATGGTGAACTATGTGCCTCAGCCAACACAGCCTCCCGAATGATTGGATTTGACGGTACACACAACCGCTCACTTAACTAAATCACACCGTGATCACCAATACAAAACTCGGGCTGCTTACCCTCCTCCATATTTTGCTCCATACCCCACAACTCACTATCTTACTTTTGAGCTTCTTTAACCCGCGAGATAAGATAGGACTCTACTCTCATACCTGCCAAATGCCCATCTGAACCTTGTACATACAACTCCAACTCTAGCCACTCCATATCTGAAATAAGTTGAGGTTGTGTAATAAGGGTCGCTACACTCACTGAACTCTTTCAGCTAAGGGCATCTGCAACCACATTCGCCTTCTCTGGGTGATACAGAATTCTCATATCATAATCTTTTAGAAGCTCCAACCAACGCCTATGCCTCATGTTGAGCTCCTTTTGAGTGAAAATGTATTTAGAATTTTGTGATCGGTGAAGATATCACAAGTCTCTCCATACAAATAGTGTAAGACCCCAACTTTTTATGAATAAAATTGAATTTTCTCTATTTATTATTTTGATATAGTAAGGGATTGATTTGATTAATGTGGTTAGTTATGGGTAAAATGCACAAATATTTTAAATAAACAAGTGGTTATAAAATATTCATTGTTGTTGTAACATCCCCAAATCCAAGTCCCAAATCACCACGGATCTGGTATATTATTTCTATAACTATTGCGGAAGATATAAACATAAATTGTTTATACATTAAACATTACACACAATCCCCAAGGTCGAGAACCTTCACATATTACCTGAATCAATATCCTATCTAACATACAATATTATTATCATACAATAATGTTACATTTTTAGCTGTACATATAATCCCAAGCCGTACTTGTCCTTGACTTTGTCTGTATCTGACGTATTCGTCTTAATCTGCAATGTTTATCATGATATAGGAAGGGTGAGCAATAAGTTTGCCCAGTAAGTTTAAGTTCAATAAATTAAGGATATGTCATGATTGAAAGAATTTGAATAATAGCTGGCTAACATTCAACAATATAACTGTGAACTAGCATGAACAAACTTTCATAGCTGAACGAACATCGAACATAAACAAATATATCTGAACCATATGGTAATGAAGGTGATCAGCCTTTCATACGTGATGAATACATGCAATATGCACAGAGTGCGATTAAATAATTCATAGACATGGAAATCAACAATGATTATCCATAAGCATATTTGAATGAACAACTCGAGGTCGAGTTAGAGAAAAACTTGCATGTTCCGTTGATTACCGTTATGCAATTTATTAAGCTTTGTCTGAAGACCTAATATTAATAATATCGATTTCCAAATATTAGAATAATATCATCACAATATAATACTGTTATATATAATTATAAAATAATCTAAACACATAAACACGTATCCCTATAAGTGTATACAACACATAAGACTTAGTTTCAAGTAAAACTATTACAGTCTGAGTTGAATTCGGCACAATTCTAACATCCCGACGGCCTAGTCGGATAATCGTCGAGCCTATTAACCATAAGAATCCGTCTAAACATAACACAATTATCTTAGATAATTTATTAATCAGTCAAAATATTTTTTCCTTAACTTATAATAATTTTTAAAAAATTATTATCATTTATCACTATTTTTCAATCATTAATATCATATTTATATGATTTAAATACCACTTAATTCCATTATCATTAATATTTATTTAATATTAAATATTAATGAAATACATGACATAATATTATAAATTATTTATAATATCTTAAAGTATTTTTAATACTTTATTATTACCTTTAAATGATTTTAACGTAATTAAAACCATTATTAAATAACTGTCATTAATATTAAAATATTAATATTTTTTATGACAAAATATCAAAAGTTATATTTTATAACTTAAAATATTTTTATAACCTTTTAATCATTTTTATATGATTTTTAAATCATTAATTCTATTTTTCCATAATTTATTTAATACATTTATTAAATCATTAATATTAATTTATTAATGAAATTCATCACAAAATATTAAAAGTCATAAAAAATAAGTTAAAATATTTTCTTATACCATAATATAATTTTAAATAATTTTTTAAGTATTAAAATTATTTTTTAAGTAATTTATTTAATATTATAATTAAATAAATTAAATACCCTTAATATTCCAAAAGTAGTAAATAATAATGAAATATATTAAAAATTATTAAAAACCCATTTTAGGCTTTAAAATAATTTTTAGGAATTTAATATGAATTTTTAATAAGTAAAACTATTTTTTTATATTTATTTAATAAAATAATTAATTTTCAGAAATTAAGTGTCACTAAAGGGCCCTATAGCGATAAAACCGTCGCTATAGGTGTTCTTGAGCCAAACCTAGATCTTCATAGCCAGTCACAAGGTTACTACTTTGACCACAAAAATTCTCATGTTCTTGATGTTATATGGGTTGTCTATTGTGTTAATATTGTAGTATATGTTACGCCCCCAAAATAGGTATACATCACCCATTCTGAGTCGCCCAATACATGGTATAGAAACAAATACTACTTCAGTAATACAATTGTCGTGCAAAATACGACATAACATATCTTCGTGAGTTTGAATACAATTATTGTCTAATAGGCGTTATACAAACTCAAAAGGAGTCCTCATTACAATTATTGATACACTATTTTACAAAATAGTGAGAACTACTAAAACAACTATCTTGAATCATCACTCCATACCCCTATTAGTTCTCGCTAAATTCTCTCCTCCGAGAAGAACAATGGAACAAAAAGGAAAAGGGTGAGCTCAACTAGCCCAAGTAAAGAATATTATGACTAAGATAATATACAACAAATTATCATTAGTCTTCAACAGGAAAAATCGATAAAATATAATAGACAACAAGTTTTAGATCAACAACTACAATGAAACATCAATCCATTAGAAGAGTCAAGTAGAGAATGAATTCTACTATCTTCTCGCATTTAAAAGTCCATCATCAATATTTTATCCTGTAACATCAATCAATATACATCTTGACTCAAATATTCATCTCTCGCACTTCTGCAGCAAAGATATTCATATGTATCACCATTGGTCATGTTCATCTCAACACATATTATTGACCTTGCACTACGGGCCAAAGATATTCATCGATTAATCATTCATCTTTGCACTCTGTGCCAAAGATATTCAAGAATATCATCATTTAGGGGTGATGATGATGAAAATATCTTAAAGAAAAGCGAATCCATCGAGATAAAAGATCAAAGACTGGGGATTCGTACTTTAGTTTATCCAAGTTCAAAAATACCTTATAATAATCAATTTTGGAGCAAAATTCAAGAATAAAGATCAAAACATGGATACAATCAAAGATAGTAACCATAATAGACAACTTGGACAAAGAAAAGAAAATTTTATTTTTTTCGTGAATAGTGTTGTATTCGTGAATAGTGTCGTATATGTGAATAGTAACCCCGACACAAAAAGGTAGAAATTCCACAATAAAATCCATACCAATATTTCGGTTTAATGATATTGAAAGAATAACATCATTATGAAAAAAATAACACCCCTTACCTCAAAATAACAGTATTTCTGACCGGAATATCGGATGTAAAGCCGAAGAAAACTTGCACTAAATAGCAACTCTCAAAGTATCTAAATACTCACAAAAATAAGCTCGATAATATATGTGACGCCCCCAAAATTAGGTATACATCACCCATCTTGGGTAGTCAGATACATGGTACAGAATTTAAATACAACTTACTAATATAACTGTCGTGTACAATACGACATAAACTGTGAGTTTGAATACAAATATTGTCTACTAGAGATTATACAAACTCAAAAGGAGTCCTCATTACAATTATTATCACACTATTTCACAGAATAGTGAGGACTACTAATGCTATCCTCTGGACCATTACTCCGTTCCCCGACTCGTCCCGGCTATATTCTCATTTCTCAAGAGAACAAAGTGAAAGAAAAGGGTGAGCTCAACTAGCTCAAGAAGAAATATTATGACTAAGATAATGCGTAATAAATTATCATTAGCCTACAACAGTGATGTTAAACCGATAAAATATAATGAACATCAAGTTTAACTACGGTAGGAACCAAAGAATCCATTAAAAGAGTCAAGTAGAAAATAAAATCTACTATCTTTTATGATTTAAAAGGTTTTTCATCATCGTTATATTTGAGACTCAAACTTTAATAAATATTCCACATCATCGAATCACCCCCGCACTACTACCAAGGATATTCTTTAGTATCACGACCACAATTATTCATGCACTACTGGGCCAAGAATATTTGTGTATTCATTAATGGTCATGATCATGCCAACAATCGGTCCATCAATGTACAACGGGCCACCGAGGATTTTTCCCACATCATTTGTAACATTACGGTCATGATTACAATCAATAGTCTCTGGTCATAATCATACCAAGTCCATCTATGTACTACAGGCCACAGATGACTTTCAAAAAAATATAAATATGAGGATGATGACAATGATATAAGAATTCAATAAAACAAGTTCAAGAATTAATTTATCTAGGAACCAATAACATCCAAACTATCAACATGATACTGCTTTGTAGAGTAAAATTCATGAATACTCAGAAGAATATTTCCATGAAAGAATACTGGATGAAGCGCAAATATCAAGGGTATTCCACTAATTTCATGGAGTATAGAAGTCAAAGTTTTAACCAACGGAGTATAATAAAGAATGGAATAACAAAAGAAATCACCATGCATGCGATAAACCGCACAGACGGGTTATTCCAACAGAATAATAAATAACGGAACCAGTCCCACAGAAACGCATGCATGACGGGATATTCCAATGAATAATAAAGAATGGAACCAGTCCGGCCAGAAACACATGCACGTATGTGATGTTCCAAATGTAATAATAATAAAGATGGAACCAGTCCGGTGTAAAACACATGCATGTGATGTTCCAATGTAATAATAATAAAAGGCGGAACCAGTCCAGATGTAAAACACATGCATGTGATGTGATCCAAATGTAATAATAGAAGAATGTCACCAAGTATAGGGTAGACCACGTATATAGGTTATTCCAAATGTAATAATAAGCAATGGAATAAAAAGCAGTTCTCCTCATGAATAAGAAAGAATAACACCCCTTACTTTTGGTAGGAGATTGAATATTGCAGTAGTGTAGTAACAAAATACCCTTCTTCTTTCTCTCTTATTCTCTCTATACTTTCTCTCTCTATAGCTTGAATGAATTAAGTGAAAAATAATGAAGCACTGAGCCTCTATTTATAGAAGATTTCTAGCTTAACTTTTGCCATGTGAAAAGGCAAGTGGCTTGACGATTCGGTGATGTGAAAAGAAAAGTGGTTTGACGCTTTTGTAAATGTGAAACGACAAGTGGTTCGGACGCTTTTGTAATGTGAAACGACAATTGGTTTGACGTCTGGTAAAAAGGTAATTACTATATACGAAGGTAATTACTATTCACAAAGGTAATTACTATTGACGAAGGTAATTACTATTGATTGAAGAGACTCTTAGATGATGATATATGGGCCCCCATAAAATAATCAAACTTACCACAAACGTCTCATAATGGACTCTTTATATACATCAAGGATTGAATAAATATTACCACAAATCATTTTATTTTTAATCAACACATATTTAATCTTTCAACAATTATTAATCATTTATAACTTGTCATCTCAATTATTGATTTAATACTATAACATATTATATAGATGATATCTTTGTGATAATAATTGAATCAATAATATAAGAGATATGATGCAAAGAATTATCAGAGTAATAATTGAGCATAATGAGTGACTTCTCACGTAAGCATCAATAATCAATATCGTGTGCTACTATACAACTACGCATAGACATCGCACTTTTACTACTAGGGTAGTTCAATGCTTTAACAGTAACACCTCCGCCGTTATTTTTATAGAAAGATAATTTTGTCATTTTCTAACTACGATAATACTCCGTTGTGGGGTCCACTAATTATTGAGCCGTCGCATTTAATATTCCCCGACAAAAAGAATATTCCCCACCAAACGTAATATTTTATAACAACTTGCTTACTTTTGCAAAATTTATAAATATTACCCACAACTATAACATTATATCAAATTTATTCCATAATATTCAAAAATAATATTTATAGAAAATTCATCTATATTTATAAAAGTTGGGGTCTTACAATATAGAAAAAATTCTGGTGTGATTTTCAATTCTAACCTAAGCACCTATTTATAGGAAAATTAGGTATACATCACCCATCTTGGGTAGTCAGATACATGGTACAGAATTTAAATACAACTTACTAATATAACTGTCGTGTACAATACGACATAAACTGTGAGTTTGAATACAAATATTGTCTACTAGAGATTATACAAACTCAAAAGGAGTCCTCATTACAATTATTATCACACTATTTCACAGAATAGTGAGGACTACTAATGCTATCCTCTGGACCATTACTCCGTTCCCCGACTCGTCCCGCCTATATTCTCATTTCAGAAGAGAACGGTGAAAGAAAGGGTGAGCTCAACTAGCTCAAGAAGAAATATTATGACTAAGATAATGCGAATAAATTATCATTAGCCTACAACAAAGTGTTAAACCGATAAAATATAATGAACATCAAGTTTAACTACAAATGAACCAAAGAATCCATTAAAAGAGTCAAGTAGAAAATAAAATCTACTATCTTTTATGATTTAAAAGGTTTTTCATCATCGTTATATTTGAGACTCACTTTAATAAATATTCCACATCATCGAATCACCCCGCACTACTACCAAGGATATTCTTTAGTATCACGACCACAATTATTCATGCACTACGGGCCAAGAATATTTGTGTATTCATTAATGGTCATGATCATGCCAACAATCGTCCATCAATGTACAACGGGCCACCGAGGATTTTTCCCACATCATTTGTAACATTACGGCCATGATTACAACCGAATAGTCTCGGTCATAATCATACCAAGTCCATCTATGCACCTACAAAGCCATGTAGATGACTTTCAAAAAAATATAAATATGAGGATGGTGACAATGATATAAGAATTCAATAAAACAAGTTCAAGAATTAATTTATTTAGGAACCAATAACATCCAAAACTATCAACATGATATCGCTTTGTAGAGTAAAATTCATGAATACTCGGAAGAATATTTCCATGAAAGAATCTTTGGATGAAGCGCAAATATCAAGGGTATTCCACTAATTTCATGGAGTATAGAAGTCAAAGTTTTAACCAACGGAGTATAATAAAGAATGGAATAACAAAAGAAATCACCATGCATGCGATAAACCGCATGCACGGGTTATTCCAATGTAATAATAAAAATAACGGAACCAGTCCCACAGAAACGCATACACAGGATATTCCAATGTAATAATAATAAAGAATGGAACCAGTCGGCAGAAAAACATGCATGTGATGTTCCAAATGTAATAATAATAAAGATGGAACCAGTCCGGTGTAAAAACACATGCATGTGATGTTCCAATGTAATAATAATAAAGACGGAACCAGTCAGATGTAAAACACATGCATGTGATGTTCCAACAGAATAATAGAAGAATGTCACCAAGTATAGGGTAGACCACGTATATAGGTTATTCCAACAGAATAATAAGCAATGGAATAACAACAGTTCTCTTCATGAATAAGAAAGAATAACACCCCTTACTTTTGGTAGGAGATTGAATCTACGCAGAAGTGTAGTAACAAAATACCTTCTTCTTTCTCTCTTATTCTCTCTATACTTTTCTCTCTATAGCTTGAATGAATTCGTGAAAAATAATGAAAGCACAAGGCCTCTATTTATAGAAGATTTCTAGCTTAAAGCACCGCCATGTGAAAAGGCAAGTGGCTCGATTTTTGGTGATGTGAAAAGAAAAGTGGTTCGACGCCTTTGTAATGTGAAACGACAAGTGGTTCGGCCTTTTGTAATGTGAAAGCGACAAGTGGTTTGACGATACGGTAAAGGTAATTACTATATACGAAGGTAATTACTATTCACAAAGGTAATTACTATTGACGAAGGTAATTACTATTGACGAAGAGACTCTTAGATGATGACATATGGGCCCCCCATAAAATAATCAAACTTGCCACAAACGTCTCATAACAGACTCTTTATATACATCAAGGATTGAATAAATATTACCACAAATCATTTTATTTTTAATCAACACATATTTAATCTTTCAACAATTATTAATCATTTATAACTTGTCATCTCAATTATTGATTTAATACTATAACATATTATATAGATGATACTGTGATAATAATTGAATCAATAATATAAGAGATATGATCAAGAATTATTTGAAAGTAATAATTGAGCATACCGTGAGTGACTTCTCACGTAAGCATCAATAATCAATATCGTGTGCTCTTATACAACCACGCCAGACATCGCATTACTTTTACTACCGGGTAGTTCAACAGCTTTAACGCAGTAACACCTCTGCCGTTATTTTTATAGAAAGATAATTTTGTCATTTTCTAACTACGAATAATACTTCCGTTGTAGGGGTCCATTAATTATTGAGCCGTCATTTAATATTCCCCAAACAAAAAGAATATTCCCCACCAAACTAATATTTTATAACAACTTGCTTACTTTGCAAAATTTATAAATATTACCCACAACTATAACATTATATCAAATTTATTCCATAATATTCAAAAATAATATTTATAGAAAATTCATCTATATTTATAAAAGTTGGGGTCTTACAATATAGAAAAAATTCTGGTGTGATTTTCAATTCTAACCTAAGCACCTATTTATAGGAAAATTAGGTATACATCACCCATCTTGGGTAGTCAGATACATGGTACAGAATTTAAATACAACTTACTAATATAACTGTCGTGTACAATACGACATAAAGTGTGAGTTTGAATACAAATATTGTCTACTAGAGATTATACAAACTCAAAAGGAGTCCTCATTACAATTATTATCACACTATTTCACAGAATAGTGAGGACTACTAATGCTATCCTCTGGACCATTACTCCGTTCCCCGACTCGTCCCAGCTATATTCTCATTTCCTGAAGAGAACAGTGAAAGAAAGGGTGAGCTCAACTAGCTCAGTAAGAAATATTATGACTAAGATAATGCGTAATAAATTATCATTAGCCTACACAATGATGTTAAACCGATAAAATATAATGAACATCAAGTTTAACTACAAATGAACCAAAGAATCCATTAAAAGAGTCAAGTAGAAAATAAAATCTACTATCTTTTATGATTTAAAAGGTTTTTCATCACGTTATATATTTGAGACTCAAACTTTAATAAATATTCCACATCATCGAATCACCCCTGCACTACGGCCAAGGATATTCTTTAGTATCACGACCACAATTATTCATGCACTACGGGCCAAGAATATTTGTGTATTCATTAATGGTCATGATCATGCCAACAACTGTCCATCAATGTACAACGGGCCACTGAGGATTTTTCCCACATCATTTGTAACATTACGGTCATGATTACACCGAATAGTCTCTGGTCATAATCATACCAAGTCCATCTATGCACTACAGGCCACAGATGACTTTCAAAAAAATATAAATATGAGGATGATGACAATGATATAAGAATTCAATAAAACAAGTTCAAGAATTAATTTATCTAGGAACCAATAACATCCAAACTATCAACATGATACTGCTTTGTAGAGTAAAATTCATGAATACTCAGAAGAATATTTCCATGAAAGAATACTGGATGAAGCGCAAATATCAAGGGTATTCCACTAATTTCATGGAGTATAGAAGTCAAAGTTTTAACCAACGGAGTATAATAAAGAATGGAATAACAAAAGAAATCACCATGCATGCGATAAACCGCATGTGACGGGTTATTCCAAATGTAATAATAAATAACGGAACCAGTCCCACAGAAACGCGCATGCATACATGTGATATTCCAATGTAGAATAATAAAGAATGGAACCAGTCCCGCGTAAAACACATGCAGATGAGGATGTTCCAATGTAGAATAATAATAAAGATGGAACCAGTGTGATAGGTGTAAAACACATGCATGTGATGTTCCAATGTAATAATAATAAGACGGAACCAGTCCAGATGTAAAAAACACATGCATGTGATGTTCCAACAGTAATAATAGAAGAATGTCACCAAGTATAGGGTAGACCCATTATATAGGTTATTCCAATGTAATAATAAGCAATGGAATAACAAGCAGTTCTCTTCATGAATAAGAAAGAATAACACCCTTACTTTTGGTAGGAGATTGAATCTACCGAAGTAGTGTAGTAACAAAATACCCTTCTTCTTCTCTCTTATTCTCTCTATACTTTCTCTCTATAGCTTGAATGAATTCGTGAAAAATAAATGAAGCACAAGGCCTCTATTTATAGAAGATTTCTAGCTGAACACCCGCCATGTGAAAAGGCAAGTGGCTCGACGGTGGTGATGTGAAAAGAAAAGTGGTTTGGACTTCAGTAATGTGAAACGACAAGTGGTAATTACTGTAATGTGAAGCGACAAGTGGTTTGACGTCGGTAAAGGTAATTACTATATACTGAAGGTAATTACTATTCACAAAGGTAATTACTATTCACGAAGGTAATTACTATCGACGAAGAGACTCTTAGATGATGACATATGGGCCCCCCATAAAATAATCAAACTTGCCACAAACGCTCTATATAATGACTCTTTATATACATCAAGGATTGAATAAATATTACCACAAATCATTTTATTTTTAATCAACACATATTTAATCTTTCAACAATTATTAATCATTTATAACTTGTCATCTCAATTATTGATTTAATACTATAACATATTATATAGATGATATTGTGATAATAATTGAATCAATAATATAAGAGATATGATGCAAAGAATTATTGTAGCAATAATTGAGCATAGTGAAAGTGACTTCTCACGTAAGCATCAATAATCAATATCGTGCTACTATACAACTACGCCAGACATCGTACTTTTTACTAATGGGTAGTTCAACGGTTTTAACGGTAACACCTCGCAAGTTATTTTTATAGAAAGATAATTTTGTCATTTTCTAACTACGACAATACTTCCGTTGTGGGGTCCACTAATTATTTGAGCCGTCGCATTTAATATTCCCCGACAAAAAGAATATTCCCCGACCAAACGAATATTTTATAACAACTTGCTTACTTTGCAAAATTTATAAATATTACCCACAACTATAACATTATATCAAATTTATTCCATAATATTCAAAAATAATATTTATAGAAAATTCATCTATATTTATAAAAGTTGGGGTCTTACAATATAGAAAAAATTCTGGTGTGATTTTCAATTCTAACCTAAGCACCTATTTATAGGAAAATTAGGTATACATCACCCATCTTGGGTAGTCAGATACATGGTACAGAATTTAAATACAACTTACTAATATAACTGTCGTGTACAATACGACATAAACTGTGAGTTTGAATACAAATATTGTCTACTAGAGATTATACAAACTCAAAAGGAGTCCTCATTACAATTATTATCACACTATTTCACAGAATAGTGAGGACTACTAATGCTATCCTCTGGACCATTACTCCGTTCCCCACTCGTCCATTTATATATTCTCATTTCACAAGAGAGAACGGTGAAAGAAAGGGTGAGCTCAACTAGCTCAAGAAGAAATATTATGACTAAGATAATGCGAATAAATTATCATTATTTCACAAACAAAGATGTTAAACCGATAAAATATAATGAACATCAAGTTTAACTACAAATGAACCAAAGAATCCATTAAAAGAGTCAAGTAGAAAATAAAATCTACTATCTTTTATGATTTAAAAGGTTTTTCATCACTGTTATAGCTGAGACTCAGCTTTAATAAATATTCCACATCATCGAATCACCCCTGCACTACGGCCAAGGATATTCTTTAGTATCACGACCACAATTATTCATGCACTACGGCCAAGAATATTTGTGTATTCATTAATGGTCATGATCATGCCAACAATCGTCCATCAATGTACAACGGGCCCTTTGAGGATTTTTCCCACATCATTTGTAACATTACGGCCATGATTACACCGAATAGTCTCTGGTCATAATCATACCAAGTCCATCCATGCACTACAGGCCACAGATGACTTTCAAAAAAATATAAATATGAGGATGATGACAATGATATAAGAATTCAATAAAACAAGTTCAAGAATTAATTTATCCAGGAACCAATAACATCCAAACTGTCAACATGATATTGCTTTTGTAGAGTAAAATTCATGAATACTCGAGAAGAATATTTCCATGAAAGAATCTTTGGATGAAGCGCAAATATCAAGGGTATTCCACTAATTTCATGGAGTATAGAAGTCAAAGTTTTAACCAACCGAAGTATAATAAAGAATGGAATAACAAAAGAAATCACCATGCATGCGATAAACGCGCATGCACGGGTTATTCCAACAGAATAATAAATAACGGAACCGAAGTCAGAAAAACGCATACATACATGAGGATATTCCAATGAATAATAATAAAGAATGGAACCCGGTCGGCACAGAAACACATGAGCATGTGATGTTCCAAGCAGAATAATAATAAAAAGATGGAACCAGTCCGGTGTAAAACACACGCGATGTGATGTTCCAACAGTAATAATAATAAAGCGGAACCAGTCAGATGTAAAACACACATACAGGATGTTCCAAATGTAATAATAGAAGAATGTCACCAAGTATAGGGTAGACCACGATTATATAGGTTATTCCAATGTAATAATAAGCAATGGAATAACAACAGTTCTCTTCATGAATAAGAAAGAATAACACCCCTTACTTTTGGTAGGAGATTGAATACCTTGAAGAAGAGTGTAGTAACAAAATACCCTTCTTCTTTCTCTCTTATTCTCTCTATACTTTCTCTCTATAGCTTGAATGAATTAAGTGAAAATAATGAAGCACAAGGCCTCTATTTATAGAAGATTTCTAGCTAAACTTTTGCCATGTGAAAAAGGCAAGTGGCTCAACGGTAGTGATGTGAAAAGAAAAGTGGTTTACTGTAATGTGAAACGACAAGTGGTTCGACTTTGTAATGTGAAACGACAAGTGGTTTGACGTCTGGTAAAGGTAATTACTATATACGAAGGTAATTACTATTCACAAAGGTAATTACTATTGACGAAGGTAATTACTATTGACGAAGAGACTCTTAGATGATGACATATGGGCCCCCCATAAAATAATCAAACTTGCCACAAACGTCTCATAATGACTCTTTATATACATCAAGGATTGAATAAATATTACCACAAATCATTTTATTTTTAATCAACACATATTTAATCTTTCAACAATTATTAATCATTTATAACTTGTCATCTCAATTATTGATTTAATACTATAACATATTATATAGATGATACTGTGATAATAATTGAATCAATAATATAAGAGATATGATGCAGAGAATTATTGTAGCAATAATTGAGCATAGTGAGTGACTTCTCACGTAAGCATCAATAATCAATATCGTGTGCTACTATACAACTACGCCAGACATTGTACTTTTACTACCGTAGTAGTTCAGCTTTTAACGCAGTAACACCTCTGCCGTTATTTTTATAGAAAGATAATTTTGTCATTTTCTAACTACGCATAATACTTCCGTTGTGGGGTCCACTAATTATTGAGCCGTCGCATTTAATATTCCCACAAAAAGAATATTCCCCACCAAACGAATATTTTATAACAACTTGCTTACTTTGCAAAATTTATAAATATTACCCACAACTATAACATTATATCAAATTTATTCCATAATATTCAAAAATAATATTTATAGAAAATTCATCTATATTTATAAAAGTTGGGGTCTTACAATATAGAAAAAAATTTCGGTGTGATTTTCAATTCTAACCTAAGCACCTATTTATAGGAAAATTAGGTATACATCACACCCATCTTGGGTAATCGGATACATGGTACGTAATTTAAATACAACTTACTAATATAACTGTCGTGGTATAATACGATATAAATCATGAGTTTGAATACAAATATTGTCTACTAGAGATTATACAAACTCAAAAGGAGTCCTCATTACAATTATTATCACACTATTTCACTGAATAGTGAGGACTACTAATGCTATCCTCCGGACCATTACTCCGTTCCCCGACTCGTCTCGGCTATATTCTCATTTCTCAAGAGAAACGGTGAAAGAAAGGGTGAGCTCAACTAGCTCAAGAAGAAATATTATGACTAAGATAATGCGTAATAAATTATCATTAGCCTACAACAAATGTTAAACCGATAAAATATAATGAACATCAAGTTTAACTACAATGAACCAAAGAATCCATTAAAAGAGTCAAGTAGAAAATAAAATCTACTATCTTTTATGATTTAAAAGGTTTTCATCATCATTATAAATTTGAGACTCACTTTAATAAATATTCCACATCATCGAATCACCCCCGCACTACGGCCGAGGATATTCTTTAGTATCACGACCACAATTATTCACGCACCACGGCCAAGAATATTTGTGTATTCATTAATGGTCATGATCATGCCAACAATCGTCCATCAATGTACAACAGGCCACCGAGGATTTTTCCCACATCATTTGTAACATTACTACCATGATTACAATCGAATAGTCTCTCGGTCATAATCATACCAAGTCCATCTATGCACTACAAAGCCACGAGATGACTTTCAAAAAAAAATATAAATATGAGGATGATGACAATGATATAAGAATTCAATAAAACAAGTTCAAGAATTAATTTATCTAGGAACCAATAACATCCAAACTATCAACATGATATCGCTTTGTAGAGTAAAATTCATGAATACTCGAGAAGAATATTTCCATGAAAGAATCTTTGGATGAAGCGCAAATATCAAGGGTATTCCACTAATTTCATGGAGTATAAGTCAAAGTTTTAACCAACGAGTATAATAAAGAATGGAATAACAAAAGAAATCACCATGCATGCGATAAACGCGCATGACGGGTTATTCCAATGTAATAATAAATAACGGAACCGGTCGCCAGAAACGCGCACACGAGGATATTCCAATGTAATAATAAAAGAATGGAACCGGTCGGCGTAAAACACACAGACGAGGATGTTCCAACAGAATAATAATAAAGATGGAACCAGTAAATTAAAAAACACATGCATGTGATGTTCCAATGGAATAATAATAAAAGCCGGAACCAGTCCAGATGTAAAACACACATGCATGGGATGTTCCAGCGAGAATAATAGAAGAATGTCACCAAGTATAGGGTAGACCACGTATATAGGTTATTCCAATGTAATAATAAGCAATGGAATAACAACAGTTCTCTTCATGAATAAGAAAGAATAACACCCCTTACTTTTGGTAGGAGATTGAATCTACCGCAGTAGTGTAGTAACAAAATACCTTCTTCTTTTTCTCTCTTATTCTCTCTATACTCTCTCTCTATAGCTTGAATGAATTAAGTGAAAAATAATGAAGCACTGGGCCTCTATTTATAGAAGATTTTAGCTTAGCACTTTTGCCATGTGAAAAGGCAAGTGGCTTCGAGCTTGATCGGTGATGTGAAAAGAAAAGTGGTTTGGCCTGTAATGTGAAACGACAAGTGGTTCGGCGCTTTTGTAATGTGAAACGACAAGTGGTTTGGACGTCTCGGTAAAGGTAATTACTATATACGAAGGTAATTACTATTCACAAAGGTAATTACTATTCACGAAGGTAATTACTATTGTGAAGAGACTCTTAGATGATGACATATGGGCCCCCATAAAATAATCAAACTTACCACAAACGTCTCATAATGAGACTCTTTATATACATCAAGGATTGAATAAATATTACCACAAATCATTTTATTTTTAATCAACACATATTTAATCTTTCAACAATTATTAATCATTTATAACTTGTCATCTCAATTATTGATTTAATACTATAACATATTATATAGATGATCTTGTGATAATAATTGAATCAATAATATAAGAGATATGATCAAAGAATTCATCGAAAGTAATAATTGAGCATAGCCGAGTGACTTCTCACGTAAGCATCAATAATCGATATCGTGTGCTACTATCTACAACCACGCCAGACATCGCATTTTTACTACCGGGTAGTTCAACAGTTTTAACGGTAACACCTCTGCCGTTATTTTTATAGAAAGATAATTTTGTCATTTTCTAACTACGACAATACTTCCGTTGTGGGGTCCATCAATTATTGAGCCGTCGTACGAATATTCCCGACAAAAAGAATATTCCCCGACCAAACGAATATTTTATAACAACTTGCTTACTTTGCAAAATTTATAAATATTACCCACAACTATAACATTATATCAAATTTATTCCATAATATTCAAAAATAATATTTATAGAAAATTCATCTATATTTATAAAAGTTGGGGTCTTCTGATATAGAAAAAAATTTCGGTGTGATTTTCAATTCTAACCTAAGCACCTATTTATAGGAAAATTAGGTATACATCACCCATCTTGGGTAGTCGGATATGGTATGTAATTTAAATACAACTTACTAATATAAGCGTCATGGTGTACAATACGACATAAATCGTGAGTTTGAATACAAATATTGTCTACTAGAGATTATACAAACTCAAAAGGAGTCCTCATTACAATTATTATCACACTATTTCACGTAATAGTGAGGACTACTAATGCTATCCTCGGACCATTACTCCGTTCCCCGACTCGTCCCGGCTATATTCTCATTTCTCAAGAGAACGGTGAAAGAAAGGGTGAGCTCAACTAGCTCAAGAAGAAATATTATGACTAAGATAATGCGAATAAATTATCATTAGCCTACAACAATGATGTTAAACCGATAAAATATAATGAACATCAAGTTTAACTACGGTGAACCAAAGAATCCATTAAAAGAGTCAAGTAGAAAATAAAATCTACTATCTTTTATGATTTAAAGGTTTTTTCATCTTTGTTATAGCCGAGACTCGCCTTTTAATAAATATTCCACATCATCGAATCACCCCACGCACTACTGGCCAAGGATATTCTTTAGTATCACGACCACAATTATTCATGCACTACGGGCCAAGAATATTTGTGTATTCATTAATGGTCATGATCATGCCAACAACTCATCCATCAATGTACAACGGGCCACCGAGGATTTTTCCCACATCATTTGTAACATTACGGGCCATGATTACACGAATAGTCAATAGTCTCCGGTCATAATCATACCAAGTCCATCTATGCACTACAAAAGCCACGGATGACTTTCAAAAAAAATATAAATATGAGGATGATGACAATGATATAAGAATTCAATAAAACAAGTTCAAGAATTAATTTATCTAGGAACCAATAACATCCAAACTATCAACATGATACTGCTTTGTAGAGTAAAATTCATGAATACTCGAGAAGAATATTTCCATGAAAGAATCTTTGGATGAAGCGCAAATATCAAGGTATTCCACTAATTTCATGGAGTATAGAAGTCAAAGTTTTAACCAACGGAGTATAATAAAGAATGGAATAACAAAAGAAATCACCATGCATGCGATAAACCGCATGAGACAGGTTATTCAAATGTAATAATAAATAACGGAACCAGTCCGGCCAAAACGCATGCATGAGGATATTCCAATGTAAGAATAATAAAAGAATGGAACCGGTCGGCGTAGTAAAACACATGCAGACAGGATGTTCCAACAGCGTAATAATAATAAAGATGGAACCAGTCGGTGTAAAACACATGCATGAGGATGTTCCAACGAGAATAATAATAAAGGCGGAACCAGTCAGATGTAAAACACATGCATGGATGTTCCAGCAGAATAATAGAAGAATGTCACCAAGTATAGGGTAGACCACGTATATAGGTTATTCCAATGAGAATAATAAGCAATGGAATAACAACAGATTCTCTTCATGAATAAGAAAGAATAACACCCCTTACTTTTGGTAGGAGATTGAATCTACGCAGAGTGTAGTAACAAAATACCCTTCTTCTTTCTCTCTTATTCTCTCTATACTTTTCTCTCTATAGCTTGAATGAATTTCGTGAAAAATAATGAAAGCACAAGGCCTCTATTTATAGAAGATTTCTAGCAAGCACCGCCATGTGAAAAGGCAAGTGGCTTGATTTATCGGTGATGTGAAAAGAAAAGTGGTTTGACGCTTTGTAATGTGAAACGACAAGTGGTTCGGCGCTTTGTAATGTGAAACGACAAGTGGTTTGACGTCTGGTAAAGGTAATTACTATATCTGAAGGTAATTACTATTCACAAAGGTAATTACTATCGTGAAGGTAATTACTATCGACGAAGAGACTCTTAGATGATGACATATGGGCCCCCATAAAATAATCAAACTTACCCACAAACGTCTCATACAAGACTCTTTATATACATCAAGGATTGAATAAATATTACCACAAATCATTTTATTTTTAATCAACACATATTTAATCTTTCAACAATTATTAATCATTTATAACTTGTCATCTCAATTATTGATTTAATACTATAACATATTATATAGATGATATCGTGATAATAATTGAATCAATAATATAAGAGATATGATGCAAAGAATTATCAGAAAGCAATAATTGAGCATAATTGAGTGACTTCTCACGTAAGCATCAATAATCAATATCGTGTGCTACTATACAACTACGCCAGACATCGTACTTTTACTACCTAGGGTAGTTCAGCGGTTTTAACGGTAACACCTCCCGCCAAGTTATTTTTATAGAAAGATAATTTTGTCATTTTCTAACTACGACAATACTTCCGTTGTGGGGTCCACTAATTATTGAGTAAAGTCGCATTGAATATTCCCCGAAAAAAAGAATATTCCCCACCAAACGAATATTTTATAACAACTTGCTTACTTTGCAAAATTTATAAATATTACCCACAACTATAACATTATATCAAATTTATTCCATAATATTCAAAAATAATATTTATAGAAAATTCATCTATATTTATAAAAGTTGGGGTCTTACAATATAGAAAAAATTCTGGTGTGATTTTCAATTCTAACCTAAGCACCTATTTATAGGAAAATTAGGTATACATCACCCATCTTGGGTAGTCAGATACATGGTACAGAATTTAAATACAACTTACTAATATAAGCTGTAGGTATGCAATACGATATAAACCGCGAGTTTGAATACAAATATTGTCTACTAGAGATTATACAAACTCAAAAGGAGTCCTCATTACAATTATTATCACACTATTTCACAGAATAGTGAGGACTACTAATGCTATCCTCTGGACCATTACTCCGTTCCCCGACTCGTCCCAGCTATATTCTCATTTCAAGAGAAGAAAGGAAAGAAAGAAAGGGTGAGCTCAACTAGCTCAAGAAGAAATATTATGACTAAGATAATGCGTAATAAATTATCATTAGCCTACAACAAAGTGTTAAAGCGATAAAATATAATGAACATCAAGTTTAACTGGTGAACCAAAGAATCCATTAAAAGAGTCAAGTAGAAAATAAAATCTACTATCTTTTATGATTTAAAAGGTTTTTCATCACTGTTATAGCTG
The DNA here is from genome assembly GCA_020205615.1 of Panax quinquefolius. Lineage (NCBI taxonomy): Eukaryota > Viridiplantae > Streptophyta > Magnoliopsida > Apiales > Araliaceae > Panax > Panax quinquefolius. The sequence goes on along the minus strand of CM035167.1, from coordinate 99,802,148 downwards.
AGACTCAGCTTTAATAAATATTCCACATCATCGAATCACCCTGCACTACGGCCAAGGATATTCTTTAGTATCACGACCACAATTATTCATGCACTACGGGCCAAGAATATTTGTGTATTCATTAATGGTCATGATCATGCCAACAATCATCCATCAATGTACAACGGGCCACCGAGGATTTTTCCCACATCATTTGTAACATTACGGCCATGATTACAATCGAATAGTCTCTCGGTCATAATCATACCAAGTCCATCTATGCACTACAGGCCACAGATGACTTTTAAAAAAATATAAATATGAGGATGATGACAATGATATAAGAATTCAATAAAACAAGTTCAAGAATTAATTTATCTAGGAACCAATAACATCCAAACTATCAACATGATCATCGCTTTGTAGAGTAAAATTCATGAATACTCGGAAGAATATTTCCATGAAAGAATTTGGATGAAGCGCAAATATCAAGGGTATTCCACTAATTTCATGGAGTATAGAAGTCAAAGTTTTAACCAACGGAGTATAATAAAGAATGGAATAACAAAAGAAATCACCATGCATGCGATAAACCGCATGCAGACGGGTTATTCCAATGAATAATAAATAACGGAACCCAGTCCCGGCAGAAAGCGCATGCAGACGAGGATATTCCAATGAGAATAATAAAGAATGGAACCAGTCGGCAGAAAAAACACATGCATGAGCAGGATGTTCCAATGAATAATAATAAAGATGGAACCAGTCCGGTGTAAAACACATGCATGTGATGTTCCAAATGAATAATAATAAGACGGAACCAGTCCGATGTAAAACACATGCATGTGATGTTCCAACAGTAATAATAGAAGAATGTCACCAAGTATAGGGTAGACCACGTATATAGGTTATTCCAATGAATAATAAGCAATGGAATAACAACAGATTCTCTTCATGAATAAGAAAGAATAACACCCCTTACTTTTGGTAGGAGATTGAATACCTGCAAAGTAGTGTAGTAACAAAATACCTTCTTTCTTCTCTCTCTTATCTCTCTATACTTTTCTCTCTATAGCTTGAATGAATTCGTGAAAAATAATGAAGCACAAGGCCTCTATTTATAGAAGATTTCTAGCTTAGCTTTTGCCCGTGAAAAGGCAAGTGGCTCGATTTGGTAGTGATGTGAAAAGAAAAGTGGTTTGGCGCTTTTGTAATGTGAAACGACAAGTGGTTCGACTTTGTAATGTGAAACGACAAGTGGTTTGACGTCTCGGTAAAGGTAATTACTATATACTGAAGGTAATTACTATTCACAAAGGTAATTACTAATGGACGAAGGTAATTACTATATTGATTGAAGAGACTCTTAGATGATTTACATATGGGCCCCCATAAAATAATCAAACTTGCCACAAACGCCTCATAATGCGGACTCTTTATATACATCAAGGATTGAATAAATATTACCACAAATCATTTTATTTTTAATCAACACATATTTAATCTTTCAACAATTATTAATCATTTATAACTTGTCATCTCAATTATTGATTTAATACTATAACATATTATATAGATGATATTGTGATAATAATTGAATCAATAATATAAGAGATATGATGCGTTAATTATCTTTGTAGCAATAATTGAGCATAAATGAGTGACTTTCTCACGTAAGCATCAATAATCAATATCGTGTGCTACTATACAACAACGCGTATTCAGACATCGCATTTTTTACTACCTAAAGTAGTTCAGCGGTTTTAACAGAAACACCTCTGCCGTTATTTTTATAGAAAGATAATTTTGTCATTTTCTAACTACGATAATACTTCCGTTGTGGGGTCCACTAATTATTGAGTAGTCGCATTTAATATTCCCCGACAAAAAGAATATTCCCCACCAAACGTAATATTTTATAACAACTTGCTTACTTTGCAAAAATTTATAAATATTACCCACAACTATAACATTATATCAAATTTATTCCATAATATTCAAAAATAATATTTATAGAAAATTCATCTATATTTATAAAAGTTGGGGTCTTACAATATAGAAAAAATTCTGGTGTGATTTTCAATTCTAACCTAAGCACCTATTTATAGGAAAATGCTAGAAAGTCATAAGAGCTAAATAATAAAATAATATTATTATTTTTTTAATCTTCTACGCATGCCACTTTTGAAAAAACTTCAGTCACCACAGTGGGGCCCACCCAAAATCAACACATGTTTTACAAAAAAACAAAAGTAGGTCCCACCCGTAATTAATAAAAACATTTATTTTCCAAAACTTCAATAATTCATAATAAATAGCCCTTTTATCAGAAAAATACGAATTTTATGTCCATTTCATACGAAATCGAATTCTCTACAACTTTTTAGCTTTAAGTTTTTCCAAATTCCAAACAGAAAATATCTGAATTCCATAAACGGACGATTTTCAACACCTCTTAAAATTCATAACAAATCATACGTTAATTTTTAACGGTTCAAAATTTGTGGACATATACTCAACTTATATATGTATAACATATCCAAAAATCACAACGATCCAACGGTCGGATTAAAATTATAACTCACGCAATAGAGTTTTAAGAATACCGATTTGATTATTTAATACCTCCATTCCGACAAAATACTAATAAAACACCTCGGCATTTATTCCTTTATTTATAACCACAATAAATATATTCATCGTTTATATCCACATAAAATAAATATTTCCTTATCATATAAATTAATAATTAATTATTTATAAATAATATTACAGAATCAAAATTATGACAACCAGGTCGTTCCCAGGAAAGATGGGGCTTTCCGATAAAGATTTCTCCTTACTGGCGCGCAATTAGGTGACCAAACCCCTTTCCTAGACAGAACTTCCTTAGACATTGTCAATATTGCTATCTAATAATATTATTCAAACAATATGAATTATTGATCTGATAATGGAAAATACTGTGCAATGACAATTATTGAAACAACAATAATATAAAATATCAACGCAAAGAATTATTGAATCAATAAAATAAAATATTGATAAATAATTATCGTAACAATTATTCGAAAGTAGTGCCTTCTTACGTAAGAATCAATAATTCAAAAATACTGTAAATACACAGTGTACGCAACTAACGCATATTACTGTTTTTAACTACCGGGTATTCCAACAGTGTTAACGGTAACCATTACGCTATTATTTATAAAAACTCAAACTTGTCATTTTCTTCATCCGACCGTTATCCGTTATGGGTCCCACAAATGGCTGCTACTGGTCGCATTTAATATTCCAAACCAATAAAGAATATTTCACGACCAAACGAATATTCCCCGACAAAATGAATATTTTATAAGCACTTGCTTATTTTACGAAATTTACACATTTCACCCATAACCAAAGTATTATATCAAATTAACACTTTATTATTCAAAATAATAAATAGAGAAAATTCAATTTTATTCATTAAAAAGTTGGGGTCTTACAGTATACATGTAATATTACAACTACAAATCGATTTCATGACCAAACAACATCTCCACAACAAGATCTAATCTTCAGAAAAGGTTGTCAGAGATGTTCTTCATTTCTGGGTTTTTCAGAAATGAAGAACAGTTGTAGGGTTTTACATTGAGCCTTTGAATCTATGATTTCTAGGCTTGATTAATGTGATTTTAAGGTTTAATCTTGTAGTACTCATGACAAAGTATAATTATCATGTATTAGATTAACAACATCACAAGTAGTAGATCTAGGCCGGTCAAAGTGGTGTCAAAAAACTGCCTTTGAAGATTTCAGGGTTACCCAGAATCTTCATACTACAGTTTGGTCAACCATACTTTGACCATCAATAAATTCAATTTTGTGTATGATCTGGGGGTTTTAGAGGCATGGATTAATAGTTCATATACCAGTCTACAAGATCTAACCAACAACATGACCTAACTAACAAAGATCAGCAAGATCTATTGCCTACAAAAATGTTGTCAGAAGTTTCTGGAAATCTGGAAAATTTTTGGGTTTTCTAGAAATAGATTTCGTGGTCGGTCAACTAGGTTAGACCACTCATAACTTGAGATCTAGACATGGTATAGACTTAATTCCACTTCCAGTCTACTCTCCTCATGACAGAGAACAAGTCTATAACTTAAAACATAACAAATCATTAACACACAAAGATCTAGAGGCCCTGACATATGACTGTCAGGCCTTAAAATTAGGGTTCTTGGTCAGTTTTAAAAACATGAATTTCATGCATCTAGATGTTATGGATCCTTGATGTAACATCTTGGATCACTCAATAACATCCCGTAACACAACTTTAACAAACTAAACACAACATATAACATCAAATCACATGACTTAGCAAGTTAGGGTTTTATACCTTTTATGCTTTTGATTCTTGATTTTTGATCCTTGTGATCAGTTCTTGGAAGGCTAAGAGCTGATCATGGTTCAACATTTCACTCTCTCTCACTCTAAGTCCCGAAATTATAGAGAGAGAATGGCTTGGATAGTTTTGCAAAATAAAGTAAGTAATTTTCTTATTTTTAATTTCTTATCTTTTGATTCCATGGTTGCAAATGTTGCTATGTGGCCTCATGGCTGATTTATGGTGTAGTGGGACACTTGTCAAGCCTCCTTGGTGAATCACCACACAATTCAAAATATCTTATACTTACTAAATAATACAAAAAGGGAAATTGGTCATTTGACTTTTAATTTTAATGGCAAACTAGTAATCTTGGTTAACCCTTTGGGTTTGACCCTTAGGGTTTAACCCTAAGGTTTTAAAATTTTAAATTCCAAGATTTCCAATTTAGGTTTTAAAATAGAAATTTAGACTTTCTAATTTATAATTAGGGTTTCCTAATTACTTTGACTTGAACATTAGGATTAAGGATTCCTAATTTAGCAATTAGGGTTCTTAATTTAGCAATTAGGGTTTCAAATTGGAAATTAGTGTTTCTAATTAATCATTAAAGTTTTCCCTAATTAGGTTATAATTAATAACACTTAAGCCTTATACTTAGCATTTGAATTCCCAAATTAGAGTTTATAATATTCTGAATTAGGGTTTCTGTGACGCCCCCAAATTCAGGTGCTTGAAACCCGAATTCAGTGCTTCACGATACCATTTCTTTGAGCATCATAATGTCATAAATACCAAACTTAATTTACAAATTATAGTTATCTAAATCCCAGGTACGCGACCTTTAAAAACATTTCATTACATGATAGATAATAAATATCATCATCTTATTTAAGCCTAACTATTACATAAGATAACACAAACTTATTATGTCAGCTTTCCTTTCCCTTTGTTCTTGGCAGAGCCCTCTGGTTGATCATACTTAACTGAAAACATTTAAATTAAACAAGAATGAGCATTTGAGTGACCAACAAGTAATAGCAAACATCAAGAAAAACATTAGCTGAAAGGATTTAATATTTTCTTTGAATGACACTTCTACAACGAAGCAATAGTTGTGAAGTAAACTGAAGCAACACTAAACAACATAAAAATTCTATTTCAAATTTTGAAACTACGTACTGACTATAAATGGAGAGCAGTCGACATACTATGAACTTTGTTTTCAATTTTCGAAAAGGTTTAACAGAACTTCATCTGTAAACTGTCATAACTTACAGGCACGGGGGTGATCAGTCCGTTATGCCTTGTATTGATCAATACTACATACCAGAACGATATTCTCGTTCATCTTATCGGTCTTAGGCACACAAAGTTTTCCCATGTTCGAGATGTTCATACTTAGTCGGGAATCCGAACTAAAATAATTCGGTTGGATATCAATAAGGTTCTATCATGTTCAGCAATATTTTTAAATATGTGCCTAGCCGAGTCAAATAGCTTAGACAACTTTTAATTAAAGTATACATACTGGAAATCAATAAGTATGTATCAACATGTACAAAAATTATCCAAATAAGGACACTTGTATAACCATGAACAGAATATATATATATATATATATATATATATATCTGCATCTTACCGTAATATTGTACTGATAAACAATGAACGAATAAAGTTCAAGAATTTTCACAATGTAAAGGTTAGTTTAGATACTTGCACAATGTAATTTGAGTACGGTTAGGAAACTTGCACAATAAAAGTATAGTTCAAGGAATTTGCTTAATATAAATTTGAGTAAGTGTAAGGAACTTGCATGAATACTATGATTAATAACAAAAAAGTTTAAAACCCCGTATAACAGGAATATAATTCAATAACTTACTTACGCAGGTTTATTGCATAAATAGATATAAAGAGTAACGATATTTGCATTCAAAGAGATAAGCTTACGACATTCGTTGAATAAATTAAGCAAGAATTTAGGATACTTGCACAATAAAAGTAGGGTTCGGATACTTGCATAATGTAATTTGAGTACAGTTAGGAAACTTGCACAATAAAAGTATAGTTCAAGGAACTTTCTCAATATAAATTTGAGTAAGTTTAGGGAACTTGCATGAATACTATGATTAATAACAAAAAAGTTTAAAACCCCGTATAACTGGAATAAAATTCAATAACTTACTTACGCAGGTTTATTACATAAATAGATATAAAGAGTAAAGATACTTGCATTCAAAGAGATAAGCTTACGACATTCGTTGAATAAAGTAAAGCAAGAATTTAGGATACTTGCACAATAAAAGTAGGGTTCGGATACTTGCCTTAAGCGTAGTTTACCAAAATATCGCTTATCAATACTCTTTTGAATCCTAACATAATATAATTCGCGTATAGGATATTCATTAGTTACACATGCTCAAACATGATATGTAAGTGTAAATGCATATATAAAAGTCTAAGTCAGTTGTATACTCCTTACATATACCTTATACTTATATTACCACATTAGTTTATAAGATACTACAAAGTTAACAATACAGTTTCTTAATCATTGCCTTATAGTTCGCAAATATCTTTTGGACTTATCACTTTGAAGTTCTTAATCACTGCATTAAACATTCAATTCAATCATTTAGCATGCTTCTTAACATATTAGTTTTGCACTGGTCATATTATAAATATTAGAGTAACAATACAAGCATTCAACCACCTTCAAATCATTTATAGAAAATTGTTCCTACTACAGACTGGCGCGGCCACGCTTGGTTTGTACTACGGAGTGGCGCGGCCGCGCTGCTCCTAGTGCAAACCAAGACATGGTTGCTCCTACAGAGAACCAGTGAACACACGCCTTGCACATATACGAATAATCATGCAAAACACACATGTTAGTATTTGTATAACTAAGTTTGACCTTATATCCTAACATTAACATATGTCATCATCTATTCTTATTTAATCAAAACTTTAAGTGTTTAAATTCATAATTTTCTTGCGTTTAATTGTTAAACGCATGCTATGTGGTCCATAGGTTTCTACTACACATGCTTATATTAGTAAAATCATGTATGTCAAGTTTGTATAATTCTACATCATTTAGACTTGATCTAACCATTCCTAACTACTTATAATGCATACGATTAGCAAATATACTTGTCAAGCATGTCTACATGCATGATACACCTAATCATGATGTCAAGTGCTAGAATACTCGTAATATAGTTATTAACAAAACTAGTTTTCAAGGTTTCTTGTGAAAATCTCATGTTAAGCTACCAAGTATGCAAATTCACTTCATTTACTATACATCATGCACTCACATATACATATTAGAATATATCAGCATGCTTACAATGTAAGACCCCAGATTTTATGAATAAAGATTTAATTTTCTCGAAATATTTTTTTTAATATTATGGTGTGGATTTGAGATAATGTTATAGTTGTGGGTAGTATTTATAAATTTTGCAAAGTACGGAAGTTGTTGTATAATATTCGATTGGTCTGGGAATATTCGTTTTAACGGGGAATATTCATACAACGACACAATCATTGGTGGACCCCACAACGGAATTATTGTCGGATTGAGAAAACGACAAAAATATTTTATGGAAATAACGACGGAAGTTTTATCGTTAACTGTTGAAACACCCGGTGTTAAAAGTACAGTAATACGCGTGGTTGCATAGTAGCACACAGTATTGATTATTGATGCTTATGTGAGAAGTCACTAAGTATTGTTCAATCGGGTATTCGGGACACTTTTTGTGTCGGAGTACTATTCACGAGTTACTATTAACGGATTACTATTCACCTAAATTACTATTCACCCGAATAATATTCACTCGGGTATTTGGGGTATTTTTCGTGTCGGAGTACTATTCACGAGTTACTATTCACAAGTTACTATTCACCCGATTACTATTCACTCTTGTATTGTTCACTCGGGTATTTGGGACACTTTTTGTGTCAGGGTACTATTCACAGGATACTATTCCTGAATTACTATTCACGGGGTACTATTCACCCAAAAATTATATTTCTTTTCGGTCCAAATCATTTTTAAGTACAATATTATTCCATGAAGAGATGTGCTTTAATTTTGAATAATTGTTGGTTGAAATTATAATAAAGGTGATAAGTTTTGTTTTATTGGTATTATTAATGTAATAAAATGAAAAGCTTTTTAAATAAACCGTAATACTTTTATAAAGTTATTCTATAAATAGAATATATTATATTCTATTACGCATAGTGTTTTGCATAGTAATATCTTTTTTATATAAAATGTAATACTTTTATAAAGTTATTTGTTTTATTATACAATAATTAGAATATATTATATTTTATTATGCATAGTGTTTGCATAGTGCCTGCATAGTGTTTGCATAGTAAAATCTTTTATAAAGTTATTCGTTTTATTAGATTATAAATAGAATATATTATATTTTATTTAAAAGATTTTGCTTTAAATATGGACCGTCAGATTAAAGTAAATCAATCTGGATTGTTCATGAATTAGTTACTATGCAGTCCATTTTCTATAAATAGAATCTCATTCCTTCATTATTTCTTACGAATTCACTGAAACTCTAGAGAGAGAAACTATAGAGAGAGTTCTTCTTCTATAATCTTGAGCATATTTCTTTAGAGTTAAAGAAAGCTTTGAGCGTAGTTGAATTTTTTTTTCGAGTATATCCTCGACCTACTAGTCGGAGTACTCTTCTTTCAAAGGTAGGGAATATTATTTGTTGTACTCGTAGGGAGTATTATTTCTTTCTTATTCATGAAGAGAACTTTTGTTATTCCATTCTTTATTATTCTGTTGGAATAACCTGTATACGCGGGCTACCCTATACTTGGTGACATTCTTCTATTATTCCGTCTTTACTATTACATTTGGAATATCCTCGTTTATCGCTTTTCATGGGACACGGTTAAAATCTTTATTATTATTCGGTGGAATATCCCGTCGTGCATTTTACAGGACTGGTTCCGTCTTTATTATTATTACATTTGGAATATCCTCGTCTACGCGCTTTTCGGGACCTTATTCCGCCCTTATTAGTATTACATTGGAATAACTGTCTATCTGGCACCGCATGCATGGTGATTTCTGTTGTTATTCTTCTTTATTATTCTTTGGAACATCACCTGCTTGCAATAATTACTTTGATACGGTTCCGTTATTATTATTTTGTTGGAATAACTTTGTCATGCTGAAGGCACCGCATGCATGGTGATTTGCATTATTATTCCGTTCTTTATTATTCGTTGGAACATCCCGTCCGTGCTTTTACGCATGACTTCGGTTCCGTTATTATTATTCTCGTTGAATAACCTATCTATCGCAATACCGCATGCATGGTGATTTCTTTTGTTATTCCATTCTTTATTATACTCGGTTGGTTAAAGTTTTGACTTCTATACTCCATGAAATTAGTGGAATATCCTTGATATTTGCGTTTCATCCAAAGATCTTTTCATGGAAATATTCTTACGAGCATTCTTGAATTTTACTCTCAAAGCGAGATCATGTTGATAATTTGGACGTTATTGGTTCTTGGACAAATTAATTCTTGAACTTGTTTTATTGAATTTTTATATCATTGTCATCATCCTCATGTTTATATTTTGTTGAAAGTCATCTGTGGCCTGTAGGGCATAGATGGACTTGGTATGATTATGACATGGGATTATTCAGTGTAATCATTACCGTAATGTTACAAATGATGTGGAAAAAGTTCTCATTGGCCGTAGTGCATTGATGGACAGTTTTTGGTATGATTATGGCTATGGATTCTCTTTGGTAGTAGTAAAAGATGAATTGTTTTATGGCATGATCAGGACCGTTGATGAAAACACAATTATCTTTAGCCGCAGTGCATGGATAATTCGTGGTCGTGATACTAAAGAATATCTTTGGCCGTAGTGCAGGGGTGATTCAATGATGTGGAATATTTATTGTTGAGTCTCGGCCGATAATGATGATGAAAAACCTTTTAAATCATAAAAGATAGTACATTTTATTTTCTACTTGACTCTTTTAATGGATTGCTTGTTCCGCTGCAGTTAAACTTGATGTCTATTATATTTTATCAGTTTAACATTGTTGGAGACTAATGATAATTTATTCTGCATTATCTTAGTCATAATATTTCTTACTGGGCTAGTTGAGCTCACCCTTCCTTTCACTGTTCTCTTCAGGAAATGAGAATATAGCTGGGATGAGTCGGGGAACGGAGTGATGATCCAGAGGATAGCATTAGTAGTCCTCACTATTCTGAGAAATAGTGTGATAATATTTGTAATGAGGACTCCTTTTGAGTTTGTATACTCTCTAGTAGACAATATTTGTATTCAAACTCACAGTTTATGCTTTGTTGTATTGTACATGACAGTTATATTAGTAAGTTGTATTTGAATTCTGTACCATGTAAGTGGCGACCCAAGATGGGTGACGTATACCTAATTTTGGGGGTGTCACATACAAGTTCCGATATAGTTTATCAAGTTTATATTTGAAGCTTAAAATATCCCTTAGTAAAACTTATTCAAGTATGCAAGATAAGTCCACATATTCTATAGCACGCTTTCATAATTACATAATAGATCCCATGAGCATGTTTTGAAGTTTAAACTTAGTATATGCAGAGTTCATGTACACATAGCTAGTATAGCCTTTCGCTTGCATCTTCCTTGGAGTTATATTTGAATATCTTATACTATATTCAACAATATAAACTGGTATATTGGTCACATATCAGAACTTAACATGTTGGAGCATTAAGTCAGGTTATACATTATTTCATGTTCACGAATTCTAGTTCCCAATTTGTTAAGTTTTCTTTGAATACATACTAAATCAAGCTAAAATAACTTACTATGTTCATAACAACATATATTCATGTGTTAAGTTCATTTATATACATATTCAAACTTAAGTAGCATGCTCATGACATCTTAAGGAACCAACAACAGTAACTGTGATAGGCAACCCCTGCGGCCACCTGGTGAAGGACTATGGAAGTGGCGCGGCCGTGCCACTTCGTCCAGAGGCAAAAAAATATGGCTCTGCTTCTGCAAAGCCTCAATTACAAGTATTGCCAACATCTTCTGCTGCAACACAAACTACTTCTAGACATGCATACACACTTAATTAACACAAGGGCATGTTATCTTTCACCAATTACAGAGAATTCAAGTAATTGCAAGAAGTTGACAAAACTTAAACTCAAGAACATAAACACAATTTATACCTCTTTGAAGCTTAATTTGATTCCTCATAGCACTAATTATACACCCTCAATGCTCAGCAACACTCACTCTCTTCCTACACTTAATCAGACAAATTTTTAAGCAACCAAAAACTAAAAATGGAGCTTATATTTATAGAAGGAACTTGGACTAGATATTGGCATTACACAATCTTGGAGTCCATGGGGTAGTGGAAGGGAACAAAGGTTATTAAGGAGTTGATCAACCACTTCTTTACCAGCCATTTCCTAGCAAATGATCACCTATGATTTAGCAGCTTGAAAGTTACGTAATATAGAGTTAGGTTATTGTTCATTGTACTAGGAAGGTCACTCATTTTGGGACAAAGGAAAAATCTCATCAACTTGATCAACTAAGGCTTGGTTTGGTTCTTGTAATTCCCATGATGTAATATTAATGTACAATTGTTACCATATTAGGAAATTAGGGGTCATTTATATACTCACATCATATAGTCCATGTACCTTAAATACACGCATTAAAACAACGCAGTCAGGTATTCTTGTCCGGGTAGTTCTATATTTATCTCTACTACTCACATAACCATATTATAACCTTATTTAATATTAATGTTTATTTAAACATTTAATCTCCTTCCCAGTTTCTAGAATACACAGATATTTAATTATTGCACACTTGCACATAACAGTCAAAGTAATCTTATTATATTAATAACTTACTTATTTGTTTTATGTCAACTAGATAAATTATTTATTATTTAATTAACAATAGTATCAATTAATCCATTCCTCATTGATTAACGTAATTATTAATCTCCATAACAATTAATATAAATTAATCGTTCACTTAATAATTCCTAATAATCATATCATACAATAATTATATTTTCATGCAAATAATTAATAAATATTTTTATTACAAAATTAAGTTATTATAAGAGTATAATCTATAATGATCAATAATTCTTAAAAGAAATTATTTACAATTAGTCATGTAATAAATAAATTTTATTTATCACATATGTACATATATTTCACTTTACACATATGCCCACCTTTATAAAAAAAAATTATATGCAAAATTTCTTATTTAATTATGTTGAAAATATTGGGTTATTACAGTTTCAGATTTCCGGAACAAAAATTAGGGTTTCCCGAGCCAGTATTAGGGTTTCTTATCAATTAATAAAATTTTCTAATTGAACGTCGATGTTATTAATATAATATTAGGGTTTGTCACTAATATACTTTATCTAGTCAACCCTTGACCCTAACCACAATTTTGAACACATAAATCACAATACACATAATATATATACTTATAAACTTAACATTGTAAGCCTTTTAAATCCATACACTTATTTTCTGTCTAGGTCTATTATTTAACCTCTATTCAATCTTTTAAGTATTTAATAAATTGTCTAAATTATCGGGTCGTCACAGTTGTCGGGGAATATTCGTTTGGTCGTGGAATATTCTTGTTGTCGGGGAATATTCGTACGACGACGCAGCCATTTGTGGTCCCCATAATAGAATAACTATCGGATATAGAAAGCGACAGATATAACCTTTTTAAATATAACAACAAAACTTTTACCGTTAACTGTTAACATACCCGGTGATAAAAAGTACAGTAATACGCGTGGTTGCACAATAGCACACGGTATTGCACATTATTTTTGGATTATTGATTCTTACGTAAGAAGTGACTACTCAATAATTGTTACAGTAATTACTGTTTAATATTTTATTTTATTTATTCAATAATTGCTACGTTGATATTTTATATTATTGTTGTTTCAATAATTGTCACGGCACAGTATTTTCCATTATCAAATCAATAATTCATATTATTTGAATAATATTATTAGATAGCATTATTGGCAATGTCTAAGGAAGTTCTGTCTATGAAATGAGTTTGGTCACCTAATTGTGCGCCAGTAAGGAGAAATACTTATCAAAAAGCCCCCTCTTTCCTAGGAACGACTTGGTTTTCATTATTGTGATTCTGTAATATTATTTGTAAATAATTAATTATTGATTTATATGATAAGAAAATATTTATTTTATGTGGATATAAATGAAGGAATTAATGCTGAGGTGTTTTGTGACACCCCCAAATCCGGGTATCTTCCAACCCGATAGATGGTGCTACACGGTGCTACAGTTCACATAAACATTCAATTGAAATGCCTCAAAAGAACGGATATGTCTTATATATATATCAAAAGAATATTTACATTTCCCAAGTTCTTTACAACCAATACATTGTCTTTGTCAGAATATCAATATTATTCCATACAAAACCTATACTATTACAAAAGTAACCCTCTGGTTCGCTTTTCGCTTTCCTTTATCCTCGCCGAATCCATAAATTAAGATTCATCTTAGCTACATTCATATGGTTCAAGCAAGAATGAGTCTAACTAGTTCAGCAAGTACAACAATTCTAGGAAAATAGCATGCTTGAAACATAGGAATCATATATCTTCAATAACTGAACAATAGTTATGAAGTACTATCGATAATTCAAAATAGCTCTTCTTTTCATTCAAAACGTTTTACAACAACAATATTCTGTAAAACATCAATTCCGGTTCAAGACCGTAAGTATTTCATAAGTACTTTGAAAAGGACATCCCGGCACAAAGTTCGTAAGATCGATATAGCTTACGAGCACGTCTAGGTGATCAGCCTATAGTACTCTATGTTGATCAACACTACATTCATTAAACATGTATACGTTTAAGTTGTGGCAACCTCACGTGCCTGTCGTTTGACGACAAAACATTTTAGCATACTCAATCTACTTTTGAAAAATCACAACAATATTAGTTTGGTAAATCCTTATCAACACTTAATAGAATAACATGGCAAATGATTAGCCGAAAGGATTGGCTTTGACATTCCTCAAATACTAACTCATGTGAAGAATACATGAATCACAAAGACTTGTCTAGATCGAACTGGAACAAGGGTTAGAGTACTTGCCTTTAGCGTCTGCTACGGTTTATAACACGTACACTTTAGTTCTTTAAGTTCTCTACAGTAATTGATAACATCACATTGTACATTAGGTCAAGAATGATTACACATGTTTCTTAAAGAATTTTACCCTTCTTCTCAATCTAAATACGTATTAGCTTTGTTATTATTGGTTCTGGCTTTTCATTACGTCATTCTTAAGTTCATAAGTAAATGACTTTCTTTAACCCTAAGGGTTCATACTTAAGGCTTAATCATGTCTGAACAATGTTTTATTACAATCCTTATTTAATTGTTTATCAATTACTAACCATGCTCTATATGCAAACATTCATTATTGTCTTGATCTTAAGGTTGGAGCTGCGGCGCCGGCTTTTACACATGGTGTCGCGTTGCTGCGCCACCTATTGTTGCCTAGAACCCGGACTTCTATTTTAAGCGCCATCCCTTTTGTTAATGGTCGATCTTGTGCACGAGTTTGCAGGGGACTAAGGCCACATTAGGCGGCTTGGCCACGGACTTTGCTTGAAGTCGCGCCCGTGGCGCGACTCTGTCTGCTGTAATTGTTTGATGATTTTTCAAATATTGAGATTCCCGGACTCGTAACTTCTTTGTTATAAGTCCGAATTGGCTCGTTCAAGAGCCTACAGGTCGCAAATTACGTACTCTATGCGTTAAAGCAAGAATTTTATCTATTTTACATCGTTAGCTAAAATTTCACCTATTGGTTCATTTTTAACGAAATAGATAAACGTTCGTGAACGTTCAACGCTCGTTTCTTCGTTCTAAGTCGAAATCCGGCCATTTTCGAGTCTGCAACTCTATAATGCTAAATATGACTTGTCTCCATCGAAAACCAACATCTATGACTTCAAACACAAAATACGACTTTCATTTCGAGAATTTCACGAATTCGACGATTGTCGTCCAATCGTGTAAATTCCGACAAAACCTCATAACGAAACATTCTAGGTGGATTTAAATCAACATGTAAGTATTACAAGTTACTTATAACACCAACTTATTATCAAAGTAGGGTTTGACTTATTTTCATATGTTAATGACTTACTTAACTTATGAACTAAAATTGTCACACTTATGACTTATTATGAACTTAAGTCCATCAATCAATATTCTCAAACTATATTGATCATATTAACATCATATGACAAATTGTGTACAAGGTTATCAACTTATTTAGGTTCAAGTTGCTTATTCATCTTATTCGGCTTAAGTCCATTGCTTATCCATTTCTCTTATACTCTTAACATCTAAGTTCATTAGTTACAATTCTCTTATCAACCTAACATGATAGAGATGAAGAAGACAAGATTATTTACCTTAGATGATTACTTCACTTGCTTTTGGAAATCTACTAAGGAAAGATTAAGCTCAAAGTGCTTATTGACTCTAACAAATAAGTTGTTTGGGAGAGCGTTGAGAGAGATTTTTAATCAAGAAAACAAATGAATTTGGAGCTCTCTATTTATAGACTTTTTAAAGTTAGGGTAGAATGGGCTTTATGGCATCCCACCTCCTTAAGCTAACCTCCTTACTATTCATGCCTTAATCACTAAGTAATCTTGTTCAACACATCTTATACTTGGCCACCACACTTAATTCTTGCCCATCACATAACTTATTTGCCCATCAAGCTTACCCATGGGTTGCCCCATGGATCCTTCTTAGCTAATGGATCATGGTTTGGGCTTAATAATCAATCTAGCAAATTCTTTGTTGGGCTTGCACTATAATAGTTTGGGCTTCACCTTATTAATCACTTGGGCTTAGTATAAATCCTACATAGGTTTACACCTTATAGCCTATGGACTTGTATTTTATGTAAAGTTACATTAATTCATTTCATTAGGTTTTAATACCTATATTCTCAAATTAAGTCCGCATGCGAATTATTTCGTTTTTCATACTTAGATTATTATTACATAATCCATCTCGTCCCGATATTCTAACGTTACGTATTTCTCGAAAGTTAAAAAATAATTCCCGAGCGATAAACGGTGAATAGTAATTTTCGTAAACTTTCTCGGAAAACATTTATTTTCGTCTTGGAAATTCAAACACTTTAATTCATTCACGTGGTTCAAATACTACGATATTCCGACATTTCTAGGTTATAGAACGACATACATCTTATTAACACATATAATAACAAATAATATTATTTTATTCATTATTAAATTCTTTCAAGTCTTTTACAAAGGATCCGAATTTGTCGGGCGTTACATTCTTCCCCCCTTATAAAGATTTTGTCCCCAGAATCTCGCCCTATCTACACTCATCAGTTTTGAGCTGCACCTCCTTGACCCTTTCTATAATGGTAGACTGAATCTCCATCGCAAACAGTCTCTGATCCGCCTCAATTGGCAACTTCACCTCCAACTCCATCCTAGCCATCTCTGTTATTAACTTTCGGTTTGAAGTACATTAACATGACAACTTCTCCCGACCATTTCTACTCAAGTCATCGGCCACTACATTGGCTTTTTCAGGGTGATACAGAATTTCACAGTCGTAATCCTTTATCAACTCCAGTCATCTTCTCTGTCTCATATTCAACTCCTTATGTGTGAAGATATATTTTAGATTCTTATGGTTAGTGTATATCTCACACTTTTCCCCATAAAGATAATGTCGCCATATCTTTAGAAGGCAAACACCACCATGACGATTCCGAGATCATGAGTAGGGTAAACTTTCTCATAATCTTTCAAGCTGCCTAGATGCACACTAATGATAGCCTTGCCATCTTTGCATGAGCATGCAACCCGATCCTTTATCTGAAGCATCGCTATAAACTACGAAATTTCCTATGTCATCGGCAGCGATGAAAAGCAGCGCTTCACTCAATCTTTTCTTTAGTTCCTGAAAACTATCTTCGCATTTCTCAGTCCATACATACTTCATCGTCTTCCTTGTCAAGTTAGTCAGCGGAGTTGCTATCTTTGAAAAGTCCTGAATGAACCTCCGATAGTAACCCGCTAACCCTAAGACACTCCGTACCTCGATCGGCGTTTTCGGTTGTTCCCAATTCATCACGACTTCCACCTTCGCTGGATCTACTGAAATCCCCTCGTGGTCAATAACATGACCTAAAAACTGTACCTTCTCTAACCAAAATTCACACTTAGTGAACTTCGCATATAACTTCTCCTTTCTTAGTGTATTCAACACTATTCTCAAGTGTTCAGCATGATCTTCTGGCGTCTTAGAATAGACTAGAATATCATCGATAAACACCACGACGAACTTGTCCAAATATTGTTTGAACACTCTGTTCATCATGTCCATAAATCAAGGTGCATTAGTCAACCCAAATGACATCACCGAAACTTCGTAATGACCATAATGAGTCACGAATGTTGTCTTTGGCACATCTTCATTCCTAACCTTCGGTGATGATACCCGAGCCCTTAAATCTATTTTGGAAAAATATTTTTCCCCTTCAATTGATCAAAAGATCATCGATCTGGGCAATGGATACTTATTCTTTATCGTTAACTTGTTCAACTCTCGGTAGTCGATACAAAGTCTTAACGATCCGTCCTTCTTCTTGACAAATAATCTAGGGTGCTCCCCACGCGTAAACGCTTCGGTTGAATGTACTTCCTGTCCAACAATTCTTGCAGTTGTACCATCAACTCCTTCATCTCCACCGGCGCCATGCGATACGGTGCCCTGGAAACTGGTGTCGCTCCTGGCACAATGTCTATTACGAACTCGGTCTCCCTATCCGGTGGAAGACCCAGTAATTTGCTTGGAAATACATCCATGAACTCACTCACTATAGGTATTTTTTCCATGGTCGCTCCCACTCTCTGGGTATCAACCACATGACACAAATAACCTACACACCCCTTCCTCAATAATTTCCTAGTTTGTGTCATGGTAAGACAACACGAACGTCATGGTGATATATTCCCGTAAAATATTACATGAGATTGTTTTAATGTTTTAATATTTACGCACTTCTTTTGACAATCTATAATTGCCTCGTGATTAATCAACCAATCCATTCCGAGGATTACGTCGAATTCTCCTAACTTTATCGTTATCAGATCTACCGATAATTTACAACCTCGAATGTCTACGCAACAATTCTTATGAATATCTTCAACAGGAATTATCTCTTCATTGGCTACCTTAATGTTTAAAGGTATAGGAAACTTTTCTGGAAGTAGACCTAATCGTCTAGCTAAATCACATGCGATAAACGAACAAGTAGCACCCGAGTCAGCACGTATGCATTTAAGTCGTTGATCGGAATAATACCTGTAACTACGTCCCCCGAAGCCATCTCATCCTGGAAAGTCATATTAAAGGTACGGGCCATCGGCCTACCCAGCTGCGCTAGGCCCCCAATAGTTAACTTACCACTATTGGCGCCCTTATACCCGTCTGTCCCCTTCTTTGGGCATTTCTTTACCATGTGGTCCATAGACCCACATACAAAGCACCCATGATTCTTCTTCGGGCTTGGACAGTTTGGCGCAATATGCCCCTCCTGTCCGTAGTTATAACACACAGCCTTACCCTTAAGACAGACTCCTAAATGAGTCTTCCTGCAGGTCTTACAGGCCTCCATCCTCCTCTTAGGGTCTCCTTGTTTCACTCTGGTATTCCCCGAGCTAACTACCTTCCTTTTATACCCTTCGCCACTCCCGCTAGCACCTTCGACCTTCACTCCTCCATCCACCTTCCCCTTGCTTTTCTTGTCCTTATGGTATTGGCTCAACGCCTCACTACCACCTTCGGCAATTATTGCCTTCTCTAACACAATCCCAAAGGAAGTACTTTGGAATACAGAGATACAATTATAGAGCCAGGGTTTCAAGCCCTGCTCGAATCATCGTGCTTTCCTCACCTCGGTATCCACTTGATGTGGAGCGAACCTTGCCAGTTCATTAAACTTGGCGGCATACTGGGGAACAGTCATGTCCCCTTGTTTTAAATCTAGAAATCGCATCTCCATCCTCCCCTGCATGCTCGTGGGAAAGTAGTTCTCGTAGAATATTTCCTTGAACCTCACCCACGTTATCACATCTATTCCGGCCCTTGCCTGATTGGCCTCCCACCAAAAGTTGGCCTCTCCCTTTGTGACACCCCCAAAATTAGGTATACGTCACCCATCTTGGGTCGCCACTTACATGGTACATAAATTCAAATACAACTTACTAATATAAGCGTAGGTATGCAATCGACATAAAGCGTGAGTTTGAATACAAATATTGTCTACTAGATATTATACAAACTCAAAAGGAGTCCTCATTACAACTATTATCACACTATTTCATAGAATAGTGAGGGACTACTAATGCTATCCTCTCGGACCATTACTCCGTTCCCAGACTCGTCCCAACTATATTCTCATCTCTGAAGAGAATAAGTGAAAGAAAGGGTGAGCTCAACTAGCCCAAGAAGAAATATTATGACTAAGATAATGCGAGAATAAATTATCATTAGCCTTCAACAATGTTAAATTGATAAAATACAATAGACAACCGGTTTAAGCTGCGGTGAATATCTGATCCATTAAAAGAGTCAAGTAGAAAATAAAGTCTACTATCTTTTAGGTTTTAAAAGGTTTTCATAAATTTTATCACTAAGACTCGGTTTAATGAATAAACCACAATATCTAATCATCCACATACCACGGTCAAGGATTTTCATCAAATTATCAATGGTCATGACTATCTTAGAATCACCCCTGGTCATAATCATACCAAAAATTATCCATCATTTGCATTACAGCCCTTTGAGGACTTTTATCACATCATTTATAACAAGCTATGATTATCTTAGAATGATCCTGGTCATAATCATACTAAGTTCATCTATGCACGTAAGCCAAAGATAACATAATATAACATGAGGATGATGACAATGACATAATAATTCAATAAAACAAGTTCAAGAATTATTTTATCCGAGAATTAGTAACGTCAAATTGTCAACAAGATCTTTGTTTTGTAGAGTAAAATTCAAGAATGATCGGATGAATATTTCCATGAAAAGATCTTTGGATGAAAGCGCAAATATCAAGGATATTCTACTAATTTCATGGAGTATAGAAGTCAAAGTTTTAACCAATGGGTATAATAAAGAATGGAATAACAAAAGAAATCACCGTGCATGCGGTACTGCCGCGCCAGTATGCAAGTTATTCAACAAAATAAAATAACGGAACCAAAGTCGGTGAAATTCTGCAAGCGAGGATGATCAACAGAATAATAAATCTTTGAATAATAAACAATGGAACCGGTGGGTGTAAAACACACGCAGACGAGGATATTTCAATGAGAATAATAAATGCGGAATAATAAGCAATGGAACCAGTCCTGTAAAAAACACACGTACGAGGATATTCCAGCAGAATAATAAAGAATGGAATAACAGAAGAAGATCACCAAGTATAGGGGATTCCGCGTATATAGGTTATTCCAACAGAATAAATAAGAATGGAATAATATAAGGATTTCACCAAGTATAAGGTATGCCGCGTATACAGGTTATGTATAGGGTATGCCACTTTTACAAGTTATTCCAATAGAATAAGAAGTTCTCTTCATGAATAAGAAAGAATAACACCCCTTACGGGTACAACAAATAATATCCCTTACCGTAAAAGACACTGGATATCAAAGTAGTGAAGTACCAAAATACTCTTCTTCTTTATCTCTATCGATTTTCTCTCTATAGTTTCTCTCTATAATTTCTCTCTCTAGAGTTTCGGTGAATTCGTAAGAAAATAATGAAGAAATGAGCTTCTATTTATAGGAAAATAGAATGCATAGTAATTAATCCATGAGCGGTCAGATTGATTTACTTTAATCGACGGTCCATATTTAAAGCAAAATCTTTTAAATAAAATATCATATATTCTATTTATATAAAAACATTTTACTATGCAAAAATAGTATGCAACACTATGCAAAAACAAATTTATGCAACACTATGCATAATAAAATATAATATATTCTATTTATAGAATAACTTTAATAAAGTAATACATTTTTATATAAAAGATGTTTACATTTTATTACGTTAATAATAATACGAATAAAACAAAAGCGTCATTATCGCATTATAATAATTCATATTATTAATAAATGATAATGGAATCAAACCGAGTGACTTCTCACATAAGCATCGATAATCAATACCGTAATGCTTGCTACTATGCAACCACACGACATACTTTTTTTACTACCGAGTAGTTCA
Source organism: Panax quinquefolius (assembly GCA_020205615.1). NCBI lineage: Eukaryota > Viridiplantae > Streptophyta > Magnoliopsida > Apiales > Araliaceae > Panax > Panax quinquefolius. The sequence continues at coordinate 99,780,323 of CM035167.1, read as the reverse complement.
ACGAGTATCAACGGTAAAACTTCCGTAGTTATTTCAATAAAATATTTTTGTCGTTTTCTCGATCAATGATAATTACATTCCGCTAGGGTCCACCAATGATTGGTAGTTATACGAATATTCCCCTGCTAAATAGAATATTCCCGACCAATCGAATATAATATAACCACTTGCATACTTTTTGCAAAATTTATAAATACTACCCACAACTATAATATTATCTCAAATTCACACCATAATATTAAAATTATTTCGACAAAATTTAAATCTTTATTGATAAAATCGGGGTCTCCTGATCTCCCTCCTTATGGAATTTAAGCCCTCGAAATTAGGGTGCGATACTGGTATGATAAAGAGGTGAGGATACCTTGAATACCTTTATCGTTAAAAATATTAAATTCATGCCCATGATCAATCCGCCAAAGATATTTAACAATTCATCTTTGCACTCTGGGCTAAAGATATACAATTTGTAAAACCAATAATCTGAGACGCTTGACTTAATAGTATCACGACCACGAATTATCCATGCACTACTGGCCAAGGATATTCATGTTTTCAATTACGGTCATGATTATACCGAATAATCCTTGGTCATAATCATACCAAGTCTATCAATGTATTAAGGCCAAAGATGACTTTTACCACATCCATGAATTAATATTTCATTGCTGAGACTCAGCTCAATAATTAATCCATATCATCGAATCATCCCTACACTACAGGCCAAGGATATTCATTAGTATCACGACCACGAATTATCCATGCACTACGGCCAAAGATAATCGTGTATTCATTAGTATCACGACCACAAATTATCCATGCACTACTACCGAAGATAATCGTGTATTCATTAGTATCACGACCACAAATTATCCATGCACTACTACCAAAGATAATCGTGTATTCATTAGTATCACGACCACAAATTATCCATGCACTACTACAAAGATAATTGTGTATTCAATTACTGAGTTATGATTATCTTAGAACAATCCATGGTCATAATCATACCAAGTCCATCTATGCACTACGAGCCACGAGATGACTTTCAACATAATATAAACATGAGGATCATGTCAATGATATAAAGAATCACTCAAATGAGATAAAGGATAAATATTAAACATTTATAATATAATTTATCCGAGATTCAAGAATATCCCCATGTTATCAATCACTTAATAATCTTATAATCTAATATCATTAATATTATAACAATTTTTTAATCACTTCTTAAATTTATAAACAATTTATTTCAATTGTTTACGCTTTACCATATAATGCATTTAATCATTCAAAATTCCATACTCATAAGATATCATCACCAATTATCAAATCCTCATCAAAAAAATATGCATATATATACTATATAGGATTCTCTAGCCATAAAATCCTATTTTCAACTTTGTTACTTCACATAACATATTTAACTCATATGTTCAGTAACTAAACTATTTTCATGAAAAATACCAAATCAGTCCCAAAAATATTTCTTTTCTGGGATTTAGTATAATATAGTCTCATAATGAAAATATATTTTTCTCTCGAATTTTTAAAATTCATTTACTATTTTTCAAAAATCAATTTCTAATTAATTCCTTAAGAAATTAGCTACCTCAAGTTTAACTCCAAAATTCCCAAATCTTGGCAAGACCTTACACATGTTAACGTGAGCTTCCAGTTTAAATTTCATGGTCATCTGAGTTATAGAACTCGGTTATAGCATTTTTAAATCGGAAAAATCTAAATATTGAAATAGTCATAACTTGCTCATTTTAAGTCGAGAATGAGCTCATTTTTGGACAGGATGTACTTTATACCATATACCTTCATGTCCCAAAAGGCCAGAATTTTCTCATAATTTAAGTGGCCGAAATAGCCCGTCTAAAATCATGGCAGCAATTTTTTTGGTTTTTACAGCTTTGCACTCCTTGGCTAAAATCAGTCCACACAAAAATCTACAACACCTTTTCCAGTAATTCCACTTGGATTAGTTAGGTAACTCATAGATCTAACTCTAGGACTTGACCACACTCAAAAATTCAAAATATAATAGGAGATTTGGTCAATTGAATTTCATATTACGTTTTCACCAAAAATCGGTTTTTAACTCCTTGTGATTTTTAAGAAACTTTCATGTTTTCACATACTAACCAACATAACTCATCATAACACTTACTAATACCACGTATACCTGTAATTTTCATTAGTCCAATGCTTTTATTATGACTTTCATCATAAACCACGTAAAGCTGCATTCATTTTAGTTGAAGAAATATTTGAGGGTTTAAGAAATGGGTTTTGTCTTTGGGGTTGATACAAAATTCGATTTCACGCTCTAGGGTAGGCTAGGAAATCTTCAAGAATACATCAAGAAATTTATTAATGATAGAAATATCATTCAAAACTGCTACTCTCGTCCAAGACTTGGATAGTACGTCACATTAATACCAACTGTGACTTCTATCCCTTAACCACAGATAGCACCTCACAATGATACCTATCAACTTGCCATCTTGATCACGGCGTCGCCTATAAAAGCGTCTGGCGGTGCATTCATTCACACAAGGAAGTCAACAACGAAAGGTTCGGGGCTTTTTACTTATGGCTTGATATGAGAATAATTGACTTTAGTAGTTTGGTTACTTGAATTACGCACATGAGTTGGTTATGAATATAAAAGCTAACAACCTTACGAAAAGCATGATGAGTAGTTAACCAATTGATTCCTAAAATCACATCAAAGGCAAGTTTTTTCAAAAGATAAGATCGACGATGTAATGTGAAAGTGTTTATTTGAATCAAACAAGATTTAAAAAATAGTAAGCGATAACGAAGGCTCCTACTAACGAAGTTTCAACCAATAAGTCAAAGTCTAACTTCTCCGGAGTCAAATTTAAACGTTGAACGCAAGCAAGAGAGATAAAATAATGGGTAGAACCGGTATCTTATAAGGTATAGACTTCGCAATTTATAATTAACTAACCCGTGCTAACTTCGTTCGGTTTACTCGCTTTTTGAGAAGTCATGAAAAATGCACTTCCTAAAACCAACGACTTTGTTTTGTCCATATCCACCTTTGGTGCCATCGTCCCAGCTAGACTTGACTTTGGTGCACAACAAAATTGAGCTAAATGACCTTCTCTTCTTGCAATTTCCACTTCTATTATCTTTGCATGACTACCACCCCAAGTGGTTACCATTCTTAGCATGATAATTTCCCCACGATGGTTATCGTTGTTCGATGGCCGTTGCCACACCCAGACGATTATTATTGTATTATTGGTCGTTACCTTTTGGTTGTCTTTGACTCATTATCGCTAGCCCAATAAGCTGAACCCTATTCACAATATCTGAATACAAACAAAGTTTATGAGAAATTAGGTATTGACGTATATCGGGTTTCAAACCTCTTAAAAACATTCACGTCATTCGCTCCTCATTATCAACCAAATGGGATGCAAACCGAGATAACTCGGCAAACTTAGCCTCATACTGTGACACGGTCATATTATTTTGCTCCAGCTTCATAAACTCCACCTCCTTCATGTGACGAATACTTTCGGGAAAGTACTTGTCGTTGAACAACTCTTGGAACTTCTCCCAAGACATCTTGAGTATGTCGATGCAAGATGCGTTTCTGATTCCCACCGATGTCTGCCTCTTCACATAACATAAAGGTGGCAAATGGAACCTTTTGCTCTCTCCGAGCATCCCAAGACATCAAATATTTTGGTGATACTGCTTTAACCACGTCTCGCCTTAAGTGGTTACGGCTTTCCCAAAAACTCGGTGGTCCCGGCTCCTTGAAGCGCTTAGCGGTGACCGGAATTGTGGGTTGCCATTATTTTCACTTGCTTTATGAGCAGGGAGCCGCCTTAAATGCGATGTTGCATGAATTCTAAAAACTCCTAAGCGAACCGTCATTCGTCATTTGATCGGTGTTGTTGTTTACGGAGGATTATCGCCATCCATCGCACATTATCCACGATTATTGATGCGTGGAGACTCAGCGGTCTCACGTGCTCCATGCTTATCTCAACATTTTTGGATGCCATTTTCAAATAATCGCCACAAAACAAGGGTTAATTAACATATCACATATTATCCCTATACTTTCAATGACCAATTAAATACCAAATAAACTTAGGTAGGTCATACTAGCGAAGAAATTTCCGTCTCTCCCTCCTAGTTATTATCTCACATCTTAGCAGGGGGATCATATCCTAAGCTCGATACCAACCTGTGGCGCCCCCAAAATTAGGTATCGTCACCCATCTTGGGTCGCCACTTACATGGTACATAAATTCAAATACAACTTACTAATATAACTGTGCGTGTACAATCGACATAAAGCTGTGAGTTTGAATACAAATATTGTCTACTAGATATTATACAAACTCAAAAGGAGTCCTCTTTACAACTATTATCACACTATTTCACGAGAATAGTGAGGACTACTAATGCTATCCTGCGGACCATTACTCCGTTCCAGGCTCGTCCCATTTATATTCTCATCTCACGAAGAGAACGGTGAAAAGAAAGGTGAGCTCAACTAGCCCGAAGAAATATTATAACTAAGATAATGCGAATAAATTATCATTAGCCTTCAATGATGTTAAAGCGATAAAATACAATAGACAAACCGGTTTAAGCTGCGGTGAATATACAATCCATTAAAAGAGTCAAGTAGAAAATAAAGTCTACTATCTTTTAGGTTTAAAAGGTTTTCATAAATTTTTATCACTAAGACTCGGTTTAATGAATAAACCGCAATATCTAATCATCCACTGTACCACGGTCAAGGATTTTCATCAAATTATCAATGGTCATGACTATAGAATCACCCACGGTCATAATCATACCAAAAATTATCCATCAACTTGCATTACGACGCCTTTGAGGACTTTTATCACATCATTTATAACAAGCCATGATTATCTTAGAATGATCCACGGTCATAATCATACTAAATTCATCTATGCACGTAAGCCAAAGATAACATAATATAACATGAGGATGATGACAATGACATAATAATTCAATAAAACAAGTTCAAGAATTATTTTATCCGAGGAATTAGTAACGTCCAAATTGTCAACAAGATCTTTGTTTTGTAGAGTAAAATTCAAGAATGATCGGATGAATATTTCCATGAAAAGATCTTTGGATGAAAGCGCAAATATCAAGGATATTCTACTAATTTCATGGAGTATAGAAGTCAAAGTTTTAACCATTTGGGTATAATAAAGAATGGAATAACAAAAGAAATCACCGTGCATGCGGTACTTCGCATAGGCAGTTATTCAACAAAATAAAATAACGGAACCGGTCGGTGAAATTCACTGCAAGCAGGATGATCCACGAGAATAATAAATCTTGAATAATAAACAATGGAACCGGGTCGGTGTAAAACACACGACGAGGATATTTCAACGAGAATAATAAATGCGGAATAATAAGCAATGGAACTGGGTGGAATTGTAAAACACATGATGAGGATATTCCAGCAGAATAATAAAGAATGGAATAATGAGAAGAAGATCACCAAGTATAGGGGATTAAGCGTATATAGGTTATTCAATGAATAAATAAGAATGGAATAATATAAGGATTTCACCAAGTATAGGGTATATGCATTATATGAGGTTATGTATAGGGTATGCCACTTTTACAAGTTATTCCAACAAAATAAGAAGTTCTCTTCATGAATAAGAAAGAATAACACCCCTTACGGGTACAACAAATAATATCCCTTACTAGTAAAAGACCTTTGGATATCAAAGTAGTGAAGTACCAAAATACTCTTCTTCTTTATCTCTATCGATTTTCTCTCTATAGCTTCTCTCTATAATTTCTCTCTCTAGAGTTTCAGTGAATTCGTAAGAAAATAATGAAGAAATGAGCTTCTATTTATAGGAAAATAGAATGCATAGTAATTAATCCATGAACGGTCCAGATTGATTTACTTTAATCTGACGGTCCATATTTAAAGCAAAATCTTTTAAATAAAATATCATATATTCTATTTATATAAAAACATTTTACTATGCAAATAGTATGCAACACTATGCAAAACACTATGCAACACTATGCATAATAAAATATAATATATTCTATTTATAGAATAACTTTAATAAAGTATTACATTTTATATAAAAGATGTTTACATTTTATTACGTTAATAATCTGAATAAAACAAAAGCGTCATTATCGCTATAATAATTCATATTATTAATCGACAATAATGGAATCAAAATGAGTGACTTCTCACATAAGCATCGATAATCAATACTGTGTGCTACTATGCAACCACACGTACATCGTATTTTTTACTACTGAAAGTAGTTCAGCGATATCAGCGGTAAAACTCCGCCGTTATTTCAATAAAATATTTTTGTCGTTTTCTCAATCAAGCCAATAATTACATTATAGGGGTCCACTGATGATTGAGTAGTTGTATTGAATATTCCACGCTAAAAGAATATTCCAGAGCCAATCGAATATAATATAACCACTTGCATACTTTGCAAAATTTATAAATACTACCCACAACTATAATATTATCTCAAATTCACACCATAATATTAAAAATTATTTCGACAAAATTTAAATCTTTATTGATAAAATCTGGGGTCTCACAATCTCCCCTCCTTATGGAATTTTCCCTCGAAATTAGAGTGCGCGATACTGGTATGATAAAGAGGTGAGGATACCTTGAATACCTTTATCGTTAAAATATTAAATTCATCTTCGCATGATCCGCCAAAGATATTTAACAATTCATCTTTGCACTACAAAGCTAAAGATATACAAGCTGTAAAACCAATAATCTTTGAGACGCAACTTAATAGTATCACGACCACGAATTATCCATGCACTCTTCGCCGAGGATATTCGTGTTTTCAATCTGATCGTGATTATCTTAAGAATAATCCTTGGTCATAATCATACCAAGTCTATCAATGTATTAAGGCCAAAGATGACTTTTACCACATCCATGAATTAATATTTCATTCTTTGAGACTCATTTCAATAATTAATCCATATCATCGAATCATCCCTACACTACGGGCCGAGGATATTCATTAGTATCACGACGCATTTAATTATCCATGCACTACTACCAAAGATAATCGTGTATTCATTAGTATCACGACCACAAATTATCCATGCACTACGGCCAAAGATAATCGTGTATTCATTAGTATCACGACCACAAATTATCCATGCACTACGGCCAAAGATAATCGTGTATTCATTAGTATCACGACCACAAATTATCCATGCACTACGGCCAAAGATAATTGTGTATTCAATTACGGTTATGATTATACCGAACAATCCATGGTCATAATCATACCAAGTCCATCTATGCACTACAGGCCACAGATGACTTTCAACATAATATAAACATGAGGATCATGTCAATGATATAAAGAATCACTCAAATGAGATAAAGGATAAATATTAAACATTTATAATATAATTTATCCAGGATTCAAGAATATCCCCATGTTATCAATCACTTAATAATCTTATAATCTAATATCATTAATATTATAACAATTTTTTAATCACTTCTTAAATTTATAAACAATTTATTTCAATTGTTTACGCTTTACCATATAATGCATTTAATCATTCAAAAATGCCATACTCATAAGATATCATCACCAATTATCAAATCCCTCATCAAAAAAAAAAATATGCATATACTCTATATAGGATTCTCTAGCCATAAAATCCTATTTTCAACTTTGTTACTTCACATAACATATTTAACTCATATGTTCGTAACTAAACTATTTTCATGAAAAATACCAAATCAGTCCCAAAAATATTTCTTTTCTGGGATTTAGTATAATATAGTCCCATAATGAAAATATATTTTTTCTCGGAATTTTTAAAATTCATTTACTATTTTTCAAAAATTAATTTCTAATTAATTCCTTAAATAATTAGCTACCTCAAGTTTAACTCCAAAAATTCCCAAATCTTGGCAAGACCTTACACATGTCAACGTGAGCTTCCAGTTTAAATTTCATGGTCATCGGAGTTATAGAACTCCGGTTATAGCATTTTTCGTCGGAAAAATCTAAATATTGAAATAGTCATAACTTGCTCATTTTAAGTCAGAATGAGATCATTTTTGGACAGGATGTACTTTATACCATATACCTTCAAGTCCCAAAAGGCCAGAATTTTTCTCATAATTTAAGTGTCCGAAATAGCCCGTCTAAAATCATGGCAGCAGCTTTTTTCGGTTTTTACAGCTTTGCACTCCTTTGCTAAAATCAGTCCACACAAAAATCTACAACACCTTTTCCAGTAATTCTACTTGGATTAGTTAGGTAACTCATAGATCTAACTCTAGGACTTGACCACACTCAAAAATTCAAAATATAATAGGAGATTTGGTCAATTGAATTTCATGTTACGTTTTTCACCAAAATCTGGTTTTTAACTCCTTGTGATTTTTAAGAAACTTTCATGTTTTCACATACTAACCAACATAACTCATCATAACACTTACTAATACCACGTATACCTATAATTTTCATTAGTCCAATGCTTTTATTATGACTTTCATCATAAACCACGTAAACTGTTCATTTTAGTTGAAGAAATATTTGAGGGTTTAAGAAATGGGTTTTGTACTGGGGTCAATACAAAATTCGACTTCACGCTCTAGGGTAGGCTAGGAAATCTTCAAGAATACGTCAAGAAATTTATTAATGATAGAAATATCATTCAAAACTGCTACTCTCGTCCAAGTCATGTTCCTGTTCCCACATGGACTCCACATCCGTCTTGTCCTTTATAACCGCTTGGAGCTCCGCCTTCAGCTCTTTGACCTCCTGACAGTAATGTACATTCCTATCTATCACTGACATGAACAGTGACATTATCGACTCCCCTGGAGTTATCTCTGCTGCTATAGCCACTGGATTAAAGGATACTACCTCCACTTCTTCTTCCAACATGCCGTCAAAAACGGACATGAGGCCTAAACTCTCAGAGTCTCCAGACTCCACCACAACTATCTCAGGATCTGCTGCTATGGGGTTCGGTATGATTTCTATCTCATTTACCGACCCTTTGATGACTACCTGTACATCCCTATTTTCACCTGACATCTACAACAACACACAAAGTTGATTAGTAATTGTCAGTATAATAAAAACACATAACATATATGATGCATTTTTATAAGGTTAACTTCCGTCTTTTATTCTTTGACTTTTTTTAAGGTTATGACTTAAGGTTTTATTCCCCCCCCCCTTAAGTTTTATAACCTAATGCTCTAATACCAACCTGTGACGCCCCCAAATCCGGGTATCTTCCAACCCGATGATGGTGTTACTGCAGTCTACTGATTCACATAAACATTTAATTGAAATGCCTCAAAAGAACGGATATGTCTTATATATATATCAAAAGAATATTTACATTTCTCAGGTTATTTACAACCAATACATTGTCTTTGTCAGAATATCAATATTATTCCATATAAAACCTATACTATTACAAAAGTAACCTACGGGTTCGCCTTCGCCTTCCCTTTATCCTTCTTGGGATCCATGGGTAAGCTTCATCTTTATTTGCATTCATATGGTTCAAGCAAGAATGAGTCTAACTATCTCACCAAGTACAACAATTCTAGGAAAATAGCATGCTTGAAACATAGGAATCATATGTCTCCGATAACTGAACAATAGTTACGAAGTACTATCGATAATTCAAAATAGCTCTTCTTTACATTCAAAATGTTTTACAACAACAATATTCCGTAAAACATCAATTCTGGTTCAAGACCGTAAGCATTTCATAAGTACTTTGAAAAGGACATCCCGGCACGAAGTCCGTAAGTTCGATATAGCTTACGAGCACGTCTAGGTGATCATCCTATAGTACTCTATGTTGATCAACACTACATTCATTAAACGTGTATACGTTTAAGTTGTGGCAACCTCACGTGCCTTTTGTTTGATGCATACTTAATCTACTTTTGAAAAATCACAAAAATATTAGTTTGGTAAATCCTTATCAACACTTAATAGAATAACATGGCATATGATTAGCCAAAAGGATTGGCTTTGACATTCCTCAAATACTAACTCATGTGAAGAATACATGAATCACAAAGACTTGTCCAGATCGAACTGGAACAAGGGTTAGAGTACTTGCCTTTAGCGTCTGCTACGGTTTATAACACGTACACTTTAGGTCTTTAAGTTCTCTACAGTAATTGATAACATCACATAGTACATTAGGTCAAGAATGATTACACATGGTTCTTAAAGAATCTTACTCTTCTTCTCAATCTAAATACATACTAGCTTTGTTATTATTGGTTCCGGCTTTTCATTACGTCATTCTTAAGTTCATAAGTAAATGACTTTCTTTAACCCTATGGGTTCATACTTAAGGGTTAATCATGTCTGAACAATGTTTTATTACAATCCTTATTTAATTGTTTATCAATTACTAACCATGCTCTATATGCAAACATTCATTATTGTCTTGATCTTAAATAAAATAATATGGCTTATTTTTACACTTTGGTGTCGTGTTTGCAGTGCCACCTATTGTTGTTTAGAACAGGACTCGGGACTGTCATTGTATTTGAGTCCCTTTGTTACTTGTAGCTCTGCGACGCGAGTTTGCAGGGGACTAAGGCCAATTTGGCGCTTCGGCGCCTGAATTTTAGCTTGGAGTCACGCCGCGACGCGGACTCTGTGCCACAGAATTGTTTGACAAATTTTTCAAATGTTGAGATTCCTGGACTCGTAACTTCTTCGTTAAAAGTCCGAATTGGCTCGTTCAAGAGCCTACGGGTCGCAAATTACGTACTCTATGTGTTCAAGCAAGAATTTTATCTATTTTACTTCGTTAGCTAAAATTTCACCTATTGGTTCATTTTTAACAAAATCGATAAACGTTCATGAACGTTCAACGCTCGTTTCTTCATTCTAAGTCGAAATCTGGCCATTTTCGAGTCTGCAACTCTATAATGCTAAATATGACTTTTCTCCATCGAAAACCAACATCTACGACTTCAAACACAAAATACGACTTTCATTCCGAGAATTTCACGAATTCGACGATTATCGTCCAATCGTGTAAATTAAAAGAAAACCTCATAACGAAACATTCTAGGTGGATTTTAATCAACATGTAAGTATTACAAGTTACTTATAACACCAACTTATTATCAAAGTAGGGTTTGACTTATTTTCATATGTTAATGACTTACTTAACTTATGAACTAAAATTCTCAAACTTATGACTTATTATGAACTTAAGTCCATCAATCAATATTCTCATACTATATTGATCATATTAACATCATATGACAAATTGTGTACAAGGTTATCAACTTATTTAGGTTCAAGTTGCTTATTCATCTTATTCGGCTTAAGTCCATTGCTTATCCATTTCTCTTATGCTCTTAACATCTAAGTTCATTAGTTACAATTCTCTTATCAACCTACCATGATAGAGATGAAGAATACAAGATTATTTACCTTAGATGATTACTTCACTTGCTTTTGGAAATCTTCTAAGTAAAGTAACAAATAAGTTGACTCTAACAAATAAGTTGTTTGGGAGAGAGTTGAGTGAGATTTTTAATCAAGCAAACAAATGAATTTGGAGCTCTTTATTTATAGACTTTCTAAAGTGAGGGTAGAATGGTCTTTATGGCATCCCACCTCCTTAAGCTAACCTCTTTACCATTCATGCCTTAATCACTAAGTAATCTTGTTGCACACATCTTATACTTGGTCACCACACTTAATTCTTGCCCATCACATAACTTGTTTGCCCATCAAGCTTACCCATGGGTTGCCCCATGGATCCTTCTTAGCTAATGGATTATGGTTTGGGCTTAATAATCAATCTAGCAAATTCTTTGTTGGGCTTGCACTATAATAGTTTGGGCTTCACCTTATTAATCACTTGGGCTTAGTATAAATCCTACATAGGTTTACACGTTATAGCCTATGGACTTGTATTTTATGCAAAGTTACATTAATTCATTTCATTAGGTTTTAATACCTATATTCTCAAATTAAGTCCGCATGCGAATTATTGCGTTTTCCATACTTAGATTATTATTACATAATCCATCTCGTCTCGATATTCTAACGTTACGTATTTCTCGAAAGTTCAAAAATAATTCCCGAGCGATAAATGGTGAATAGTGATTTTCGTAAACTTTCTCGGAAAACATTTATTTTCGTCTTGGAAATTCAAATACTTTAATTCATTCACGTTGTTCAAATACTACGATATTCCGACATTTCTAGGTTATAGAACGACATACATCTTATTAACACATATAATAACAAATAATATTATTTTATTCATTATTAAATTCTTTCAAGTCTTTTACAAAGGATCCAAATTTGTCGGGTGTTACATTTTATCAGTATTTTGTCAGAATTGATGTATTAAAAATCATCCGTATGTGGATTTCGGTCATTTTCTGTTTGGAATTAGAAAAAAATTCTTCTACAAAGTTGTATAGAATTAAATTTTTTATGGAATGGACATAATGTTCATATTTTTTGATAAAAGGGCTATTTATTATGAATTATTGAAGTTTCGAAAATAAATGTTTTTATTAAAAACATGGGTGGGCCCCCCTTTTGTTTTTTGTGGAAAATTGCTAAAATTTCAAAGTGTGGTGTGAGTGAATAGCAAAGGGTGGAAGCCACTGGTAGCAGGTTAGTCTACATTGGTGTTCTGGCATTTTCCTATAAATAGGGTGCTTAGTTAGAAATGAAAATCACACCAGAATCAGAAATTTTCTCTCTATATAATATCGAGCGTATTTTTGTGAGTATTTAGATACTTTGAGAGTTGATAAGCAGTGCAAGTTTTTTCAAAGATTATATCCAGATATTCCGATTAAATCTTGTTCTTTTGAAATAAAGGATGTTATTTTTTCGTAAATGATGTTATTTCTTTCAATATCATTATACCAAAATATTGGTATGAGTTTTATTATAAAAATTTTACCTTTTCATGTCGAGGTTACTATTCACGATACGAGACTATTCACGATATCGACATTATTTTCTTTAATACAAGATTATTCACGAGTACTATTCATGAAGTATGATTTTTATTGTAAAATTATTACCTTTTCGTGTCGGGGTTACTATTCACGTATACGACACTATTCACAGAAAAATTAAATTTTCTTTTCTTTGTCCATATTGTCTATTATGGTTACTATCTTTGATTGTATCCATGTTTTGATCTTCATTCTTGAATTTCACTCCACAATTGATTATTATGGAGTATTTTTGAACTTGGATAAACTGAAGTACGAATCCCTAATATTTGTCCTTTTATCTCACTGGATTCGTTTCTTTAAAATATTTTTCACCATCCTCGGTCCTAAATGGTGATATAACTGAATATCTTTGGCCTGTAGTGCAGAGATGAATGATTATCTTATAAATATCTTTAGCCCGTAGTGCAAAGATGGACATGTGTTGAGATGAACATGATCAACTGGTGATACGAATGAATATCTTTGGCCCGTAGAGTAAAGATGAATATTTGATTCAAGATGTATATTGATTGATGTTACAGGGATAAAATATTGATGATGGACTTTTAAATCATAGAAGATAGTAGACTTCATTCTCTACTTAACTCTTCTAATGAATTGTTATTTCTGCTGCAAATATTGATCTAAAACTTATTGTCCATTATATTTTATATGATTTATTGAAGGCTAACGATAATTTGTTCTACATTATCTTAGTCATAATATTCTTTACTGGGCTAGTTGAGCTCACCCTTTTTGTTCCATTTTTCTTCTCAGGAGGCGAGAATATAGCGAGAACTAGTCGGGGTGTGAAATAATATTTCAGGGCAGTTATTTTAGCAGTCCTCACTATTTTGTAAAATAGTGTATCAATAATTGTAATGAGGACTTATTTGAGTTTGGATATTGTCTAGAAGACAATATTTGCATTTAAACTCACAACAAATGTGTTGTCATATTTTGCACGACAATTATAATAATGAAATTGTAGTTGTTTTCTGTACCATGTATTTGGCGACTTAGAATGGGTTGTGTGGACCTATTTGGGGGCGTCACAAATAGTGCCTTTAAATCTTTAGGGTAAAGATCACTGCTACCAACTCCAAATCATGAGTGGGGTAATTCACCTCATAAGGTTTAATCTGCCTAAAAGCATAAGCAATCATCTTACCGTGTTGGATCAAAACACACCCCAAGCCCTTCTTAGAAGCGTCACTGTAAATATGGTAACCTCCTGTCCCCAGCGGCAATGCAAGTATTTGAGTTGTCATAAGCCGTTTCTTCATTTCCTCGAAACTCTTCTCACGCTCTTCATTCCACACAAACTTTGTACCTTTTCTCATCAACTGAGGTAATGACAAAGCAAGCAAAGAGAATCCTTCCTTAATTCTTCTATAGTATCCTGTCAAACCCAAGAAACTCATAATCTCTATCACCGTAGTCGGTCTTGACCATTTAGTGATAGCATCAACCTTCGCAGGATCCACCTTAATGTCTTCAGCAGAAACAATGTGGCCCAAAAATTCAACCTGCTCCAACCAAAACTTGCATTTAGAGAATTTAGCATACAACTTCTCTATTTGCAAAATCCCCAAAACTGTGCGAAAATGCTCCTCATGCTCCTCCCTAGACTTGGAGTAAACCAAAATATCATCAATAAAAATAATAACATATTGGTCCAAGTACTCCCTGAAGACCCGATTCATCAAATCCGTAAACACCGCCGGAGCATTAGTAAACTTGAATGGCATCACCAGAAACTCGTAATGCCCATATAGAGTACGAAAAGTTATCTTAGAGATATCTTCATCTCTCACCCTCAGTAAAAAATACTTCTCCCCCTGAAGTTGGTCAAACAAGTCATCAATCCTCGAGAATGGATACAAATTCCTGATAGTAATCTTGTTCAACTCCCTGTAGTCTATGCATAGCCTCATAGACCCATCTTTCTTCTTTACAAACAAAACTGGAGCACCCCACAGCGAAACACACGACCGAATTATACCACGATATAAGAGCTCCTACAACTCTAATGGTGTCATCCTATACGACGCCTTAGAGATAGGCTCCGCACCAGGAGCAAGCTCAATAGTAAACTCAACTTCTTGACAACTCCTCAGGAAACATATCGGGAAAGTCGCAAACAACTGGAACATCCTCTATACGAGACTCACCCTTAGAGGTATCTTTCACAAATGTTAAATACCCCTCACAACCCTTTACTACTAACTTCTCAGTCTTCAAAGCTGAAATCAACTTCACCACCCTACTTGGTCATGAACCCTAAAACACGAACTCCAGAGACTTCACATCTCCAAATATAACTTTTTTTGATTGACAATCAATAGTGGCTTGGTGCTTATCCAACCAGTCCATTCCTAGAATAACATCGAAATTGTGCATACACATTGGAAGAAGATTAGCCCTACAAATCTTATCCCCAAAACTGATCGGACACCCTCGATACAAATAAAAAATAACAACAAAAGTCCTCATCGGGGTAACAATAGACATAACATAATCTAAGCACTTAGATGGCACACCAAGGTGCCTAACAAAAGACTGAGCAACTGAATGAGTAGAAATCGTATCAAACAAAATATAAGCCTCGCGACTACCAACTAAAAGAGTGCCAAAACAGTACCTGGCGCACCTGCCGCCTGGTTATGTATCAAGGAAACCACCCGACCACCCTGACCTTCATTACCACCATTATTACTGCCTCCGCCATTACCATGTGGCCCGGTACAATCTCTAGCAATATGCACCAATAACTCTATGGCACTTCCTCCCCGGATGATTAGCCCCACAAGTAGCACAAGGAGGTATCAGAATATGATTTGGGTTACCCCCACCAGCTGGTCCCGGATAACGACCCTGATTCTGCCCCTGCTGATGATTCTGACCATGCCAAGGTAGTTAAAGTTGACGATTCTGCCTTTATTGAGGCATCTGTTGATAACCCATGTTATGATTCTAGCTATGCCATTACCACCATTATCACTTCCTCTAGATTATAAGTAGCCAACAACACCTTTTGGTTCTCCGAGCGCCCCAACAAATCAAAGTTAGTATCTAAATGAGCAATCCAATTCTCTACATCAATTAGACATAAAGATGACCTAAATGAATTGAGTTTTTTCTGAAAACTTTCTAACCACGCGTACATCAAATCCACAAGCTGATTGACACCATTTACATTCCATTCCTCTCCATTTACGTGTGGAACATTAATACTCGGGTTCCCCTGATTAGGAATCTATGGCGGCTGTTGCATTTCCTGAACAACCTGTGCCACCAATTGCGGCAAAACCTGATTAACCGCCTAATTCACTAAGGTAGTCAACGTAATATTATTATGGTTGTTAGGTTGCACATTGGGCTACTCCTCGCTTCTTCCCCCCACCGTTGCCTCCCAGCAACTCTAGCGAATTTATGAGTTATTTAACTAAGAATTAGAGACAGATTCTAATATAGTTGAACAAAAAATTAAACAGAACAAAAACTTAACCCAGAAGTCTACCCATAACTCAAAGGTCAAACCTAAATAAGTTTTCTACAAGAAAGAACCTAAACTCTTATACCAACTCAGTAACACCCCCTTTCCGAAATAGAAAGAGAGGTTAGACAAAACACAACAAAACTGATGAAATTATAGCAAGACTAAGCCACAAAAGAATAATCTCATAACCAATAAATGTCACAAGATAAACCATAATAAATGCCAAATCGGCTCAAACCATAATATAAAACATTTGGATAAAAGGGAGCTCTCATCACACATGTCCTTGATCCCCCTGATTACCTGCCGGAAGAAAAATACAGCATGAGCCAAATGCCCAGTACGGATATAGAGTACAAGAATAATGAAATGAAATAACTAACTCAATTAAATGAACTTAAATGAACAAAACTAATACAACGAAATAATAGGCTGAATCAAATCACTGGTGTTATTTCATACTGAGCTCAAAACAAACAAAAATATACCTTGCCACACAAGCAAGTAAAATAATGTTACACATACAATCAAAATAATGCCACACAGGCAATCACACATCGGATTACGCAATCCAGATGCATACAAAATCGGAAGGTTTGTTTGGCATATATATTACTAATCCGCAGAACATAACAAAAGATTAGGGTCGACCCATACGCCTCCATAACAAATCACCAAATGGCCAACTCCCACCAAAGCACAAAATGGAGACGCCGTGAACTTATCACACCACCATGGAATGTCATGCCATGGTGCCAAGAAAAAATGCATGTGGTATCCACACATGTGGTTATAGTTCAGGTATACCCTATAGTATATTCTAAGAAAAGACCATGTCACAACACATGCAACACAATATCAACACAAAGAGGTTTTAATATGTACATGTTAAACTGAAACGAAACATCAACACAAAGTCTCCAAAAATATTAACATGTACTTTCTACAAAGATTGAAATAAATACTAAACATCTAGTTCAAAGAGTACAAGTTATGAAACTCCAAATATCTAAATAAACAATCATATGAATTTAATTATGATCAAAGTATCGAGACAATATCCAAATTCTAAATGAGAAGCAAAACGATCAAACTAAAATTATAGAATATCGCTGAAGGAGTACGAAATCCGTACCTATAATCGATAATGTAATATCCAGGAATTTTATTCCAAAAATGACTCGTTATACTCCTTCCGTCCGAACTAATTAAACAAAATCATAATAAATATAAATACGTTTGCAAAATATTCCTTTCATCTTTAACCCGTTAATTAACTCATATTATTATTATTATTATTATTATTATTATTATTATTATTATTATTATTATTATTATTATTATTATTATTATTATTATTATTATTATTATTATTATAATTTTAAACATTTTTTTCATTAATTCAAACTTGTATATTATAATGTTATAAATTACTGATAACAATACTTCGTAGCAGTAAGGAACAAAACCAAGATTATACATGTATATATATGTGAATTGAGTTTTATACCTGCTTTCCAATCCCACTAATTCCCAAAAAAACAACGAAGTTCCACATATTTAATAAAATATTCGATCTCTATATTAAGCGAGTTTTAAAAAACATCAAAAGCATACTGTGACTACATGCCTCAATCTCCAATGCAATCGCATATTATATATTAACAATTGATAGCCAATGATTCTCTAGTTACTATATATATATATATATATATATATATATATATACACACACAAATATCTATCCGACAATCCTTTTACAAATCAAATCATTTTTATCAAAATTTTTAGCATTAAGTACACACAAAAAGAAAAATTCACTGTATTGTCAAACCTGTTATATTTATTTCTCCTCTCTTTATCCGGATCACCTCTTTCTTTGTAACACCCCCTTCCCGAAAAAGAAAGGGAGGTCACGTGCAAAACACAACAAATCTCAATATAAGTGAACAGAACACTAATAACTTCAAAATATTAATAGTGGTGATCCATTAATAAAGTACTAAATACAATTCTCCAAACAGAGTCAAAATAATCAAAATTTAAAATCGAATCAACTTAGATGGTCAAAGACAACTCTCTTATCACACTAGCCCTGAATAACCCCTGCAAACCTGCCGGAAGAAAAACACATCATGAACAAATTGCCCAATACAGATATAGATAATACAAAGATGTATAACTGAAATATAAAATCAACTGAAACAACATACTTAACAAAGCCTCAAGCTTAAAGACCAACGAAAATATGATATCCCAAGTCTGAATAGAATATATCCGAATCAACAGATTTAATGAAATAAACAGAAGAATAAAGAATGAACTGAACTAACTCAAATAATTAAACTGAACAGAAAAAAACAAAACTAATACAATGAAATAATAGGTTGAATCAAATGGCTGGGTGTTATTTCATACCGAGTGTGTAAGAACCCAACATTTTTGAATAAAGATTTAATTTTCTCTAAATATTATTTTGAATAATAAGGTATGGATTTGATATAATGTTATAGTTATGGGTAATATTTATAAATTTTTCAAAGTAAACAAGTTGTCATAAAATATTCGTTTGGTCGGGGAATATTCGTTTTATCAGAGAATATTCGTCCGACGGCACAATCATTAGTGGACCCCACAACTGGATTACTGTCGAATTTAGAAAGTGACAAAAATAACCTTTTTATAAAAATAACGGCAAAACTTTTACTGTTAATTGTTGAAATACCCGGTGATAAAAGTAAAGTAATACGTGTGGTTGCACAGTAGCACACGGTATTGTATAATATCTTTGATTATTGATGCTTACGTGAGAAGTCACTCAGTTTTATTCAATTATTGCAACAATAGTTGATGCATAGTATCTCATATTATTGATTCAATTATTGTCACAGTATCATCTGCACAATATTTTATATTATTAAATCAATAAATAAGACGACACAGTTATTTATATTATTATTTACATTATTGACAATGTCTATAAAGTTCTGTCGAGGAAAGGGGTTAGGTCATCTAATTACGTGCTAATAAGGAGGAGTCCTTATCGGAAAGCCCCCTCTTTCCTGAGAATGATCTAATTGTTAATATTGTGAGTTATAATATTAATGATGAATAATTGTTGAAAGATTAAAAATGTGTTAATTGAAGATAAAGTAGTTATCATGTTGACAATTTGGACATTCTTGAACTCTGGATAAATTGAATTATAAATCTTTAAAATTTATCCTTAATCTCACTTAATTGAATTCTTATATCATTGTCATCATCTTCATGCTTATATTGTGATGAAAGTCATCTTTGGCCCGTAGTGCATAAATGGACTGTTGATTTGTATGATTATGACCAGGAATTATGTATCGGTATAATCATGACCTGTAATGTTACAAATGATGTGATAAAGTCCTCATTGGCCCGTAGTGCATTGATGGGCAGTTGTTTGGCATGATCATGACCACTGGTAATAATAACGAATATACTTAGACCGTAGTGCGTGGATAATTCGTGGATGTGATACTAACGAATATCTTTGGCCCATAGTGCATGGATAATTCGATGATGTGGATTATTTATTGAGATGTGTTACAGAGATAAAATATTGATGATGAACTTTTAAATCATAGAAGATAGTAGATATCATGCTCTACATGACTCTTCTAATGGATTGCTTGTTCCGCTGCAGTTAAACTTGTTGTCTATTGTATTCTATCAGTTTTTATACTTTTGAAGACTAAGGATAATTTATTCTGCATTATCTTAGTCATAATATTCTTTATTGGGCTAGTTGAGCTTACCCTTTTTCCTTCATTGTTCTCTTCAAAAATGAGAATATAGCTGGGACTAGTTGGAGAATGGAGTGATGGTCCAAGATGGTGGCTATAGTAGTCCTCATTATTCTATAAAATAGTGTGGTAATAACTATAATGAGGACTCCATTTGAGTTTGGATATTGTCTGCGAGACAATATTCGTGTTAAAACTCTCAGCTACGTTTTGTCGTATTGTATAAATGAAGTATGTATTTAAATTATGTGCCATGTATTTGGCGACTCAGAATGGGTTGTGTATACCTATTTTGGGGGCGTCACAGTTGGTATCAAAGCTTAGGGATATGATCCCTGGCAGAGATTTGAGGCTAGAACTAGGAGGGGAGAGACGGTTAAATCCTTCGCTTGTGTGTCTTACCTAAGCTTATTTGTTATTTAATTGGTCGATCGGGATATAGAGAAAATATGTGGCATATCAAGTAACCCTTGTTTTGTGGCAGTGTTTGAAAATGGCATATGAAAATGTTGAGATAAGCAATGGAGCACATGAGACCGTTGAGTCACCGCCGATCAATAACCAGGATAATATGCATCAGGAAGGCAATAATCCTCATGTAAACAACAACACCGACCAAATGATGAACGACGGGATCTTTAGGAGCTTTCTGCAATTCATGCAACATCAAGCGAGAGAGACTCCTATTCAAAATGCAGGTGGAAACACTGGCAACTCACGGATGGTCACTGCTAAGCAATTCAAGGAGCTAGGACCACCTAAGTTTTTGGGAAAGCCAGAACCACTTAAGGCAAAGACGTGGATTAAGTAGATCACCAAGATATTTGATGTCTTGGGATGCTCCGAGGAGAAAAAGGTTCCCTTTGCCACCTTCATGTTGCGAGGAGAGGCAGATTACTAGTGGGAATCTGTAAAATGTACTCAACCTTCCGCACTAAAGATGTCTTGGGAGAAGTTCCAAGAATTTTTCAACGACAAGTACTTTCCTGAAAGTATTCGTCACATGAATGAGGTAGAATCCATCAAGCTGGAGAAAAATAATATGATCGTATCTGTAATACCCGGTAAAAAAACAATAATAATAAAGAAATAAAGTAAATAAATAATATTTAAATCCATATTTTTAATTGGGCTTTTCTTATGTTGGGTCAAATTGTATTTAATTTGTGTGAACTATAATAAGTATGTGATTACATTAATTTGGGCTTTTATACTAATTGTATCTATTTTGTATTTGGGTAATATTAAAATCCTATTAAAATTAGGAGACACAAAAAGATATATAAATAAACAAGTAAAACCTAATCATTTTATACACGTGATACAAATTGGGAAAAAGAGGAGAAAGCTCACAGCCGCGCGTAAAAGGAAAAGAAGAGAAATCAGATAAAATTCAGAGAAGATAAAGAATCATTGAGTTGTGATTTCAGGTAAGTGATATATTTATATATATATATATATAGGTGAGTCTCTTCTACTTTGTATGATAACTATCAGATCTATATAAATATATAAAAAAGTTTGTCAGATCCGTGAGTTGCTTAACATATGTATGTGTGGTATATTATTAATAATATATATATATTATTGTTTATATTATGTACTCCTAGATTGTACGAATTTTAAAAGTTGTAGTCGATTTAAAACATAAGCTATATATATATATATATTATATATACCGAACCTGCAACAACAACAAAAAGAGAAGCTGCTGTACTTTGTTATAATAAGGATTATATATCATGTTTGATTGCTAAGTTAGAAAAATACTCTAACAGCCTCTCGAAATATAATTTTCATTAATATTGTATTATTAGTTCTAGATTATATAATATTATAGGACTATATATATATATATATATATATATATATATATATATATATATCAATACATAATTATTTGATTTTACAGAATGTTCATGTATTAACATTAAAGTTTTTAAATTTTATAAATTATTAAAATTCACAATTTAGTAATCTAATTTAAGGTATTATATTATTTTGGTGATTAGTTCGAACGGAGAGAGTTTAAACGGGGCAAATTTGGAGTATAAATTTTGGGTATTACATTACTTAAATTCAGGTACGGATTCCGTACTCCAATCCTTTGATTATTGTTGTATTCTTTATATCTCGTGAAATCTTGTATTTCGTTTCATTTTTTTATAATTCAATTGACACTCTTAAATAGAAATTTGATCTTTGATACTTTGGCTTTATTCAGTAATTTGAATTCATTTCTTTCTATTACAATTTGTACATATTTTGTACTCTTTCAGCGATACTCTTGTTAAATTTAATTTGTTCGTTTGTTTCCTTATTTCGAATTATGTTATGATTTCACATAATTATTTCATGTGAAATAAATATATTAGTTTTATTTTGGAGTTGATACACATGACTCGTATTTGTACTCTTTGAATTAGGATATCATGTTTAGTATTTATTTTTGATAATTATAGAGTGGTACATGTTGCTACCTTCTTTTTGAGACCTTGTGACTATAATTTGATTTGGTTCAACATGTACATATAGAACCCTTTTGTTGGTATTATGTCGCATGTGTTGTGACATAGTATTTTTGTTAGAATATACCATAGGGTATACGAGCTATAACCACTGTGGGGGTACCGGTGCATGTCGTCTCGCACGAGAGGCAATGACACTTTTCGTGGTGGTGTGATTAGTCCACGGCGTCTCCGCTTTGGGCTCCGGATGAAGTGGGACATTTGGTGTTTTGTTGTGGGAGGCGTATGGGTTAACCCTAGTTTTTTGTTCTGCGGATTTGTGATGTTGTGCCAAACACACTTATCCGAATTGCATACATTTGGATTCGCGGTCCAATATGTGATTTGCCTGTGTGGCATTATTTTGATTTACATGTGTGACATTATTTTGACTTGCCTGTGTGGCATTAGTTTGACTTGCCTGTGTGGCAAGATATATTTTTGAGCTCAATCGGTATGAAATAACCCCAACCATTTGATTCAGCCTATTATTTTATTGTATTAGTTTTGTTTGTTTCTATTCAATTCAGTTCATCGAGTTAGTTACTTCAGTTCGTTATTTCTTTATTCTTTTATTGGTTTCGTCAATTATGTTGATTCAGCTATATTCCATTCAAATTTTTGGATATTATATTTTCGTTTGTATTTGCACTTGAGGCTTGTTCGGTATTTTGTCTCAGTTGTTTTCGTATATCAGTTGTATATCTTTTGTATATCCATGATCCGTATTTAGAAATTGGCTCATGTTTGTGTTTTTCTTAGAGTAGAGGTTTGCATAGGGTGATTCAGGGCTAGTGTGATGAGAGTTTTGCCTTTGATCATTTAGGTTGATTCAAATTTTAAGTTTTGATTATTTTGACTCAGTTTGGAGAATTGTACTTATTACTTTATTATTGGATCACCACTATTAATATTTTGAGGTTGTTAGTGCTCTGTTTATTTATTTTGAGGTTTGTTGTGCTTTGCACGTGACCTCCCTTTCCTATTCGGGAGAGGGGTGTTACAGTATCGCAATACGGGGCTAAGTTTGTTGAGTTATCCCGGTTTGCATCCCATTTGATAGATAATGAGGAGCTTATGACGCGAATATTTCTGCGAGGTTTGAAACTCAAAATACGTCAATACCTCATTTCTCATAAACTTTTCTTGTATTCAGATGTTGTGAATAGGGCTCAGTTATTAGAGCGCGATAATGAGTTAGCCCAACCAAAAGACAACGACCAACAACACGATAATAATCGTACCGGTGGCAACGACCATCGGAACAATGATAACTATCGTGGAGGAAATTACCATGCAAGAAATGGTAACCACTTCGGTGGTAATCATGGTCAAGATAATAGGAAAGGTGAACTAAGTGGGAACAACTTTAAGAAGAGAAGATTCAACAATGACGGAAAGACATCGACAGCAGCACCAGCACCCGTTTCCAAGGAAAGAGAACGACCACCGGTCGTATGCTAAAAATGCGGACATGAGGGACACATCCGTCTAAACTGTACGCAGCAACCCAAAGTGTGTTTTAATTGTGAAAATGAAGGTCATCTAGCTCAATTTTGTCATGCAGCGAAGTCAAGTCTAGCTGGGATGGCGACACCAAAGGCTGTCCCAGACAAGTCAAACTCGGTAGTTTAAGGGAGAGCATTTTTTGTGACTTCCCAAAAACCGAGGAACCCCAACGAAGTTATGACGAGTAAGCTAATCATAAACTCTTACGAAGTCTATACCTTATTCGATATCGGTTGTAAGACCCCCAACTTTTATGAATAAAGATTAATTTTCTCTAAATATTATTTTTGAATAATAAGGTGTGGATTTGATATAATGTTATAGTTGTGGGTAATATTTACAAATTTTGCAAAGTAAGCAAGTGGTCATAAAATATTCGTTTGGTCGGGGAATATTCGTACAACGACACAATTATTGGTGGACTCCACAACAGAATTACTGTCAAAGTTAGAAAATGATGGAAATAACTTTTTATAAAAATAACGGCAAACGTTTTACCATTAAACTGTTGAAATATCCAATGGTAAGAGTACAGTAATACGCGTTGTTGCATAGTAGCACACGGTATTGTACAATATCTTTGATTATTGATGCTTACGTAAGAAGTCACTCAGTTTTACTCAATTATTGCCACAGTAGTTAATGCATAGTATCTCACATTTTTGATTCAATTATTTTCATAATATTTTATATTATTGAATCAATAATTGAGATAACAAAGTTATTCATATTATTATTTTTATTATTGACGATGTCTAGAAAGTCCTGTCGAGGAAAGGGGTTTGGTCACCTAATTGTGCGCCAATAAGGAGAAGTCCTTATCGAAAAGACTCATCTTTCCTGGAATGATCTGGTTGTTAATATTGCGAGTTATAATATTAATGATGAATAATGTTATTAAAAATGTGTTTTGTGAAAGCTAAGTGAATTGAGATAAATAGAGGGGGGTTTATTGAAGTATTTGTTGTAAGTTTGGCTTATTATATGGACCCCCACTTAGTCATAATATTCTTTACTGGGCTAGTTGAGCTCACCCTTTTCTTTCATTGTTCTCTTCAGGAAATGAGAATATAGTTGGGACTAGTCGGGGAACGGAGTGATGGTTCAAGATGGTGGCTATAGTAGTCATCACTATTCTATAAATAGTGTGATAATAATTGTAATGAGGACTCTATTTGAGTATGGATATTGTCTACGAGACAATATCCGTATTAAAAATCTCAGCTACGTTTTTGTCATATTTTATAAATGAAGTTGTATTTAAGCTTTGTACCATGTATTTGGCGACTCAGAATGGGTTTTGTATACCATATTTGGTGGCATCACATCGGTTTTATCCACTCTTTTATTTTACCTAATTGTGCTTAACGTTTAAACTTGACTATTGAGAAATTAGACTTTGACCTATCTATTGAAACTCCGTTGGGAGAAACCTTCATTACATCCACTGTTTATAAATCTTGTTTTATTACAATCGGCACCTTCACATTACCTGTTGATCTCATCTCTTTGAAAATACTTGCATTTGATTTGATTTTAGGGATTGATGTGTTAACTACTCATAATGCTAAAATTGATTATTTTCGTAAGGTTGTTAGCTTTCATATTCCTAACCAACCTATTATGTGAATTCAAGCAACCAAACCACTAAAGTCAATCATTGTCATATCAAGCCATAAAGCCATTCGTTTATTGAAAAACGGATGTCAAGCTTTCTTAGCCCATGTCACGAATTTAAACAAAAATACGTCAGATTTGAATGATATTTCTATTGTTAATAAATTTCTTGACGTATTCCCTGAAGAACTTCCTGGCCTACCCCCAGACCGTGAAATCGAATTTTGTATTGACCTTGAACCCGGTACAAAATCCTCAAATATTTCTTTACCCAGAACGAACGTAACATACGCTAAAGACGTTTGCTCGAGCTATTGAAAGATTACGACCATACCATTCAATACCATTCTGGAAAAGCGAACGTGGTAGCCGACGCGTTGAGTAGAAGATCGTACGGTTATGAATGCGACGTTGTTAACACAAACACCCATTTTGTATGATTTACAAAGGATGGAGATAGAGTTAAAGATTCCAAAAGACCCACGTGATGATGTCAAATATACGGTAGGATCGACTTTAATCAATAAAGTTAAAACCGCTCAAGCTACAGACCCGGAGCTGATGAATATGAAGAAGAAAGTACAAGAATGTGTTATTCCAGAAGTAAAAGTCGATGAAGAGAGGAAATCTCAATTCTCGATTCATTGGCCCATTTAAAATCCTCGATCGAGTAAGAACTATGGCCTATATACTCGCCTTACCGCCAAGTATGTCTCGTGTTCATAACATTTTTCACATATCTATGTTACGTAAATATGTGGAAGACCCAAACCATATTATTGAATTAGAACCAGACGAGATAGAGAAAGATTTAATGTATGAAGAGGTACCTATTAAAATCTTGGATAAGAAGGAACATATTCTACACTCAAAGGTTATACCTCAAGTCAAAGTTTTTTGGAGAAACCACGATATTGAGGAAATGACCTGGGAGTTAGAAACTGAAATGAAAACAAGGTATCCTCACCTCTTCGACATACCAAGTACGTACACCAATTTCGAGGACAGAATTTCATAAGAAGGGGAGGTTGTAAGACCCCAACTTTTATGAATAAAGATTAAATTTTCTCTAAATGTTAATTTAAATAATAAGGTGTGGATTTGATATAATGTTATAGTTGTGGGTAATATTTACAAATTTTACAAAGTAAACAAGTTGTCATAAAATATTCGTTTGGTCGGGGAATATTCGTTTTATCAGGGAATATGCGTACAACAAGACTATCATTAGTGGTCCCCACAATGGAATTACTGTCGGATTTAGAAAGCGACAGAAATAACTTTTTTATAAAAATAACGGCAAAACTCTTACCGTTAACTGTTGAAATACCCGGTGATAAAAGTATATTAATACGCTTGGTTGCATAATAGCACACAGTATTGTACAGTATCTTTGATTATTGATACTTACGTGAGACGTCACTCCATTTTATTCAATTATTGCAATAGTATTTGATGCATAGTATCTCATATTATTGATTCAATTATTGTCAAAGTATCATCTGCACACTATTTTATATTATTAAATCAATAAATGAGATGACACGGTTATTCATATTATTATTTGCATTATTGACAATGTCTAGAAAGTTCTGTCAGGAAAATGAGTTAGGTCATCTAATTGTGCGCTAATAAGGAGAAGTCCTTATCGGAAAGCCCCCTCTTTCCTGGGAATGATCTAGTTGTTAATATCGTGAGTTATAATATTAATGATGAATAATTGTTGAAAGATTAAAAATGTGTTAATTAAAGATAAAGTGATTTGTGGTAAATATTTATTCAATCTTTGATATAAATAAGAAGTCTTTTATGAGATGTTTTTTGTAAATTTGGTTTATTCTATGGTACCCATATGTCATCATCTAATAGTCACTTTCTTTAATAGTACTTGCCTTTACTAGACGTCAAACCATTTGTTGTTTCATATTACATGCGTCAAACCACTTACCTTTTCACATTATAGGCGTCAAACCACTTGTTGTTTCACATTACAAGCGTCAAACCACAAAGTATTTATCATGTTGACAATTTGACATTATTGAACTCTGGATAAATTGAATTATAAATCTTTAAAATTTATCCTTAATCTCACTTAATTGAATTCTTATATCATTGTCATCATCCTTATGATTATATTGTGATGAAAGTCATCTTTGGCCCGTAGTGCATAGATGGACTGTTGATTGATATGATTATGACCAGGAATTATGTATCGGTATAATCATGACCTGTAATGTTACAAATGATGTGATAAAAGTCATCATTGGCCCATAGTGCATTGATGGACAGTTGTTTGGCGTGATCATGACCACTGGTGATAATAACGAATATCCGTGGCCCATAGTGCATGGATAATTCGTGGATGTGATACTAACGAATATCATTGGACCGTAGTACATGGATAATTCGGTGATGTGGATTATTTATTGAGATGTGTTACAGAGATAAAATATTGATGATGAACTTTTAAATCATAGAAGATAGTAGATATCATACTCTACTTGACTCTTCTAATGGATTGCTTGTTCATTATGATTAAACTTGTTGTCTATTGTATTCTATCGACTTTTATCTTTGTTGAAGACTAAGGATAATTTATTCTGCATTATCTTATTCATAATATTCTTTACTGGGCTAGTTGAGCTCACCCTTTTCTTTCATTGTTCTCTTCAGGAAATGAGAATATAGCTGGGACTAGTCGGGGAAAGGAGTGATTGTCCAAGATGGTGGCTATAGTAGTCCTCACTATTCAATAAAATAGTGTGATAATATTTGTAATGAGAACTCTATTTGAGTTTGGATATTGTCTACGAGACAATATTCGTGTTAAAACTCTCAGCTACGTTTTGTCGTATTGTATAAATGAAGTATGTATTTAAATTATGTACCATGTATTTTGCGACTCAAAATGGGTTGTGTATACCTATTTTTGGGGTGTCACAGAGTGAGCTCAGAAATATACATTGTCACACAGGCAAGTCAAAACAATGCCACACAGGCAAGTCAAAATAATGCCACACAGATAAGTCAAAATAATGCCACACAGGCAAGTCAAAATAATGCCACACAGGCAAATCACACATTGGATCGCGAATCCAAATGTATGCAAATCGGATAGGTGTGTTTGGCACAACATAACCAATCCACATAACACAAAACTAGGGTTAACCCATTCGCCTCCCACAACAAAACACCAAATGGCCCACTTCCTCCGGAGCCCAAAACGGAGATGCCATGGACTAATCACACCGCCACGAAGAGTGTCATGTCTCTCGTGCCAAGACGACATGCCTGTGGTACCCCCATAGGTGGTTATAGCTCAGGTATACTGTGACGCCCCCAAAATTAGGTATACATCACCCATCTTGGGTCGTCAGATACATGGTACAAAATTCAAATACAACTTACTAATACAACTGTGTATGCAGTAAGTGGCGCGCCCCAAAATAGGTATACACAACACCCATTACGAGTCGCCAAATACATGGTACAAAAGCAAACTACTGACTTCAATAATACAAATGTCGTGTGAAATACGACAATATATCTTGTGAGTTTAAATATAATATTGTCTTCTAGACAATATCCACACGCAAATAAATCCCCATCATAATTATTGATTCATTATTTTACAAAAATGGTGAGGACTACTAAACAACTCTCTCAGAACCTTCATTCCATACCCCAGAGCTAGTACTCGCTACATTCTCGCCTCACGAGAAGAAAAATGGAACAACAAGGAAAGGGTGAGCTCAACTAGCCCGGTAAAGAATATTATGACTAAGATAATATACAACAAATTATCGTTAGTCTTCAACGAGGAAAAATCGATAGAATCTGATAGGCAACAAGTTTCGGATCAATATTACATGGTGAAATAATAATTCATAGAAGAGTTACGTAGAGAATGAAATCTACTATAATCTATGAATTTAACGGTCCATCATCAATATTTTATCCCTGTAACATCAATCGATATACATACGGAATCAAATATTCATCTTTGCACTACTCTGAGGCCAAAGATATTCATCGATTAGTCATATTCATTTAAACACTGTTCATCTTTGCACTTCTGAGGCCAAAGATATTAATTAATCGGTCGTGTTCATCTCGATTTTGTTCATCTTTACTCTGGGCCGAATATTCTTGAAATCATTCATCTTTGCACTTCTGGGCCAAAGATATTCAATAATATCATCATTTAAGGCGAGGATGATGAAAAATATTTTTAAAAAAGCGAATCGGTGAAACAAAATGACAAGGATTAAGGATTAAGATTAGTACTTGGTTTTATCCACGCCCAAAAATACCTCAAAAAAATAATCATAGTGGTGTAAAATTCAAGAATGATCAAAACATGGATCTGATCGAGTTAGTATCGAATAGATATTTTAGACAAAAGAAGAAATTTTATTTTTAAATTGAATAGTCTGAGTATCGTGAATAGTCTTGAGTATCGTGAATAGTGCAGTATCGTGAATAGTAACTCAAACACCAAAGATAGAAATTCCACAAAAACATCTTCACGCTTCATGAATAGTACTCGTGAATAGTAACTTCGTGAATAGTAACTCATGAATAGTAACTTCGTGAATAGTAACTCATGAATAGTAACCCATGAATAGTAACCCAGAGCATGAAAAAGTTCCAAATTTGATAAAAACTTCAGATCAACATTTCATCATAATGATATTGAAGAAATAATATCATTCTGAAAAAAAAAAAATATCCCTTACCTCGAAGATCGGTACTTCTAATTTGAAACAGGATATAGGCTATGACTTGAACTTGCTTGCAAGTATAGCAATACTCAAAGTATACTCAAAATACTCACAAGAATCGCTCGATAATATAGAGAGAAAACTTGATTTACGGTGTGATTTTCAATTCTAACCTAAGCACTTATTTTTAGGAAATTGCTTAGAACACCAAAGCGAGAAAATTTAATAAATTAATAATATAATTATATTATTTTCTACACATGTCTAGAATCTGATTTCAGCCATCAAACACATGCCACCTTCTAGAAAAAATAAGAAAAACGTTTTTCTAATTTTAAATATTTTAAACTTCAAAAATCGATTATTTAAGACTTGAACTTCAATAATTCATAATAAATAGCCCTTTCATCAGAAAATTCGAATCTCTTGAGTTTTTATAGGAAATTCAATTCTCTACAACTTTGCAGAAGAAAGTTTTTCCAAATTCCAATCAGAAATTGACCGAAATCCACAAGCGGGCAATTTTATGAAATTTATAATCAAATTTCGGTCGATAAATGGGGTCCCGAGCATGTTTAACATGTTTTAAACATTTATTGCAACAAAAATACTCTTCCTCCTCGTATACTCATATATCCCACATTAGATTTGTAAAAATATCATAGTTAATATATTATTAAAATAATATATTTAAATGAATTATTTTATCGAGAAAAAGATAAAATATTAATTTTCAACAATTGTCATTTTAAAATTTTCTCCATCTATATCCACATAAAATCAATATTTTCCTCATCATATAAATCAATAATTAATTATTCACAAATAATATTCTGAGAATCCTGATATTGATGACAGGCGGTTCCAGGAAGAGGGGCTTTCGATAAGAATTTCTTCTTCTTGGGCCTTGATTAGGTGACCAAACCTCTCCTTAGGCGAACTTTCTAGACATTGCCAATAATGTTATCTAATAATATTATTAGAGATAATATGAATTATTGCCGATAATGAAAGATCTTTGTGTAATGACAATTATTGAAACAATGACAATATAAAATATCAATATGACAATTATTAACTCGATAAAATCTTTGAGCGGTAATTCTCGTAACCATTATTGAGTAGTGCCTTCTTACGTAAGAAGAATCAATAATTGGTGCAATACCAAGTGCTTCTTGTTCAACAGCGTATTATTAGTGTGTTTTAACCAACGGGTATTCAGCGGTGATACTTGGTAACAACTACTGTAGATTATTTAAAAACAACTTATATTTGTCGTTTTCTTCATCCAATCACTTTTAGTTATGGGGCCCCACACATTTGCTTGGCGTCGTAAATGCGAATATTCTCAAACCGCATCTGAATATTCCACGACCAAACGAATATTCCCCAACAACAATGAATATTTTATAACCACTTGCTTAATTTGAAATATTTGCATATTTAACCCTTAACTATCCACATTAATCAAATCAACCCTTACTATTTCAAAATAATAAATAAAGGAAATTCCTTTTTTATTTAAAAATTTCGGGGTCTTACAACCTCCCCTCCTTATGAAATTTCGTCCTCGAAATTGGCGTGCGATACACAGTGTTTGAAAAGGTGAGGATACCTCGCTTTCATTTAGTTTCAATTCTAGGTCATTTCCTCTATAGCATGATTCCTCCACAAAACTTTAACTTGTGGTATAACCTTTCTTGGCGTAGGACATGCTCCTTCTATCCAAAATCTTGGTGGTACCTCCTCATACGTTAAGTCTTGGCTATCTCGTCGGTTCTAACTCTATAGCGTGGTTCGGGTCTTTCATATATTCTGAAATACGGATATGTGAAACACATTATGAACACGAGACATACTCGGAGGAGTAATGCAAGTGATCATAGGCTACATTTCCTACTCGGTCAAGAATTTTGAAATGGACCGATAAATCGTGGATTGAGCTTTCCTCTCTTCCCAAATCTTGTAACTCCCTTCTATGGGAAGCAACTTCATGACAATACATGATCCCCTACATTAAATTCCCGTCCTTTCGATGAAGATCGCATAACTCTTTTGTCGATCTTGTGCTGGTTTGTATCGTTGTCGAATCATTTGGATCTTTTCGGTAGTCATCACGTACTAACTTTCGGGTCCCAACAATGTTGCTTCACCCACCTCATCCCAACATATTGGAGAGCGACATTTTCGTCCATATAATGCTTGAATGGAACCATACTATATTTGTTTAATAACTATTGTTGTATGAGGATTCCACCGATGGCAAGTACTTATCAACTTCCTTTGAAATCTAGGACACGAGTTTTAATATATCTTCAAGAGTTTGAGTAGTCCTTTACGATTGCCCATCCGTTTGAGGATGGTATGCCAGCCAGATAAATAAATTCGTGCCCATAGCTTTTTACAAACTAACCCAAAATCATGAAGTGAATCTTGGGTCACGATCTAAAACTATGGATCTTGGCATGCCATGCAACCTCACAATCTCATTCACGTACATACTAGCAAGGCGTTCGAGGAATAAGTCTCTCGTATCGGTAAGAAATGAAAGCGGACTTGGTTAATCTATCAACAATAACCCAAATAGCATTGATGCCTTGAGAAGCCGTAGGAAGACCCGTGCTTGAAATCCATAGTAATAATGTGTTCCCACTTCCATTAGGAATCTCAAGTGGTTGCAAGCGGACCCTTAGGTACAAGATGCTCGCCTTTACACGTTGGCAAGTTAAACACATCGAGATAAACTTTGCAATCTCTCTCTTCGTATTGTTCCACCAAAATGTATGTTGAAGATCACGATACATTTTGGTACTCCCGAGATGGATTGCAAATGGCGTATTGTGTGCCTCCATCATAATCTTGTACTTCAAATCGAGTCGTTAGGAACACAAAGTCTAGAGTGGACTCGAAGTATTCCTTCTTCATCGATTCTCGCTTAGGAATAGCTCCTTCTTGTACTTTCTTCTTCATACGCATCATTTCCGAAGTCGGTGGCTTGAAGCGATCTTAACTTTTCTATTAAAGTTGGCTCTATCGTATACTTGACATCATCGCTTTTCGTTCCGCATATGATCTTCTACTCATCGCGTCGGCTACCACGTTCGCTTTTCGAGGATGGCATGGTTAGAGAATGTGTTTGAAATGAGTCTCCTCTTGAGTTCTTGGAAAATCTTCTCGCATTCCTCGCTCCATTCGAATTTTGTATCTTTCAAGTTAATTTGCGTTAATGGAATAGCGATTCGAGAATATCCTTCAACGAATCTCAGATAATAACCAACTAAGCCTGAAAGCTACGTATTTCGATAAGCGACTTAGGTTGCTCTCAATTGTGACTCATATCCCAATCTTGGATATACGTCACAATGACACCTATCGATTTACTATCGCATACGAATATGGCGTCCCCTACGGAGAGTGCGGCTTAGGTGAATTCCACAAAGGAAGTCACAAAATAAAGGCTCGGTACCAAATTCTATAGTTGAATTTTAACTCACGAAGTTGATAGGAGCCATTCGATATGAGATTTTAGAAATGAGTTTTGTCTAGGGTTCAAAGTCGATACAAAATTTAATATCGAGCTTTGGGAGTAAGCGAAATTCTTCTTGAAATCGTCGGGAAAAATCAATAACAACAAGAATATTATTCAAATCGGCGTGTCTTTATTCAAATCCATAACATGGACTAAGAAAACTTGACATCAAGTAATAAGCGAATGACTTCATGGCTTGATATGAAAATGTTTGACTACAATGGTTTGATTGCTTGAATTGAATAACAGGTTGCTTAGGAATATGAAAACTAATGACCTTATGAAAGCAATCAATTTGGCATGATGAGTAGTTAACCTTAAAATCACATCAAAAGCAAATATCTCTATAGAAATAAGGTTAACGGTAATGTGATAGTGCTGACTTGAATCAAGCAAGATTTTTAAACAACGGATGTAATGAAAGTTTCTCTAATGGAGTCTCCTGAGATAGGTCAAAGTTTAATTTCTCGTAGTCGAGTTCAAAGCGTTGGCGCAAGTAAGAGAGATAAAAGAATGGGTAGAACCAATATCTAGTAAGGTATATACTTGCAAGAATTTATAATTAACTAAACCGCGCTAACCGTTCGGGTTCCTCGCATTTTGACCGATCACGACAAACGCTCTTCCGGAATCGTTGACTTTGACTTTTACGGGACATCTTTTGAGTCACCCATCCCCATTGAACTAGGTTTCGATATCGTCTGATCTCGGCGATATGTCCTTCTTTTCCACAATTATAGCATACCTTAAGCTGTTGTGGGGCGGTTTGGTGATATGTCCCTCTTTCCGCATTTGTAACATATACGACCGGTGGTCGTTCTCCTCCCTTAAAACTAGTTACTCTCTTGGCGGCGTCTTCACATGGTCGTTGTTGAATCTCCTCTTTTAAAATCTCCTCCGGCTCGCTTCTTCTATTTTCATGGCCACGATTACCACGAGTAGTTCCGCCTTTGTCGTATTCTTCTTTTCTCCATTTGGTTATCGTTATTACGATGTTGCGCTATCTTGGTATGATCTGGTTATGGTCCCTCGGTTGAGCGTACTTTCGTTATCTCGCTCTAACAAAATGAGCCACATTGTGACAACATCGAATAGAGAGAAAATTTATGAGAAATGAGATCTTGGCGTATGTCGGGTTTCAAACCTCTCGAAACATCGCGTCATCGTTCCTCATTCTCCACCAAATGAGGTGCAAACTGGATAACTCATGAACTTCGCCTCGTCTTTGGGACACCGTCATGTTATTACGCTCTAGTCTAATAAACTCCACTTCCTTCGTATAATGAATACTTTCGGGGAAGTACTTGTCATTGAAGCTATTTTTCAAGCGTCTCCCATGACATCTTTGAGTGCATTTGGATGGGTGCGCTTCATGATTCCCACCGATGTCTGCCTCGTTCACGGAACATAAAAGTGGCGAATGGAACTTTCGTTCCTCGTGCATCCCAAGACATCGAATATCTTGGTAATTTGTTTAACCCACGTCTCGCCTTAATCGGATCCGGCTTTCCCCGAGTGCAGTCGTCCCGACTCTTTGAATTGTTTGCATTTGTGACCACTCGTGAATTGCTATCATTTCTCCTCTGTATTTTGAACACGAGTCTCCTAAATGCGATTTTGCATGAGCGCAAAAAGCTTCTAAACATCCCTCGTTCATCATACGCTTTCGGTGGTGTTGTTCACGGGAGGAACATTACCCGACTGTTGTTGCGTTCTCCTCGTTGGTGAGTACGAGGCATCTCCACGGTCTCATTTACTCCTTTGTTAATATTCTCGATCGACATTCTCAAAACATTGTCATAAAATAAGGGTTAATTAAGGAAATCAATATATCACATAATAACCCTATATCTTGACCGACTAACAAATAAGCTTAGGTAGGACACACTAGCGAAGGATTTACTCGTCTCTCCCCTCTAGTTTTATTCCCGATCTCCATGGAGATCATATCCTAAGCTCGATACCAACTATGGCGCCCCAAAATAGGTATACACAACACCCGTTACGAAGTCGCCAAATACATGGTACAAAAGCAAACTACAACTTCAATAATACAAATGTAGTGTGAAATACGACAATATATCTTATGAGTTTAAATATAATATTGTCTTCTAGACAATATCCACACGCAAATAAATCCCCATCATAATTATTGATTCATTATTTTACAAAATGGTGAGGACTACTAAACAACTCTCTAGAACCTTCATTCCATACCCCGACTAGTACTCATTACATTCTCGCCTCACGAGAAGAAAAATGGAACAACAAGGAAAAGGGTGAGCTCAACTAGCCCGATAAAGAATATTATGACTAAGATAATATACAACAAATTATCGTTAGTCTTGACGAGGAAAAATCGATAGAATACAATAAATGACAAGTTTTGGATCAATATTCGCATGACGGAAATAATAATTCATAGAAGAGTTACGTAGAGAATGAAATCTACTATAATCTATGAATTTAACGGTCCATCATCAATATTTTATCCTGTAACATCAATCGATATACATACGGAATCAAATATTCATCTTTTACACTACTGGCGAAGATATTCATCGATTAGTCGTATTCATTTAAACACTGTTCATCTTTGCACTCTGGGCCAAAGATATTAATAAATCGGTCGTATTCATCTCGACACACTGTTCATCTTTTTATAGGCCAAAGATATTCTTGAAATCATTCATCTTTGCACTACGGGCCAAAGATATTCAATAATATCATCATTTAAGGCGAGGATGATGAAAAATATTTTTAAAAAGCGAATCCGGTGAAACAAAATGACAAGGATTAAGGATTAAGGATTCGTACTTGGTTTTATCCACGCCCAAAAATACCTCAAAAATAATCATAGTGGTGTAAATTTGAGAATGATCAAAACATGGATCTGATCGAGTTAGTATCCGAATAGATATTTTAGACAAAAAGAAGAAATTTTATTTTTTGATTGAATAATAGTATCGTGAATAGTCAGTATCGTGAATAGTGCAAGTATCGTGAATAGTAACTCAGACACCAAAAGATAGAAATTCCACAAAAACATCTTCACGCTTCATGAATAGTACTCGTGAATAGTAACTTCGTGAATAGTAACTCATGAATAGTAACTTCGTGAATAGTAACTCATGAATAGTAACCCATGAATAGTAACCCAGAGCATGAAAAAGTTCCAAATTTGATAAAACTTGGATCAACATTTCATCATAATGATATTGAAGAAATAATATCATTACAAAAAAAAAATAATATCCTTACCTCGAAAGATCAGTACTTATTTAGCTGAAACAGGATATAGGATATATGACTTGAAGGAACTTTACGTATAGCAATACTCAAAGTATACTCAAAATATACTCACAAGAATACGCTCGATAATAGAGAGAGAAAACTTGGTTTACGGTGTGATTTTCAATTCTAACCTAAGCACCTATTTATAGGAAATTGCTTAGAACACCAAAGCAGAAAATTTAATAAATTAATAATATAATTATATTATTTTCTACACATGTCTAGAATCTGATTTCAGCCATCAAACACATGCCACCTTCTAGAAAAAATAAGAAAAAACGTTTTCTAATTTTAAATATTTTAAACTTCAAAAAATCAATTATTTGAACTTGAACTTCAATAATTCATAATAAATAGCCCTTTCATCAGAAAATTCGAATCTCGCGAGTTTTTATAGGAAATTCAATTCTCTACAACTTTGCAGAAGAAAGTTTTCCAAATTCCAATCAGAAATTTACTGAAATCCCAAACGGGCAATTTTGAAATTTATAATCAAATTTCGATTCGATAAATGGGGTCCATTGAGCATGTTTAACATGTTTTAAACATTTATTGCAACAAAAATACTCTTCCTCCTCGTATACTCATATATCCCACATTCGTTGTAAAAATATCACAGTTAATATATTATTAAAATAATATATTTAAATGAATTATTTTATCGAGAAAAAGATAAAATATTAATTTTCAACAATTGTTATTTTAAAAATTTTCTCCATCTATATCCACATAAAATCAATATTTTCCTCATCATATAAATCAATAATTAATTATTCACAAATAATATTACTGAGAATCACAATATTGATAATGACAGTGGGTTCAGGGAAGAGGGGCTTTCGATAAAATTTCTTCTTCTTGGCGCCTTGATTAGGTGACCAAACCTCTCCTTAGCGAGAACTTTTTAGACATTGCCAATAATGTTATCTAATAATATTATTAGGATAATATGAATTATTGCTTCGATAATGAAAGATCTTGTGTAATGACAATTATTGAAACAACAATGAATATAAAATATCAACGTGACAATTATTAACTCGATAAAATCTTTGAGCGGTAATTACTTTAACCATTATTGAGTAGTGCCTTCTTACGTAAGAATCAATAATTGGTGCAATCAAGTGTCTTCTTGTTCAACAAGCAGCGTATTAGTGTGTTTTAACCATAGGGTATTCCAACAAGATTAACTTGATAACAACTTCGTAGTTATTTAAAAACAACTTATATTTGTCGTTTTCTTCATCCAATCACTTTCCGTTATGGGGGCCCACACATGGGCTGTGGCAGTAAATGCGAATATTCTCGACCGCAATACGAATATTCCACGACCAAACGAATATTCCCAACAACAATGAATATTTTATAACCACTTGCTTAATTTGAAATATTTGCATATTTAACCCTTAACTATCCACATTAATCAAATCAACCCTTACTATTTCAAAATAATAAATAAAGGAAATTCCTTTTTATTTAAAAAATTTCGGGGTCTTACAAATAGAATCTACTATCTTTTATGATTTAAAAGTTTTCATCACTTTTATAAATAATCCACATCATCCCGCGACTACTGACGAGGATATTCATTAGAATCGCGACCACAAATTCCATGCACTACGGGCCAAGGATATTTGTGTATTCATCAATGGTCATGATCATGCCAACAATCTGTCCATCAATGCACTACAGGCCAATGAAGACTTTTACCACATCATTTGTAACATTACGGCCATGGTTTACCGAATAATCCACAGTCATAATCATACCAAGTCCATCCATGCTTTACAGGCCACAGATGACTTTCAAAAAATATAAACATGAGGATGATGACAATGATATAAGAATTCAATAAAACAAGTTCAAGAATTAAGTTATTCAGGAACTAATAACGTCCAAATTGTCAACATGATACTGCTTTGTAGAGTAAAATTCAAGATTTCTCAGAAGAATATTTCCATGAAAAATACTGGATGAAGCACAAATATCAAGGATATTCCACTAATTTCATGGAGTATAGAAGTCAAAATTTTAACTAACTGAGAATAATAAGGAATGGAATAACAACAGAAATCACCATGCATGCAGACTTGATAAGGTGAAAGTTATTCCAATGAGAATAATAATAATGGAACCGGTCGGTGAAAATCACACCAAGCGAGGATGTTCCAATGAATAATAAAGAATGAAATAATAAAGATGGAAACCGGTCCGGCGTAAAAGCACGAGACGGATGTTCTAAAGAATAATAAAGACAGAGAATAATAAAAAGCGGAACCGAATTAGGTATAGCCAGACGAGGATGTTCCAACGGAATAATAAAGAGAGAATAATAGAAGAATGTCATCACGTATAGGGTATTCCGCGTATACAGGTTATTCCAACAGAATAATAAAGAAATGGAATAACTGAAGTTCTCTTCTTAAATACAAAAGAATAATATCTCTTCTTAGTAAAAGAAACCGAATATAAAAGTAGTTAAGTAGCAGAATACTTT
This sequence comes from Panax quinquefolius, assembly GCA_020205615.1. Taxonomy (NCBI): domain Eukaryota; kingdom Viridiplantae; phylum Streptophyta; class Magnoliopsida; order Apiales; family Araliaceae; genus Panax; species Panax quinquefolius. Next base: position 99,740,296 of record CM035167.1, on the reverse strand, counting down.
TCTTCTATCTCTCTATAGTCTCTCTCTATAGTTTCTCTCTCTAGAGTTCAGTGAATTCGTAAGAAAATAATGAAGGAATGAGCTTCTATTTATAGGAAAATGGAATGCATAGTAACTAATCCATGAACGGTCCAGATTAATTTACTTTAATCTGACGGTCCATAATTAAAGCAAAATCTTTTAAATAAAATATAATATATTCTATTTATAATCTAATAAAACGAATAACTTTATAAAAGATTTTACTATGCAGGCACTATGCAAACACTATGCATAATAAAATATAATATATTCTAATTATTGTCTAATAAAACAGATAACTTTATAAAAGTATTCATTTTATATAAAAAGATTTTACTATGCAAAATACTATGATTAATTTATGCAACACTATGCATAATAGAATATAATATATTCTATTTATAGAATAACTTTATAAAAGTATTTTGTTTTATATAAAAGATTTTACGTATTATTACATTAATAATACCAATAAAACCGAGTGACTTATCACGTAAGCATCAATAATTAATACCGAGTCTACTACTATGCAACCACGCCAGCGTATTCTTGTACTTTTAACACCGGGTGTTTCAACGATTAACGGTAAAACTTTTCGTAATTATTTTCATAAAGTATTTTTATCGTTTTCTCAATCAAACAATAATTTTGTTGTGGGGTCCACCAATGATTGTGCTGTTGTACGAATATTCCCTGTTAAAATGAATATTCCACGACCAATCGAATATTATATAACAACTTGCGTACTTTGCAAAATTTATAAATATTACCCACAACTATAACATTATATCAATTTTACTCCATAATATTCAAAAATAATATTTATAGAAAAATCATCTTTATTCAAAAAATTGGGGTTTTACATATACCCTACGGTATATTCTAACAAAAATATCATGTCACAACATATGCGACATAATACCAATAAAAATAGATACCGTGTCACAACACATGCGACATAATATCAACAAAATAGATTCCATATCACAACACATGCGACACAATATCCACATAAATGGGGTTCTAATGTATATATTGAACCAGATCAAATTATAATGTCTCCAAAAGAAGGTAACAACATATATCGCTCTACAAATATCAAAATACATACTAGACATGATAACCTAATTTAAAGAGTACAAATTCGTTCCAATGTAGCAACTCCAAAATGAAACTATTATATGAATTTCACAAGAAACAATTATGTGAAATAATAACAGAATTCGAGACAAAGAACAAAATGAACAATTCAAATTTAATAAGAATATTGTTGAAAGAGTACGGAATCCGTACCTGAAGTAAGCAATGAAATACCAAAATTTTTATATTCAGGATATAACTTCTTAAATTCTCTTTGTTCGATCTAATTTAAAAAATAATAATACAGTTATAAATTACTTAGTTACTATAATTTATAATAACATAAAATTATTTCTCAATTTACCTCAATTTTATAAAATAAGTCCAAATTGAATTTCAAAGTCTCCTAATCGAGATAATTCTATACAAAGTCTCATATATATAAAAATGAATATATTGTTTTCAAATTCTTAATATATATATATATAATATGAACATCATACAAGTTATTGCACGATAACTTTTCAAATTCTATATATATATATATATATATATATATATATATATTCAGGAATAGTGTAACACCCCCTTCCCGAAAAGAAAAAGGAGGTCACGTGCAAAGCACAACAAACCTCAAAATAAATAAACAGAGCACTAACAACCTCAAAATATTAATAGTGGTGATCCAATAATATAGTCATAAGTAAAATTCTTCAAACTGAGTCAAAATAATCAAAACTTAAAATTCAAATCAACCTAAATGGTCAAAGGCAAAACTCTCATCACACTATTACGAATCACCCTGCAAAAACACGCGAAAAGAAAAATACAAGACATGAGCCAATTGCCCGAGACGGATCATGGATATACAAAAGATATAGAACTGATATACGAAAACAACTGAGACAAAATACTGAACAAGCCTCAAGTGCAAATACGAACGAAAATATAATATCCAAAGATCTGAATGGAATATAGTTGAATCAACATAATTGACGAAACCAATAAAAGAATAAAGAAATAACGAACTGAAGTAACTAACTCAATGACTTGAACTGAACATAAACCAACAAAACTAATACAAATTAAATAATAGGCTGAAACAAATGGCTGGAGTTATTTCATACCGAATGAGCTCAGAAATATATCTTGCCACACAGGAAAGTCAAACTAATGCCACACAGGCAAATCAAATGATGTCACACAGGCAACCAAAATAATGCCACACAGGCAAATCACACATTGGACCACGAATCCAAATGTATGCAAATCGAATAGTGTGTTTGGCACAACATCACCAATCCGCAGAACAGAAAACTTGGGTTAACCCATACGCCTCCCACAACAAAACACCAAATGGCCCATTTCTTCCGGACCCCAAAACGGAGACGCCGTGGACTAATCACACCATGGCGGAAGTGTCGTGTCTCTCGTGCGAGACGACATGCACCGTGGTACCCCTTGTGTGGTTATAGCTCGGTATACCCTACGGTATATTCTAACAAAATATTATGTCACAACACATGCGACATAATACCAACAAAAAGGGTTCTATATGTACATGTTGAACCAAATCAAATTATAGCCACAAGGTCTCAAAAGAAAGTAGCAATATGCATCGCTCTATAATTATCAAAAATAATACTAAACATGATAACTTAACTCAAAGAGTACAAATACGAGTCATATATATCAACTCCAAAATGAAACTATTATATGAATTTCACAAGAAACAATTATGTGAAATAATAACGAAATTCGAAATAAGGGACAAAACAAACAAATCAAATTTAACAAGAATGTCGCTGAAAGAGTACGAAATCCGTACCTGAATTAAGCAATGTAATACCCAAAGTATATTCCAAAAACTCGTTTGGACTCTTTCCGTTCAATCTAAATAATTTAATAAGATTTTATTACAATCCCATCATTAATAACATAATACTATTAAATTTATTATTAAAAATTTTATAACTATGTCGACAAAATTAATTAATTCAAATTAATAAATATAACTTCAATTGATTTATTAACTCTGTATACAATTTCATAGCCAAATATTATTACATATAATATCTATATATATATATATATATATATATAAACAAATAATGAAAATAATCAACACTGCAATGAAGGTTATCGCAAGCCCTCGCACCTACCTAAACCTTTATATATATATATATATATATATATATATATATATATATATATATATATGAGAATCATGCCGGAAATTAATCAACTTGATGTATATATATAATTCTTACTATAATACAACTGCATGATAGCCTTCATACCACTAACGCTTTTTTTTTTTTTTTTTTTTTTTTTATAGGAAAAGGCAATCATCAATTCATATAAATATTTGTACAAAAAAAAGGTATCAATTACTTGATACATGAGAGATCTATATATTACAAAAGAGAATATCTATTAAACAAAGTACTCATTTTACTTCATATAAAAAACTAACAATCCTTCAATCAAACTCTATATATATAAAAGCGATCAAACTATATATATATATCTATATATATAAACTACCAAAGTCTGCATGACCAAACTATATATATATATATATATATATATATATATATATATATATATATATATATATATATAGAGAGAGAGAGAGAGAGGGGGAGAAATTGTCAAAAACCTGTGAAAAACTTGATTGTCATCACTTACCAGAAAATTCTTGGCAATTGAATATGGGTTTATCTCTTTGCGGCTCTTGTTCCGTTCTCTCAGTCGTTGCCCCTTTCTTCTTCTTTTTCCCCGATTCGTATAAGAAAGTAAGATTAGGTTTTACTTATCATTTATTAATTAATATATTTTATTAACTCTCCAAATTTTAATAGTATTTAAAATTACACAAATATAAAATAGACCCAATTAGTATAAAAGCCCAAATTAATGTAATCACATACTTATTATAGTTCACATAATTAAATATAATTTGACCCAAACATAAGAAAAGTCTAATTAAAATATGGGTTTAAATATTATTTATTTATTTTATTTCGTTATTATTATTATTATTATTATTATTTTACCGGGTATTACATCACCTACCTCTTAAAAATAATTCCGTCCTCGGAATAAAAAGAATGAACGTACCTAATTATCAAAAGATGTGGATACTCCGCTCGAATAGGCCCATCTATCTCCCAAGTAGCTTCCTGTTCCGAATGATTTTACAACAAGACTTTAACAAAAGGAATTATCTTCCTCAATTTTAATTTAATCAGTTATTTAATATCTACTAACAGAATTTAACTTGTCAAACAAAACAAGGAAGGAAAAAAAATAATCACTTACCTTTTCCAATTTAAATACAATTGTATAAAATAAATTTAATTAATATTTAATTATTAAAAAAATATGGGTTATTACATTTTTCACCCCTTAAAAATAATTCCGTCCTCGGAATTCAAATAAGCTACAAAAAAAAAATTAGTTACGACGTAGCCACCATTTGTTACGATCAACGCGGATAAGTCCATCGGTCCACGTAATTATTTATGTATTTGTAAAAAATTCGTCAGCTGTCGTGCCAAGCCTTGGTAAGGTTCTTCGCGTTGCATCAAATTAGATCACAGGATCCACCGTTGGTGCGAGCCCCCCGTTAATATCTTTGAGTTTCATTCTTGCAAACGTACGTACTCTTCAGAACATAATTCGAAAACACAAAATTTTCTTTTCATCTAAATACGATTCGAATACCCAAAATATTTAAAATTATCCTTAATTCGTAAAACGTTTATGTTCCACTCATGACAAAGATTTAACAAATTTTTATTTTATTTTTTAAATAAATTCATGCAAAACTCTAAGGGCATCAGATAAACAAAACAACTTAAATTATATCACCAACTCTCACTAAGTCCTCAAGAGTTTCAAAATATCTCATCCTCAATTTGAACTAGTCCTCAAATATTATTACACTAAAGAATATACTACTAATATCTCTTTATCACCAACTTTCCTAAGTCCTTAATATCATAACATCAAATCAAATTAGTTCTCAAATATTAGTACACCAAAAATATACTAACAAGATCTCCTTATCACCATATCAAACTCCAAGTCACATATTTTACCATCTGTATAAGCCAGCTACAACTATTCAAGATCTCTCAAAATCAATTGAATTTCATCACTTGCTATCTAATCATATAATAAATCAATCATCCCTTATTGCAAACCTTATTCCAATAAATTTCAATGTCTCCCCATACTATTACAAAGAAATTTCATAGAACATAACTCCAATATCTTACTAGAAAGTAGCCATACAATTGATCATTAACTTCAAATGATTAATCTAATTACCTCGAATATCAACAATTCAAATTACAAGAAATCCTTTATACTAATTTTTTTTTCATTTTATCATAATATGTCATCAATACACAAACCTCAAATTATCCACAAGTTTAACATAAATCAAAACCTAACTCAAATCAAATCCTCAATTCAACGATCATAATAATTGTCACAAAAAAAACAACTCTAAAAAATAATTTTCCAAAATCAAAAACTCGTCGATACAAATACTCACATCATAATCACATCTCGTATAAGATCATTTCTTATCTATACAAAGTATAACTTTATTCACCTCAATGATTAATTCACAATTTTTAACTAATATCATTGCTCCAATGCATAACAATAATAATCTTAACAAATTATCTCGCCTCTCTCAAATCAATTACAACTCAAAGATCTAAAAACACTTGGTCAAAATCAAAACCAACCAAACAGAGAACAAAATTGAATCAAACTCCTACGTCTACTCAGTGATTTACCCACAACTCACAGGTCAAACCTAAATAGCTTTTCTACAAGAAAAAACCTAAGCTCTGATACCATCTCTGTAACACCCCCTTCCCAAAAAGGAAAGGGAGGTCACGTGCAAAGCACAACAAACCTCAAAATAAATAAACAGAGCACTAACAACCTTAAAATATTAATAGTGGTGATCTAATAATAAAGTAATAAGTACAATTCTCCAAACTGAGTCAAAATAATCAAAACTTAAAATTCGAATCAACCTAAATGGTCAAAGGCAAAACTCTCATCACACTAACCCTGAATCACCCCTGCAAACCTGCCAAAAGAAAAACACAGCATGAGCCAATTGCCCAGTACGGATACAGATATACAAAAGATATAGAACTGATATACGAAAACAACTGAGACAAAATACTGAACAAGCCTCAAGTGCAAATACGAACGAAAATATAATATCCAAAGATCTGAATGGAATATAGTTGAATCAACACAATTGACGAAACCAATAAAAGAATAAAGAAATAACGAACTGAAGTAACTAACTCAATGACTTGAACTGAACATAAACCAACAAAACTAATACAAAAAAAATAATAGGCTGAAACAAATGGCTGGAGTTATTTCATACCGAATGAGCTCAGAAATATATATTGCCACACAGGAAAGTCAAACTAATGCCACACAGGCAAATCAAATGATGTCACACAGGCAACCAAAATAATGCCACACAGGCAAATCACACATTGGACCGCGAATCCAAATGTATGCAAATTGGATAGTGTGTTTGGCACAACATCACCAATCCGTAGAACAAAAAACTTGGGTTAACCCATACGCCTCCCACAACAAAACACCAAATGGCCCATTTCTTCCGGACCCCAAAACGGAGACGCCGTGGACTAATCACACCGCCACGGAAAGTGTCATGTCTCTCGTGCCAAGACGACATGCCTGTGGTACCCCCACGGGTGGTTATAGCTCAGGTATACCCTACGGTATATATTCTAACAAAAATACTATGTCACAACACATGCGACATAATACTAACAAAAGGGTTCTATATGTACATGTTGAACCAAATCACATTATAGTCACAAGGTCTCAAAAAGAAGGTAGCAACATGTACCACTCTACAATTATCAAAAATAATACTAAACATGATAACTTAACTCAAAGAGTACAAATACGAGTCATATATATCAACTCCAAAATGAAACTATTATATGAATTTCACAAGAAACAATTATGTGAAATAATAACGAAATTCGAAATAAGGGACAAAACAAACAAATCAAATTCAACAAGAATGTCGCTAAAAGAGTACGAAATCCGTACCTGAATTAAGCAATGTAATACCCAAAGTATATTCCAAAAACTCGTTTGGACTCTTTCCGTTCAATCTAAATAATTTAATAAGATTTTATTACAATCTCATCATTAATAACATAATACTATTAAATTTATTAATAAAAATTTTATAACTATGTCGACAAAATTAATTAATTCAAATTAATAAATATAACTTCAATTGTTTATTAACTCTGTATACAATTTCATAGCCAAATATTATTAAATATAATATATATATATAAACAAATAATGAAAATAATCAACACTGTAGCAGTCTTTATGCAGCACTACATTTAAACCTTTATATATATATATATATATATATATATATATATATATATATATATATATATATATATATATAAAATAAAATAAAATAATGTAATCATGGAAATTAATCAACTTGATGTATATATATAATTCTTACTATAATACAAATCGTATAATAGCCTTAATACCACTAACGCTTTTTTTTTTTTGTTTTTTTTTTTTTTTTTTTTTTATAGGAAAAAGGAAATCATCAATTCATATAAATATTTGTACAAAAAAAAGGTATCAGTACTTGATACATGAGAGATCTATATATTACAAAAAGAGAATATCTATTAAACAAAGTACTCATTTTACTTCATATAAAAAAAACTAACAATCCTTCAATCAAACTCTATATATATAAAGCAGCCAAACTATATATATCTATATATATAAACTACCAAAGTCTGCAGCCAAACTATATATATATATATATATATATATATATATATATATATAGAGAGAGAGAGAGAGAGGGGGGGAGAAATTGTCAAAACCTGCAGCCAAACTTGATTATCATCACTTACTAGAAAATTCTTGGCAATTGAATATGGGTTTATCTCCTTGCGGCTCTTGTTCCGTTCTCTCAGTCGTTGCCCCCTTCTTCTTCTTTTTTCCCGATTCGTATAAGAAAGTAAGATTAGGTTTTACTTATCATTTATTAATTAATATATTTTATTAACTCTCCAAATTTTAATAGGATTTAAAATTACACAAATATAAAATAGACCCAATTAGTATAAAAGCCCAAATTAATGTAATCACATACTTATTATAGTTCACACAATTAAATATAATTTGACCCAAACATAAGAAAAGTCCAATTAAAATATGGATTTAAATATTATTTATTTATTTTATTTCTTTATTATTATTATTATTATTTTACCGGGTATTACATCACCTACCCTTAAAAATAATTCCGTCCTCGGAATAAAAGAATGAACGTATACCTAATTATCAAAAGATGTGGATACTTAAAACGAATAGACCCATCTATCTCCCAAGTAGCTTCCCGTTCCGAATGATTTTACCACAAGACTTTAACAAAAGGAATTATCTTCCTCAATTTTAATTTAATCAGTTATTTAATATCTACTAACAGAATTTAACTTGCCAAACAAAACAAGGAAGGAAAAAAAATAATCACTTAACTTTTCCAATTTAAATACAATTGTATAAAATAAATTTAATTAATATTTAATTATTAAAAAAAATATGGGTTATTACAAACAGTGCCGCATGTTGGCACAAAATCAAATTTTCTAAATTTTTTTTCGAACGAATAACTCAAATGAAATTGAATTCTGGAATATTATAAATTAAGATTAATTTTCTAATTAACATACTAATTTATTATAGTAGACATTATAATCATAAAATTAAAATAGATATTCTTTTATATTCAAAATAAATTTAATAATTACCTTTTGAAGATACAATTTTATTGAATATTTTCTCACAATCTTGTTCCCAATTTTTCTTTTATCCCATAGTCTTTCTTCCGCCTCCTCTTCGTTTCTCGCTTCTTTAGAAACCCTCTTTAGTCGATTATGTCAGTATAAGTATTAGGAAGGAATTTAATCTAATATATTACTCCTATTCCAATTTAGTTTTTAAACTCATCACCTTAATTTGGGCTCAAATAGTTTAACAAGTCCAAACTTAAATACTTAAAAAATTAGTTTAACCCAATTAGTTTAAATACCCAAATTAATGTAACCACATACTTATTATATTCAACATAAATTAAATACAATTTAACAAAAACTGCCAAACATAAGAAAAGTCCAATTTTACTAAGTTAATTTATCCATCACTTATTAATACTTAATAGGCCAAATAAATTAAATAACAAGTTTGACTCGAATAAAAGACAAAGTCCAAACAATATGTTTTAAGAATATAAAAAAAATCGAGTATTACATTATCTTCCCCTTAAAAAGGATTCTGTCTCTAGAATCAAAAGAGTAACAAAGATTTACTTGACATTAAAAAGGTGTGGATACTCTTGCTGAATACTCTCTTACGCCTCCCAAGTAGCTTCGCACTCTGGATAATTTTAGGGGGGGAAATTAAAATTAATATTTAATTATTACAAAATTTTGAATTATTACATTTTTCCCTCCTTAAAAATAATTCCGTCCTCGGAATTAAAATAAGCTACATAAAGTTTTAATTTAGTTTTTATTTAAATTACATAATTATTCATAAACTTTAATTAAGATGTAGCGCCGCCATTTGTAATGATCAAGCCTGGTAAGTCCATTGGTCCACACAATTATCCATGTACCTGTAAAAGATTCGTCAGATATCGTGTCAAGTCTTGGTAAGGTTCTTCGCGTTTAATCACATGATCCACTGTTGGTGTGGGCCCTCCGTTAATATTTTTGAGTTTCATTCTTGCAAACGTACGTACTCTTCGGAACATAATTCAAAAACACATAATTTTCTCTTCATCTAACTACGATTCGAATACACAAAATATTTAAAATTATCTTTAATCCGTAAAATGTTTATGTTCCACACATGACAAAGATCTAACAAATTATTTTTATTTTATTTATTTACTTTAAATAAATTTATATAAAACTCTAAGGACATCAGATAAACAAAACAATTATACAAATTATATCACCAACTCACCCTAAGAACTCAATAGTTTCAAAATATCATAACCTCAAATTAAACTAGTTCTCAAATATTATTATACCAAAAATATACTACTAAAATCTCTTTATCACCATATCAAACTCCCAGTCACATATTCTACCATCTGCATAAGCGAACTACAACTATTCAAGATCTCTCAAAATCAATTGAATTTCATCACTTACTATCTAATCATATAATAAATCAATCATCCCTTATTGCAAACCTTAATCCAATAAATTTCAATGTCTCCCCGTACTATCACAAAGAAACTTCATAGAACATAACTCCAATATCCTACTAGAAAACAGTCACAAAATTGATCATTAACTCCAAATGATTAATCTAATTACCTCGAATATCAACAACTCAAATTAAAAGAAATCTTTTGTACTTAATAACTTTCACTTTATCATAATATGTCATCAATACAGAAACCTCAAATTATCCACAAGCTTAACAAAAATCAAAACCTAACTCAAATCAAATCCTCCATTCCACGATAATAATTGATACTTGAAATAACTCTTAACAAATGATTCTCCAATATCAAATACTCGCTAATATAAATATAAATATCATAATCATATGATCATTTCTTAACTGTACAAAATATGGCATTATTCTTCTTAATGATCCAATCACAATTCTTAACTAATATTATTATTCCAACGCAAAACTATAATAATCTTAACAAATTATCCCACCTTTCTCAAATCAACTACAACTCGAAAAGTGGAGGACACTTCGTCAAAATCAAGACCAACCAAACAGAGAACAAAATGGAATCAAACTCTTACGTCTACCCAACGATTTACCCACAACTCACAGGTCAAACCTAAATAGGTTTTCTAGAAGAAAGAAACTAAGCTCTGATACCATATCTGTAACACCCCCTTCCCGAAAAGGAAAGGGAGGCCACGTGCAAAGCACAACAAATATCAAAATAAGTTAACAGAACACTAATAACTTCAAAATATTAATAGTGGTGATCCATTAATAAAGTACTAAATATAATTCTCCAAACAAAGTCAACATAATCAAAACTTAAAATTGAATCAACTTAGATGGTCAAAGGCAACTCTCTCATCACACTAGCCCTGAATCACCCCTACAAACCTGTCGAAAGAAAAATACAGCATGGGCCAATTGCCCAGTACGAATATAGATAATACAAAGATGTATAACTGAAATACAAAATCAACTGAAACAACATACTTAACAAAGCCTCAAGCTTAAATACCGACGAAAGTATGATTTCCAAAGTCTGAATAGAATATATCTGAATCAACAGATTTAACGAAACAAACAGAAGAGTAAAGAATGAACTGAACTAACTAACTCAATTAATTAAACTGAACAAAAACAAACAAAGCTAATACAATGAAATAATAGGCTGAATCAAATGGTTAGGTGTTATTTCATACCGAGTGAGCTCAAAAATATATATTTCCACACAGGCAAGTCAAAACAATGCCACATAGGCAAGTTAAAATAATTTTATACATGCAAGTCAAAATAATGCCACACAGGCAAATCACACATTCGATCACGAATCCAAATGTATACAAATCGGATATGTGTGTTTGGCACAACATCGCCGATCCGCAGAACAAAAAACTAGGGTTAACCCATACGCCTGCCATAACAAAATACCAAATGGCCCACTTCCACCGGAGCCCAAAACAGAGACGTCGTGGACTAATCACACCGCCATGAAGAGTGTCATGTCTCTCGTGCCAAAACGACATGTCTGTGGTACCCCCACAAGTGGTTATAGCTACCAATAAAAATAGTACCGTGTCACAACTCATGCGACACAATATCCACATAAATGGGGTTCTAATGTATATGTTGAACCATATCAAATTATATTGTCTCCAAAAGAAGGTAACAACATATACCGCTCTACAAATATCAAAATACATACTAGACATGATAGCCTAATTCAAAGAGAACAATTCGTTCCAATGTAGCAATTCCAAAATAAAACTATTATATGAATTTCACAAGAAATAATTATGTGAAATAATAACAGAATTCGAGACAAGGAACAAAATGAACAAATCAAATTTAATAAGAATATTGCTGAAAGAGTACGGAATCCGTACCTGGAGTAAGCAATGAAATACCAAAATTTTTATATTCAGGATATAACTTCTTAGATTCCCTTTGTTCGATCTAATTTAAAAAATATTAATACAGTTATAAATTACTTAGTTACTATAATTTATAATAACATAAAATTATTTCTCAATTTACCTCAATTTTATAAATTAAGTCCAAATTGAATTACAAAGTCTCTAATCGAGATAATTCTATACAAAGTCTCATATATGTAAAAAAAATCAAATTACTTGCAGGATAACTTTTCAAATTCTATATATATAAATCAACAATGCTCCTATGCTAAGTACATGCTAATGAATTTAAATTATATATATATATATATATATATATATATATATATATATTCAATAACAAAATCTACGCATGGTGGCACAAAATCAAATTTTCTAAAAAAAAATCAAACGAATAACTCAAATGAAATTGAATTCTGAAATATTATAAATCAAGATTAACTTTCTGATTAACATACTAATTTATTATGGTAGACGTTATAATCATAAAATTAAGATAGATATTCTTTTATATTCAAAATAAATTTAATAATGACCTTTTGAAGATACAATTTTACTAAATATTTTCTCACAATCTTGTTCCCAAATTTTCTTTTATCCCACTGTCTTTCTTCCGCATCCTCTTCGTTTCTCGCTTCGTTAGAAACTCTCTTCAGTCGATTATGTCAGTATAAGTATTAGGAAGGAATTTAACCTAATACATTACTCTTATTCCAATTTGATTTTTAAACTCATCACCTTAATTTGGGCTCAAATAGTTTAACAAGCCCAAACTTAAATACTTAAAAAATTAGTTTGACCCAATTAGTTTAAATACCCAAATTAATGTAACAAGATACTTACTATAGTCAACATAAATTAAATACAATTTAACTAAAACTGCCAAACATAAGAAAAGTCCAATTTTACTAAGTTAATTTATCCATCACTTATTGGCCCAAATAAATTAAATAACAAGTTTGACTCAATAAAAGACAAAGTCCAAACAATATGTTTTAAGAATATAAATTTTATTTATTATTTTTTTTTCTTCCAGGTATTACATTCTTGAATTACAGTTCACAGTCGTTTCTCCTCTTCTTCTTTTTTGGCTCCGCCTTAGTTTGTATTAGACATAATAAAGTAGTTAGGTTTTAGGTATTTATTTATTAATTAATAGTTCTTATTAATTTTCCAAATTTTAATAGAATTAAATAGTACTTATATACATTAAACCCAATTACTTTTAAGGCTCAATTTTACCAAAATAATTTTCATCCCTTATTAATATTTATTAGTTCACATAAATTTAATAACTAGTTTAACCCAAATAAAAGACAAAGTCCAATAAATATATTTTCTAAAATATATAATTTTATTTTATTATTATCATTTTATTATTTTTACCGGGTATTACATAAATTGTGGCGAAAAGTCATCTTTGGTATAATCATGACCTTTGGTGTTAGAGATAAAGGCTTGTGGTGAAAGTTTTCTTTGGCCCGTAGTGTAAAAATGGATTGATGTTGACATGATCACGACCACTGATGCAGCAAATAAATATCTTTGACCCGTAGTGGAAATATAAACTATTGATTTGCATAATTATAAACATGAACTGTTGATTGTTATTACATAGATAAAATATTGATGATTGACTTTTAAATCGTAATAGAAAGTAGACATCATGCTCCACTTGACTCTTCTAATGGATTGTTTGTTTTTTGTTTCGCTGCAGTTATTATTGAAGATTGCATTATCATAACTGTATGATTTATTATTGTTGAAGGCTAAAGATAATTTATTCTTTATTATCTTAGTCACGATATTCTTTACTTGGCTATTTGAGCTCACCCTTTTCCTTTTTGTTCCATTGTTCTTCTCAGGAAATGAGAATGTAGCTGGGACTAGCCGGAGAATGGAGTGATGGTCCGAGACTATAGAAGTATCTCAATAAATTATAAAAAAAGTGTGACAATAATTGTATTAAGAATTTAAGTTGAGTGTGGATATTGTCGTACTAGTTACTGTACAATATTTGTATTGAAACTCACATTATATGTGTTGTCGTATTTTACACGATAGTTTAATAATTGTAAATAGCAAAATTTATATTTGATTTTTGTATTATGTATTTGGCGACTCAAAATGGGTTGTGTGGACCTATTTTGAGGGTGTCACAAAACTTGTTCCCGAATACAAACATAGAATTCTGAAGCAAAAAACAGATAAATAAATATCAAAAATGTCTTCTCTAAGAGTCTAAGTATTCAATCAAAATTTAGACCAAATATTGTAATCATCATTCATCCAAAAAGACCAAAACCAAAAATAATTACTTATAACTTAGAAGTTAGAACTTAAAACTTAACAAGTACTTAGAAATTCTTGATTTATAAATATCAACAATCAAATATTAAAAGGATTCTTTACAGAAATATGCAACAATTAGAAAGTAATTGTGGTACCCCCAAATTCAGGTAATTGAAATCCGAACTCGGTGCTTCACGATACCATTTCTATGAGCAGAATAATACTAATAATAATAACAATAATATAGAAATCAAACTTAATTTACATATATCAGAGTCAAAAATCCCAAGCACGCAACCTTTACTATAATTCCTTACATGATAGATAATACATATCATTGTCTTAATACAGTTTAACTATTATAAAAGATACCATTAAACATATTCTGTTTGCTTTCCTTTTTCCCTTGTTCTTGGTTGAACCTTCTAGCTGTTCACACTTAGCTAAAAATATTTAAATTAAGCAAGGATGAGCATTTGAGTGCCCAGCAAGTAATAACAATTATAAATATAATTAGCTGAAGGAATTAAATGTTTTTTTTATACATCACTTCTACAACGATTCAATAGTTGTGAAGTAAACTAAACCGATAATAATAACATAACAACTATATATCACATTTTTGAAACTACGTATTGACTATAAATAGGTATTAGTCGACAGATTATGAACATTATTTTTAGTTTTCGCTAAGGTTTAGCAGAACTTCATCTACAAACCGTCATAACTTACAAGCATGAGGGTGATCTGCCCAATGTGCCCTGTATTGATCAATGTTGTATGCAAGAACGATATTATCGTTCACTCTGTCCGCCTTGGGCGCATAAAAGTTTTCCCTTGATCGGGATGTTCATACTTAGTCTGGAATTCGAACCAAAACAATTTGATTGGATACAAAAAGGTTTTATCATGTTCAACGATATTTCTTAATCAGGTCTAAGTGATCAAATAAAGCTTAAACGGCTTTTTATATATATATATATATATATATATATATATATATATATATATATATATCAACATGTGTTTAACTATAATGATTATCCAAGTGAGGACAACAGTATAACCATATTTTGAAATTAACGAACATAATATATATATGAAGTTATATAATATAATATCATGTTGATAAACAATGATCGGATATAATATATACGATAATAAAGTTAATAATCTAGTACAATAATAATATAATTCTGAAACTTCTTACTCATGTCCATTGCATAAAGGAAATTCAAAGGTAAGATACTTGTCTGGTCTGCTGCTTACAATACGCAACTTAGATATATCTTTTATATAGCAACCTATCAGTAATAAGATCATTTTACTGATTAGAATAACATATCGTAACACATAATACTGCTTATTGCAGTCAGCACATAACCTAATCACATTGTCACACATATTCAACAGTCATTGAATCACAAACAAACACTATATAAACAAATTATATAAGTCCAGATCAATTTTTGAAACATGTCGGTGTACCGACGGCTTTATCGGGTAATTATCGAGTCTAAGACTTTATCCTGTTGTTCAATATCTGTAAGTAACAGTCATATTATCTTTAAATGACTTATAATAATTTTTAAACATTTATTATAATTTATCATGAATTTTCAAATACCAGAATCATTATTAAATGATTTTAAATATTAAATAATTCTATTATCATTAATATTTAATTATTATTAAACTATTAATGAAACTATTGCCAAAATATTAAAGTTAATTATAATAACTCAAAATACATTTAAAGTATTAATATTACCCTTAAATGATTTTTAAAAGAATTAAAATCATTTTTAAATAATTATCACTAATATTAAAGTATTAATGTATTATTTATAAAAATATTAAAAATCATTAATTATAACTTAAAATATTTTTAATTCATTTATATCCTTTTTAAATGATTTTAAATTAATAAAACCATTTATAAACTATTTATTTAATATAATTATTAAATAAATTTAATATCATTAATAATAAATTAATAATCATTAATATTAAATTATTAATGAAATTATCCTTTAAATATTAAAAGTTATATTTTATAACTTAAAATGTCTTTAAACACTTTATTTTTATTTAAAAATGATTTTTATAATATTAATATCATGTTTAAAATAAATTATTTAATATAATTATTAAATAAATTTAATATCATTAATAATAATTAATTAATGAAATTTACATTTAAATATAAAAAATTATATTTTATAACTTCAAATATTTTTAAACTCTTTATTTTTATTTAAAATGATTTTTCTAATATTAAAATCATTTTAATTAATTTAATTCATATAATTATTAAATAAATTTAATATCATTAATATTAAATAATTAATGAAATTTGCTTTAAAATATTAAAAGTTATATTTTATAACTTAAAAATATTTTAAATAACTTATTATCATTTAAAATGATTTTAATATAATAAAATCATTTTTAATTAATTTATTTAATGCATTTAATAAATTAATTAAATATTAATAATATTTAAATAAATACTGATATTTATGAGAAAAAAAATATTTCAAATTATTAAAAGTCAATTTTTATAACTTAAAATAATTTTTGAAATAATTTTTGTAATTTTTGGAAATTAATTTCTATTTTTAAGTGATTTTTAGAAATAAATTTAATTAATTTTAATAAAACTGTCACTAAAGACTACCTATAGCGACAAAACCGTCGCTATAGGTGTTCTTCGTGTTCTTCATGTATCCCAGATCTTCATAGCCAGTTTACAAGGTATCACGTTTAACCAAGCATAGATCTTAGCTCGCTAGGTTTCTGGGTATGATTCTGGTTATAACTTGTATTACTAGTACCATACTACAAGCTCCAACAATCAACAAGATCAAACAACAACTAACGAAGGAGATCTAAGCCTCCAAATTACCTATCTGAGTTGTTCTTCATTTCTGGGTTACCCAGAAATGAAGAACAGTTTGACTGCCTCACTTTGAGCTCGCTAGGTTTCTGGGTATGATTCTGGTTATAACTTGTATTACTAGTACCATATTACAAGCTCCAATAATCAACAAGATCAAACAACAACTAACGAAGGAGATCTAAGCCTCCAAATTATCTGTCAGAGCTGTTCTTCATTTCTGGGTTACCCATAAATAAAGAACAGTTCGACTGCCTCACTTTGAGCTTCTACAACATGAAATTCTAGTGATGGTTTAGTGATATAAAAATTGCAGTGTGTAGCCAACGTGTATATGAAGAGATCCATTACAAAACATCACTATAACAACAACATAATCAAATTATAAGCAGATCCAATCAAACCATGTGAAGGTTATCGACTTGAAGTTTTCGGGTTACCTGTAAAAACTCAACCCGTGAACTTTCGGCTTGGTTTGACCATCCTTCAGATCCACACTGTTTGTAATATAAGAGATCTAAAAGCACTAATGTGCTGTATAACTATCATACTACCACTTGAATACAATAACCAACATAAATCAACAACAACTTGCACGATCATAGGCGACTGAAAGTCCAATAATAATCTAGAAGGGGGGGTTGAATAGATTATTACTGATTAAAAATTATCTTAGGCCTTTTTGAATTTTTGAATAATTAATTTGCAGTGTTAGAAATTAATATGCAAGACAGTAAAAATTCAATCACACAATGCACAGAGATTTGTCTGGTTCACAACATACATCCCGAGTATGTTGCTACGTCCAGTCTCAAGCTCCTCTCCAGGACTTGAGATCCTATTACTATCAGTAATAAATACTCCTTCAACAGGCGGAGAAGCCTTTACAAAGTTTTATAGACAAACTTCCAACTGTTCCCAACTATTCTATCTTGGACAGTAAGCTCCCCGCTCCCTCCTCAAGTTTAGTTGTACCTTCTTTTGAGTTCAGTTCTATTCTATGATCTGGTCTTGAAACAACAGCCTCTTCCTCACCTCACAAGTACACTAGAGACCCAACTTCCCGCTGACCTCTCTAAGACTCTGGTCTTGGTCGAAGAATTACTCGTCTTTCTCACAGGTACATAAAATAAACTAACTCTAACCTTTTCTCTTTTTACAAATGATTTACAACAATGTGCTTCTCAAATAAGCAGATAAGAATTTAGTACATATGGATGCTTCTTAAATAAGCAGATATAATTTAGTACAGATTGATGCTTCTCAAATAAGCAGATATCAATTAAAGAGCAAATATATTTATAAAAGTTTAAAGACTTTTATACTTGAGAAAATATGCTTCTTAGTAAGCAGATAGTAATTTGTTCTTAGATCAAATAATGCTTCTGTGTAAGCAAATATGTAAATTATGCACTGTTATAAAAGTTTAAATAACTTTTATATTTTGTGTGAAAAGATGCTTCTTGAATAAGCAAATAAGTCAATTTTAGCTTTAGCTCAAAAATGCTTCTGTTTAAGCAGATATATAATTTAATGCAAATTTATAAAGAAATGTTTATTCTTTATGGAGTAAAGAAAAGTCACTTTTAAGTTTAAACAACTTTTTAGAGTGAAAGTGCTTCTGAGTAAGCAAATAAGTTGTTTTAAGCTTTGAATCAAATATGCTTCTATTTAAGCAGATATATTCACTTAAGTTTGTGAAATAAAAGTTTAAATAACTTTTATATTATGCAACAAGTATTTTATGAATAAATGAATTTATGAACAAATACATGTGATGACGTATATCAAGTATAATAAATAAATTAGTTAAGCAATACTTGATATAACAAATATTATTTGTTTAACTCAAATAATATATAAGAATATTTTATCTATTATGTGAACTTTTATAAATAATGTCACTTAGTACTATAAAGAATCGACGGTTTCAATTCCTCTCGATAGAGGTGTATCTCCGTAGCCTTCATGCAAGCCTAAGTCACGACAAAATTTATATTTTCACAATTGATATTTATATAAATATTTTCAATAGATCACTACGATTCTCAAATCCAGGTTCGGATGACTACTACTTTTTTGTTAAAGATCTCAAATTGTCGTTTTGAGCTATCAAGTGTCGTGATCTATTTTACGATATTTATATAAATAATATCAATAAAAAGTTTATCAAGACTATAAGGAATCGTGCAATTGGATTCCTCTCCGTAGAGGTTTATCTCTAAAGTATTCTTGCTACGCCCAAGTATCCTTTTTATTTGATAAATAGATGAAATATAGATATATAGAATTGTGTAGAATAATTTATATTTGTATATCTATAAATATAAATAAGCAAAATATAATTTAAATAAATAAATCAAATAACTTATCTCAATATGTTTAGACCAATTTCCTCTTCTCAAATAATCAGAATTTTTGTAAGAAGAGATATACAAAGCTTTTTCAGAGAGAGAGTATGTGGGAGAGAAAATAAGTTTTTCTTTGTAAGTGAATTGGCAAATTGAAACTGAAGAAAAAGCCTCCTATTTATAGATTTTTGAAGTCAGGGGTAAAAAGGTAATTTTTGAAATCTGATTTAAAATTAATGGTTAGGATTGCTTTAACTTAAATTCAATGGTTTGGATTGAAAGAAGAGCACACGGATTGCCACATGTACAATTTCAAACTTCTGTCCGGTCAACAAATCATCAACATGGCATTTATTATTTTTGACCACATGGTTTAAAGCAAAAGAGATGCCAGCATACATTTTGTCCCATAATAAGGGTCACGCGGTTTTGATAGCTTTGACAACACATGCATTCAATTAGTATATATTACTCCCTCCATTTCTATATTTAAGTCGTTTTAGATTTTTTTTTATATTTTTAATTATTTGTCGTTTGTGGTTATCTAAGAGAATTAATTACTATTTTTTTCAAATTGTCCCTTATTACTCCACCTAATATTTTGATCCATATTTATGAGATAAGTGAGATGAAGGGTATTATAGATAATTGATATTATTGTTAATGTTTTTCAATCATTTCTTTAATTCTTGTGCACATGTCTAAAATAACTTATATTAAATATATAAATATTGTACATGCATTTATATTAAGGAACGGAGGTAATATTATATTATGAGGCATGCATGCATATTACTCGTACATATATAAATATAGTACATGCATTTTAACATACACACACACTTAAATGTATTATTTATTATAATAAATGCATGCTCGATTTTAACACTAAATGGCAACATATGCAAGGTTTATATTATATATATATATATATATATATATATATATATATATATAGTACTGATATGAGACATGTATATATATATATACTAAGTACTAATATATGATATATGATATATGTATAACATATATATTATAATATATAAAATATATACAGAAAGGATCAAGAGTAGAATTCTTAAATAGCAGAATGCCTTAAATAATAGAATTTTATCAAAACAACGTAGTTTTGATAAGACGCGGTGGCATTTTTGTAAATACGCGATGGCATGGTATTTACAAAAATACCACCGCGTCTTATCAAAACTACGTCGTTTTGATAAAGTTCTATTATTTAAAAGAGTTCTACTACTTAAGAGGTCTACTCTTGATCCTGTCTAAAGATATATAATATATGAAACTTAATTATGTGTACTGCGAGATTTATATATATAATAGTTTTATATATATTATATATCACACACACACACGTTAACTATATATATATATTTAATATAGTGCTTATATATATATATATATATATATATATATATATATATATATATATATATACTAAGTACTAACATATGATATATGATATATGTATAACATATATATTATAATATATAAAATATATACATTAAGGATTAAGTAGAGATTTTTAAATAAATAGAACGCCTTTTTAAATAATGTAATTTTATCAAAACGACGTAGTTTTGATAAGACGCCAGCAATGGCATTTTTGTAAATATACTGCGATGGCATGGTATTTACAAAAATACCACCGCGTCTTATCAAAATTACGTCGTTTTGATAAAATTCTATTATTTAAAAGAGTTCTACTACTTGCTATGCCTACTCTCGATCCCGCTCTAAAGATATATAATATATGAAACTTAATTATGTGTGTCATGAGATTTATATATATAATAGTTTTATATATATTATATATCACACACACACACGTTAACTATATATATATATTTAATATAATGCTTTATATATATATATATATACAAACGTAGTAGTTATATATATTATATATATAATACATACAATAATATATATTAAACACACACACACTGACACGCTAATATATATATATATATATATATATATATATACTGATAACATTATATATATAAACGGTTTATATATATAAATATACAAGATTTATATATAATATATATAAGTAATAAAATAATTTTACCTAATTTTAAAATAACTTAAAATAAATTTTGAAATCTTTAAATAATAAAATTAAATTGAGAATAAATATAAAATGCCCATGTCAATGATTTAATCGAAATCTTCATCTTCATCTTCTTTCCAAATTCGGTCAAACAAGCATTTGATAATCAACATATGACTTTTGTCCCACAATGCATGACCTAATTTATTTAACACTTTAAAACTTCAAGATCAAGAAAATCAATTAAATAAGATTTAAAAAATATTTTTGGTTAAAGTAATAAGATAATTATAATAATTATAATAAAAATCATATGGAGAAGATTCTACCCTTTTAATTAATTTATTTACTAATTATTGTTATCATCAAAATAAAACTAAAAGTTGGAGACCCAACAATCTCCCCCTTTTTGATGATGACAATCAACTAAAAATATTTTCCATAAAAGCTCCCCCTCAAGTTATGCAATCATCAAAAGATTTTAAATTTTTGAAAACTCCCCCTCAATTTATGCAATCATCAAAAAAAAATTAACTTTTTGAAAAATTAACAATGCAACAATATATAACAGTTATTTTTCTTCTCCCCAATAATATTTTTCTTCTCCCCTTTTGTCATCATAAAAAATGGGGGGAAGAATAGTATAAATTACTTTTCAGATCCTGCAGAAGAAGAGATTAGAAAAAAAATTCTTTTTAAAAAATTAGTTGTCTCCTGCATGATTTGAATTTGTGTGGTTGTCTTTGATTGACCAAAATTACTATACAAGAATAGAGATTATTTACCATTAGATGTATAAAAATTTAAAAGAATGTACCACATTAAATCTATATAATTTTTTTAAAAATAAATTTAAATATTAAATATATTCTTTAAAAAATATTCCTATATATATATATATTTAAAATATTTATATGAACATATATATATAGATGCATATATAATTATGAGAAAAACTGACATGTGCCACTTGTACTTGAACAATTATGATGACCTGCATAGTCAGAATCTTTTTCACCTGATTTCATTTGTACCCCTAGGAAGATATTTAATTCTCCCTTCATGCTTATTTTTAAAAACCTTACTCATGCTTTCAGAGAAATCATTTCACTGAGTAATATCAATAGACCCAACAATGATGTTGTCAGTTATTTTTACTAGAATCAGCTCCAAGACATACCTGCAACATTCATCAATTTCAAGAACTGGTACCCTTTAATAAGAAGGGTCCTTTGGGTGAGTTGTCCATTTTGTATAAAGAACATTTGTGTTTTCCTTTACAAAAATGGGTACAGGATAATCAATATTAGTAGACAAGAGCATTTTATGAGTAGCAGGTCTATGAGATGCATGATTTACTTTATTATTATATCCTGAAAAATTTTGATGAAAATTTCTGTGAGATTTTTGACTTTTATTATAAAACTCTTTCCTTGTATTATTAATTGGTGCAATATACGTTCCTTCAGGCACCTAAATCATCTTTCCTTTATAATTTTCATTTCGAGCATTACACATATGAGAAGAATGACCATTTCTGTTACAATAAGAACATTTTGTAAATGGAGATGTATAATTTTCTTTTTCTTTACTTTTAATATGATAAAGTCCTTTATTTTTACTAAATTCTCCAATGTATCATAATCCTTCTTTGTTAAATCCACATCTTTGTTGATTAAACATGACATCAAGGTTTTCTTTCCCTTTTGTGAACTTAAGAACTATAAAATTTAAATCATCACGTTCTTTAGTTAAAATATTAATTTGATCTATTAAAGAAGAATCTTCATTTTTTTTTCTAATTCTAACTTTAGAGATGCATTTTCAAAATTGAGATTTTAATATCTTCACTTAACACTTGATTTTTTATTTGAGTATTTTTATTAATTATGTTAAGTGTTGAATTTTTTAATTTCAATATTTTTATTTATTCTTTCAAATTGTTCTAATTCTTCTTTAAGGAATCATTTTCCAATTTTACTTCATTTAAACTTTCATTAGTTATAATCAAGTTTGCATTTTCCATTTTCAAATTTTTGTTAATTTTAATTAATTTTTCTACTAAAATTTTTAACTCAATAAAATCTTCTTTAATAATTTTATTATCTTCATATAAACCATTATATGCTTCTTGTAGTTTATGGTGATTTTCATTTATATTATCTAAGGTATGTATGACAAATGAAGTCTTCGGATAATTGATGTTCAAAATGTACCTCGGATCTTGGTGATGACTCATTGTTTGCCATTGCACGATTTGTAATTTCCTCGCTTTTTTTTCAAAGAACTTCTTGATTTATTAGTAAATCGTTGAAAGCAATTCCTTTCTTTTGATATCCATATCCGATCCTGCTTTTTCGACTAACATATCGACTTCGTGGGCACGCAGATTTCCAATAAGGCTATCAAGAGGATAAGTAGTTAGGTCTTCGCTTTCCTTAATAAAGCAATAACTTTCATTTTCCAGATGGATGGAAGGGCTTTGAGAATTCTTCCGCTTTTTCTCATTAGTCAGATATTCCTTCCCAGATGTTCTAGTTCATCAATGATTCGGAAAACGTGTTTCCATATCAATGATCTTTTCACCTTCTTTCATTTGAAACTTTCATATACTCCCGGATTAGAGTATCTTTTTCCGGTTTCTTTCGATACGATTGGTTCCTTCATAGGTTAGAATCAATTTTTCCCAAATTTCTTTTACATTCTTGCAATTGCTAACTCTTTTGTATTCTTTTCAATGAGAGCCTTTGGTCAAAGACTTGTTCAAATTTAGGGATGCAATGTTCATAGCCTTTTCATCATCAATCGATATTGAATTCATCAACATCTTTCTCAACGATCTTTTCTCCCACAATTTTTGTTGGAACTTTTACACTTCATTCTATTGTAAGCCAAACTTTGATTCATTGTGATTTGGCATAGATTTCGAATCGCTCTTCCAAGTGGCAAAGTTTGTACCATCAAATAGTGGAGGTCCGGGTCATTGATAGTCCTTCTCCACAACCAAGAGATCATTGAGGCCATAGATGGATCCACTCTTAGGTATGCCTCAGATTTACTCAACAAACAAGTTAAAGAGCACCGCCTCGATACCAATTGAAAGTCTAATAATAATCTAGAAGGGGTTGAATAGGTTATTACTGATTAAAAATTATCTTAGGCCTTTTTGAATTTTTGAATAATTAATTTGCAATGTTAGAAATTAATATGCAAGACAGTAAAAATTCAATCACACAATGCACAGAGATTTGTCTGGTTCACAACATACATCCTGTATGTCATATGTCTCCGCCTCAAGCTCCTCTCCAGGACTTGAGATCCTATTACTATCAGTAATAAATACTCCTTCAACAGGCGGAGAAGCCTTTACAAAGTTTTATAGACAAACTTCCAACTGTTCCCAACTATTCTATCTTGGACAGCAAGCTCCCGGCTCCTTCCTCAAGTGTAGTTGTACCTTCTTTTGAGTTCAGTTATATTCTATGATCTAGTCTTGAAACAACAGCCTCTTCCTCACCTCACAAGTACACTAGAGACCCAACTTTCCGCTAACCTCTCTAAGACTCTGATCTTGGTCGAAGAATTACTCGTCTTTCTCACAGGTACATAAAATAAACTAACTCTAACATTTTCTCTTTTTACAAATGATTTACAACAATGTGCTTCTCAAATAAGCAGATAAGAATTTAGTACATATGGATGCTTCTTAAATAAGCAGATAAGAATTTAGTACAGATGGATGCTTCTTAAATAAGCAGATATAATTTAGTACAGATTGATGCTTCTCAAATAAGCAGATATCAATTAAAGAGCAAATATATTTATAAAAGTTTAAAGACTTTTATACTTGAGAAAATATGCTTCTTAGTAAGCAGATAGTAATTTGTGCTTAGATCAAATAATGCTTCTGTGTAAGAAAATATGTAAATTATGCACTGTTATAAAAGTTTAAATAATTTTTATATTTTGTGTGAAAAGATGCTTCTTATATAAGCAAATAAGTCAATTTTAGCTTTAGCTCAAAAATGCTTCTGTTTAAGCAGATATATAATTTAATGCAAATTTATAAAGAAATGTTTATTCTTTATGGAGTAAAGAAAAGTCACTTTTAAGTTTAAACAACTTTTTAGAGTGAAAGTGCTTCTGAGTAAGCAAATAAGTTGTTTTAAGCTTTGAATCAAATATGCTTCTATTTAAGCAGATATATTCACTTAAGTTTGTGAAATAAAAGTTTAAATAACTTTTATATTATGCAACAAGTATTTTATGAATAAATGAATTAATGAACAAATACATGTGATGACAGATATCAAGTATAATAAATAAATTAGTTAAGCAATACTTGATATAACAAATATTATTTGTTTAACTCAAATAATATATAAGAATATTTTATCTATTATGTGAACTTTTATAAATAATGTCACTTAGTACTATAAGGAATCGTACGGTTTGAATTCCTCTTGATAGAGGTGTATCTCCGTAGCCTTGCGGTGTCTAAGTACGACAAAATTTATATTTTCACAATTGATATTTATATAAATATTTTTAATAGATCACTACGATTCTCAAATCCAGATTCGGATGACTACTCTTTGTGAGAAAAAGATCTCAAAGTTGTCGTTTTGAGCTATCAAGTGTCGATCTATTTTATTTATATTTATATAAATAATATCAATAAAAAGTTATCAAGACTATAAAGAATCGTGACGGTTTGATTCCTCTCTCCGTAGAGGTTTATCTCCGTAGCCTTGCGGCGCCCAAGTATCCTTTTATTTGATAAATAGATGAAATATAGATATATAGAATTGTGTAGAATAATTTATATTTGTATATCTATAAATATAAATAAGCAAAATATAATTTAAATAAATAAATCAAATAACTTATCTCAATATGTTTAGATTCAATTTCCTCTTCTCAAATAATCGTAACTTTTGTAAGAAGAGATATATAAAAGCTTTTTTAGAGAGAGTATGTGGGAGAGAAAATAAGTTTTTCTTTGTAAGTGAATTGGCAAATTGAAAATGAAGAAAAAGCCTTCTATTTATAGATTTTTGAAGTCAGGGGTAAAAAGGTAATTTTTGAAATCTGATTTAAAATTAATGGTTAGAATTGCTTTAACTTAAATTCAATGGTTTGGATTGAAAGAAGAGCACACGGATTGCTACATGTACAATTTCAAACTTCCGCCCGGTCAACAAATCATCAACATGGCATTTATTATTTTTGACCACATGGTTTAAAGCAAGAGAGATGCCAGCATACATTTTGTCCCATAATAAGGGTCACGCGGTTTTGATAGTTTTGACAACACATGCATTCAATTAGTATATATGACTCTCTCCATTCCTATATGTAGGTCGTTTTAGATTTTTTTTTATATTCCTAATTATTTATCGTTTGTGGTTGTCTAGGAGAATTGATTATTATTTTTCCCAAATTACCCCTTATTACTCCACCTAATATTTTGATCCATATTTATGAGATAAGTGAGGTGAATGGTATTATAGACAATTGATACTATAGTTAATGATTTTTAATCATTTTCTTAATTCTTGTGCACATGTCTAAAACGATCTATATTAAGGAACGGAGGGAATATTATATTATGAGGCATGCATGCATATTACTCGTACATATATAAATATAGTACATGCATTTTAACATACACACACTTAAATGTATTATTTATTATAATAAATACATGCTCGATTTTAACACTAAATGGCAGCATATGCAAGGTTTATATTATAATATATATATATAGTACTTATATATATATATATATATATATATATACATACACACTAAGTACTAACATATGATATATGATATATGTATAATATATATATTATACTAATATATATTATAATATATAAGATATATAATATATGAAACTTAATTATGTGTACTGCAAGACTTATATATATAATAGTTTTATATATATTATATATCACACACACACACGTTAACTATATATATTTAATATAATGCTTATATATATATATATATATACAAACATAGTAGTTATATATATTATATATATAATACATACAATAATATATATTAAACACACACACACTGACACACGCTAATATATATATACTGATAACATTATATATATAAACGGTTTATATATATAAATATACAAGATTTATATAATATATATATATATAAGTAATAAAATAATTTTACCCAATTTTAAAATAACTTAAAATAAATTTTGAAATCTTTAAATAATTAAATTAAATTGAGAATAAATATTAAATGCCCATGTCAATGATTTAATCGAAATCTTCATCTTCTTTCCAAATTCGGTCAAACAAGCATTTGATAATCAACATATGACTTTTGTCCAACAATGCATGACCCAATTTATTTAACACTTTAAAACATCAAGATCAAGAAAATCAATTAAATAAGATTTAGAAAATATTTTTGGTTAAAGTAATAAGATAATTATAATAATTATAATAAAAATCCTATGGAGAGGATTCTACCCTTTTAATTAATTTATTTACTAATTATTGTTATCATCAAAATAAAACTAAAAGTTGGAGACCCAACAACGACAATTAGGGGTGTAGACGAAGTGAATCTCGTGAACACCTTCATGTTTGATTCTACCGATCTAAAAAAATTGAGCTTGAATTCGAATTTTGATTCGATAAGGGATTTATATTTTTGCGCCAGATTCGATTTCGGATCATTACTCGGACCTACTTCTACTGTAAGTACTTTACTCGATTTACAAAGCGAGTTATTCATGAGCCTTCAAATCGAGTTTCGAGTATGAACCATTTCACTTAAAACTGAACCACTACATACTAAATTGATTACTTAACTAATATTTATATATAAAACTTTTTCACTTTTATTTATGTATTGGAATTATAAAGAATGTAATAAAAATTGGCATTCAATTCATTGATTTATTCAAGTACAAGTTTATACAATTTCATACTACACTTTATAAATTACAAAGATTGATACAAATATCACATATTTAGCTTACTAACATGGATCAGACCAATATTCGAATATGATCCATCGAGCAGGTATCGAGTATGGTTCGAAAAAAATGAAATACTCGAACCCTAATTTGAGCGAACACTGGTATGCTCGAATTCGACTCGTGTATCATTAAACAGAAAATGAGTATAGATCATATTCGACTCGGATCAACTTCGAATTCGAGTTTTGGATCATATTTTTTAGCCGATCTCGAGTTGAGTACCGAACTACTTGGCTCGACTTACACCCCTAGCGACAATGGTCTTGTCAGACCTTTCTGGGCAAGATCTGGGTTACCCAGATTTTGTCCAGTCATGGTCGATCAACGACCTTTGACCAAGAATATCAATCAATCTGTGCATGATCTGGCCCTTCTATGAATTCCAGAACACAGATCGCACGAGATACTACAAGATAAAACACTTAAAACACAAAAACTAAACACAGACAGATATCTACAAGGCCTGACATTTGACTGTCAGACAACAAAAACAAAGTTTCCAGATTTTGCAAATCTTCAAATCCGAGCCTCTAGATGTTATGGATCTAACATCTAGCAACCCAGATCACTTATAGACACTATATAGAACATATTACAACACATAATCATAACTTTTAACAGAATATCAAAGGTCGAATTTTTGATTAGGGTTCTATACCTTTATGCATCAATTTCTGATTCTGGCCTCCTGGTCTGTTAATGGAAATCGTGGGGCTTGTTTATGGGACTGAAATACTTGTCAATTTCATGGGTTAGAGAGAGAGGGACTTGGTTGGGTATATGAGAGAAAATGAGACAAATAATGCACTTTTCTTTCTCTAATGCTATATATATTATATGTATGCAATGTATGTAGCTGAATTCAGCTGATTGCTAGTGTTAAATGTCACATGGGTTAGTGAGAGTTGGTCAACCACTCCAATTATTGCTAGATATTCAAGAAAGCTTCAATTATGCAAGAAGGGTATTTTGGTCCATTGACTTGGAATTTTAATGGCATTTTTGTAACATAGCAAACCCTTAGGGTTTAGCACAAAATTGAATGATTTCTAATTTAGGGTTTAGAAATGTAACATTTTAGTTTCCTAAAAATGTAATTTAGGGTTTCTTAATCATGCTAAATTTTTTAATCTCATAGAACATGAACTCTAGATTATAGATTCACTAATTATCATTAGGACCTATAATTAGCAATTTAGGGTTTTCAATTTAGGTTTGTAAAAATAAAATTTTAGTTTCAAGAAAAATTGTAATTAGAGTTTTCTTAATTATTTTAGGTTTTCTACTATTTAGACATTAATCATTAAGTTTAAAATTTTAATAATTATAACTAAACTTACTAATTTAGCAATTAGAGCAAATAATTAGCAATTAGCATTACCCATATCATAATTAGGGTTACTAATTATTAATTAGGTTTTTAATTATTAAATTAAGGTTTTTAAATTTCACGATTAGGGTTTACAATTAGTAGATAGGGTTTATAATTACTAATTAGGGTTTCTAAATTTAGAAATTAGGTTTCCAAATTTAGTAATTAAGATTCTCAATTAATTAGGGTTTCTAATTAATTAGGTTTTTCTAAATATAATTAGGGTTTTACCTAATTACTTTAAATTCTATAATACACGACATAATTCACATAACACAGTCTCGAATTTCCCATTTGAGTTTCAAAATAAGATTAAACAAATTAATGTTAGGGTTTTAGCATGACATATCTTATTTAACCAACCATTATCGACATACACAAACAGTGCATCTTTATATCACTGAAATAAAATTAATATTATATTAATATTCTCTTTCCTTAATCAAAATTCAAAATTAGGTTTTGGATTCTATAAGTGATTTATCTAGCATATATATACCATTATTAATTAAGTTAAAATAATTAACTTAATTAATATAAATAAAAATTCATATAATAAAATAAAATTAGTATTATTATAATTTAATAACCATTTCATATATTATTTAAATAATATAAAATTATATTTTCATGGAAAATAATTAATAAAAATATTTCTACTATAAAATGAATTATTATAGGAATATACTTTATAATAATCAATAATCCTAAAATAAAATTATTCATAATTATTCATGTAATAAATATATTTTTACTTATCACATAAATACTTACGCTTTATCTTCACAAATCCTCATCTTTAAAAAAATAAAAAAAATTATATGCAAAATTTTTGATTTAATTATATAGAAAATATCTAAGTCATATAAAGAATTACACCATTAATGCATCAACAAAATAATTACAAAAAGAGTGTAATTAGGACCTATATTATAAAAATAGTACAATTCACATTAATAAGAAAACCTAAAATTAAGGAGAACTAACTGCCATAGTTAATGATTTAAATTCAAATATTTGGGATCTAACAACAAAAATAAATTCAAATTCAAATTCAAATCTTCATCTCCCTCACATACACTTTGAAATAATAGTTAACAAATAAATAAATAAATAAATAAATAAAATATTTGTACATGTAAATTGGGCTCTGTTTCAGTTTTTACTTTTTTAGTTCTATCTTCCCGCCGGCTTCTCTTCCGCTACTCTGCCGCTACACCACCGTGAATCTACGTTGCCAATGAGAAGAAGAAGAAGATTCACACTACAAAAAGTTTAAAAATAAATAGATGTAACTTTTACTGTTCTGAATTTTTTTTATGACTATTTTGTTACTCATAAATACTAAAATGGTTTACTTTGTATGAATGGTTGGCAACTAACTACATCACATTTAAACGAAATTGGTAACTTAATAAAAATAAATTGGTTACCTTGGTCTGAAGGTTTGGCTACCAACTGCACTATGAAAAAACTGCAGGTGTGGATGTAAATTGGTTACCTTGGTATGAAGGTTTTGTACTTTGGTATGAAAGTTTGCTTACCTTGATCTGAGGTTTGGTTACAAACTGCACTAAGAAAAAATTTAAAGTGTGGAGGTTGATTGGTTACTTTGATATAACAGTTTGGTTACCTTTGTATGAAGGTTTGGTTACCATCATCCAGTATTTGAAGGAACACATTGAACACGTCAGAATGGGCATTCTCAATCTCATCAAACAAAATAACTGCATACACTACAAGAAAAAGGCCTATCAATGATTAGGAGGATATCGATCGCGATATCCAACAAGCAGATAATACTTATAGCGACCAACATCGCCATAATCGTAATTGAATCTCGGGTCGCATTTATTATCAACGACCGCACGCGTCAACGCTTTCGATCACGACATTAGTTTCCTCCCAAAATTGGTGCGAAAAGGTGGCGCGTTTATTTGTTGCGTCCAATATATATCGGTGAATCGCAATGCGGCCGCTAAAGGGGCCACGTCATAAAAAATCAGCGACCACACGCGGCCGGACGCGATCAACGATCAACTAAAACTTATTTCGACTCAGTTCGCGATATCAGGAGAAGAAAAAAAAGAAAGAGATACACGAGGGAGAAGAGGGAGTAGGGGGAAGAGAGGACCTGCACTGCCGCACCACCGCTGCACTACCCGCTTCACCACCGCCGCACCACCACTTCACCACACCCCATTAAACTAATTTTGGGTTTAATTTGTTTGTTTAATATGCTAGAATTTGTGTTTAATTTTAGGTTTTAATTTATTTTGTTATAAAAATGATGAATCCTCGAATGAATTAGTGTTCAATTTGAGTTTTGAAATTTAATCTAAGGTTTAATTTGTTATATATTAATCGAGGCTGAATTCAACTTGGGTTTGATATATTGGAAATTTGGATTTGATATGTATTGTATTGTATACTGCAATTAGTGTTTGATTTGTGTAAATACATATTCTACAATTAAGTTTTAATTTGTATAAATTTGAGTTTGATATGTAATGTATGAAATGTAAAAGAATGTATCAATTTTTGGTTTGTTTATGCATGTTTAGGTATAGTGTGTATATTTGATATATTTGATATATATATATATGGAATAGTAACTTGGGTTTGATATATTGGAAATTAAGTTTCATGCCCTGACACGTATATCCCTAAACTTTTAGTTTTTTTATCTGCTTTTGCAATAGCAAATTTTGTAGGATTATTTTTTGATTTTATTTCAGTTGTCTTCGATTCTTGGTGGTTCCCCGCTAATCTTCCTATAAATTCCATTCCTAAAACCCCGTAGATCGCTTTGGTTTATCTAGTCTTGATAATCGCTTTTTACCCATTGATGTATTACAAAACCTAGATTGGATCTAGAAATGTAATTTGGTTTATTAGTGTGTTTTAGAGTTGTAATTTGGTTTATCTAGTCTTGACATCGATTTATCGTTATTGTTTTGGTCTTATTATATGGGAATTTGTATATTTCTCTTGGTTTTGTGTCTTGGGTGCCTAGAAATGACTTTATATGCACGCATGTCGTCGCATGTGGCTAGTCCATATTATAGGAGAGACTCGCGAATTTTTTTTATTAATGGTAGTTATGTAACATTTATACTATTAACGAGCCTATTGTTGATCCACTAGAGCCTATTAAGGGCTATTGAGTGGATGGGTGGGCTTGGGGCAACGAGGCAACATTTACGAGGTCACGCCAAGCTTATCCAAGCCTCACGAAACAAGCCAAGCTTCGTTGTTAGTACGGTAAGCTATCAGGGGTCATTAAGCCAAAATAGGTAAAGGTTAGGGAACTGTTAGTGCAACAGAGAAGGTAACTAGACACACATGGTCAATAAAGAGACCATTTATCTTTTTAACAAGGGTATTTAATACTTATGTATATAAGAATAAAGCTACAAAATGTTATAGAAGTTTATAAATTGCTCAACCAAGTTATGCATGCTTACAAGTACGCTCAAGTCATATGTTAATTAACATTTATAATGTCATTCGTAGTAGGTACCGTGGAATCATGGACCTCTATTCGCATCAGAAGTGGATGGCACGACGAAAGTCAAGTGCTTGGATAAATCTGCTGATTGAATTTAGAGTCGGTTGCCAAGTGTTTTTGGAGTATACGATAGTCACCCGTAATGTATGAATGGTAAGTCGCAGACACGATGTCCATGTTTAAAGTGTAAGAATGTAAATTATATGGATGAAGAGACATGGTAAACTATCATTTACTTGTTTTAGGAAGAATGTGTTAAATATTCAAGAACGCAACAAATTGCAAAAATAAGTTTAAACGCAAAAAAAAATCGAGTTTAAAATTTTACAAACCATATACCCGGATCACCCTTTATGCACAATTATTAATTAAACGAAAAAGTTGAAGAACAAGAATCATACCCTTGAAGATCCGAAGCTTCCTCAGTACAAGTTCACCTCCAATTCTTTTCGCTCAACTTGAATCCACCGGGTTTGGTTCCTTCCTTTGATCAACGTTAGCCACCCAAGTGTTTGGCCTCTCAGAGGTGATCCACCAAGGAAGAAGAAGGATTCAAGAAGATGGGTGGTTGGCTAAACCCTAGTTTTTCTATCTCTATAGAAAAGGAGCGCACTCTCCAAACCATCGAATTATAACGTAGTCTTGATATCCGATATAAGACTCCTCTTATAAAGATATCAAGTAACCCTATATAAAATAAGGTATTATTTAATTAAACTCTTTTAATTAAAGGGCTTCCTAATCTTATTAGGGATAATTAATTAAACTCCTTTAACTAATTTTTCTTCCTAAACCAATTAGGAATAAATGAGAGTACTATTATATTAATTCCTAAACTCTTTTAGAAATTAAAATAATAATAATAATTGTAATAATATTAATAAGACTCCTCTTATTAATTTATATTTAATATTTCTAAAATATTAAATAATAATAAAGCTATTTAATTTATTCTATCACCATAGATTAAATTAAATATATATAACATATTATTACGATTATGCCATTAACTTCTTAAATAATTATTCTTCCTTTTATGGTGTGACCCTTTAGGTTCTCCATATTAAATCGGTTGTGAATAAATCAATTAGAACAATTCTAATCTTATTTAAATAAATAAATTAAACAATTAATTTATTTAAATAAATAATATTTATTCTACAATAGGGATAAGCCTCCCTAGCGATCAACGACTTTCCAGATAATATAGATTTTAACATTAATCATAAAAGAACCTTTGAGTAAATAGTTATCGTACAATTCAATCCTTCCACCATACAATGTCCCAATTAAATATAAGACATGGAATTACTGTCAAGTCTTATTTTATTTAATTATATGTATTTCGACTCTTAAATGCATAACTCCAAATAATGCAAATTAGAAACTCCTTTCTAATTTCATTCTGCCTTGGCCAAGGACTACTAGGTTGTCATTTATCGAATCACATAGGACATTTCTCTTCTTTTAATAGAAGTGGTAGATTCTTTATTGATCATACATTATCTCCATGTATAACTTATTATACCCAAGCATACCCTTTGATATACCCTAAGGGTCTTAAGGAATAAGTCAAAGTATAACTCATCATACACAAGATACTATGATGATCTCAAGTCCAAGGATCACTTGTACTACTATCACTACAGAATTCCTATCGACAGCAAGTAAAACTCCATTAGGTATTCCTTAGCGAGCCAACGCTCAAATGAACTTATTCTCTAATAAACACCTACATACTTGCTTTAGTGTCTCCACACAAATGATCATGAGATCAATCATCCTCATCCAATGAGCAAGCAACGATGTACCAATCTATCCCGGATTCACTAATCCCCAATTTAGTAATCCAATGATTGGGAACTATTTTAGTTTTAAGCTTTCTAAGAATTTAGATCTCATTATAATGATCATCATCATTATTCTAAAAGCATTTCTTAAAACTATGGGTTTATCACATATTATAAAACAAAGATCATGTAGATAATTAAAAGCCTTTAATAAATTAATACTTTTATTAATAAATGAATAAGATTGTTACAAAGTATATGCTTTATCATCAAACATGATCGGGCTTGTGTGCATACTACTTTCAATCTCCCACTTGCACTAAAGCCAATCGTCATGGTATCTCATACTCTTCTTCTCTAAGTGACGATTATCCGTTGTTGGATAAGCTTTTTAGTTAATGGATATGTAATGTTGTTCATGAGAGTCCACTATCTCTATAGTGATTTCCCATCTTCAATGATTCTAATAATCAAATGAAAGTGCCACAACACATGTTTAGATCCAAGATGAGACTTAGGAACTATTCCTAGTTCTCAGTAATGAACTTTTAATCCAAACAATCAACTTGCAAACTTCATTTATAGCTATATACTTTGTCTTTATCACTAAACTAGAAACTCTTTTGTTGTTTGGAACCTTTCCAATTCATCGCACTAATTATTCAAGATAACGCTTTACCTTAAAGTGGATTTTTTTCGTCATCTTGGTCCGTCTCGAAAAACTTGAGTCCGTTAAGCCCTCTAGTTTTAATTTAGACCCACCATGAATATGATCACATCCTTGTGCTTGGGTTAAGCACTTTAAGATGTTTTTCACTGACTCATAGTGAACTTCTCCATAAGATGACTGATCAACATCAGGTCTCGTGCATTTCATTGCATACATGATTGTCACTCATGCGACCTCTCTTTTTCAGGAGTCTGTGGGGACTATTAAAGAGATACACTCCATAGCTCATCGACATGAGACATCTCTTGAGTTTGCCATGCTAAACGACTTTAGCATCAAATGAATATACGTTCCTCGGGTTAAGTCGAGCATCCTCTTAAATCTATCTATATAGATTTATATCCCCAATTAAGATACTCTTCCAAATCATTCATGGAGGAATGTTTAGACAACTTTATTTTTCTTGATTGTAGCATTGGTTTGTCATTCCTTATCCGTAGTATATCAACATATAGTACTAGGAATGTCACGATGCTCCCTAATCGACCCTTTTTACACACTAGGTTCATTCTTATTTTGATAAAATCAAACTCTTTGATTGCCTCATCAAAACGAATGTTCCATATTTGAGAAACTTGCTTCAATCCATTTCTCCGAGTGTCTACAACACTTACCTCATCGTATGTAATCGGATCATCATCTTCTATGATGTGTACCTCATCATCATCATCTATGATGAATCCATACCTCCTGTGTATCTTGAAGATTATTCCGCATTTATTTATCTGATTTGTGATATAATAGGTCTATCTACGTGTTCCTCTTATTTGACTTATAGTATTTTGTGGTTCTTGAACTCTTCAAGATCTATTATCCTCCCACTAGCCCCCTTTAATGATAAACACCTTTATCTTTAAGGCGAAGCGTGTTTCAGTAACAAACACCTTTTGCTAAGTAGAAATATAGAATATATACCCTAAACTTACTTTAGGATGTCCCACAAATCAGTACATGTCAAATCTTGTCCCAAGCTTATCCTTCAAACCTTTTCACATAAGTTGGACAACCCCTTATCTTAACATACTTAAGATTAGGAATCCTCCCCATCCATAACTTTTATGGAGTCTTCAATGGATTTTGAGGTTACCTTTTTCGTAGATATGCAACCATTTCTAGGACATGATCCTAGAAGGATACTGGAATGTCGGTAAAATCATTTTGGACCGTACCATATTCAACAAGGTATGATTTTTCCTTTCAGATACATCAATCAATTATTACGTATCATGAGGTGTCCATTGTGAGAAAAACCATTTGAGATGATCTAGAAACTTATTGCACAAGTATTTATTCCTTGATCTAATCAAAGAATCTTAATACTTTGCCAATTTGTTTCACTTCTGAATTCTTTGAACCTTTCAAATTATTCACACTTGTATTTCATCAAATACACACATTTAACTCTTTGAATGATCATCTCCCTTTCTTATACTAGTTTGTTCAATTTGTAAAATTATTTTCACGTAAGTCAAGTATACAAAATCCATTAAGTGATATTCCAAATTCTATACAAAACATTATTATTATAAATAGAACAACAATTGTTCTTAAATATAATACCAAAGATGTCATTGTCCAACAATAAAATGGAAATAATGTTTCCAACGAGAACTGGAATACAATAACAACTTATTGACTTAATAGACTTGCCCGTAGGCATTGCTAAACTATAAGTTTCTATGAATAATGTAGCAGCCTTTGCTTCATTTCCCACACATAAGATTATTTATCTTTGTTTAGCTTTCTACTTCTTCTTGGTCCCTTCATAAATCTATATTTATGATAACCAAAGTCGATATCCAATATCCAAGTAGAACCTTGACTTAAAAAAAAATTATTTTAAATCTTGAACAAAATTGTATTTGTAACCGAAACTTCATTAAGCTTCTTTGGTTAGCCACTACAAGATACTTCTCGCAGTTTCTTTCGAGTGTCCAGGCTTATTGCAGTGGAAGCAAACTCCTTTGCTATCCATATCAGTTTTATTCTTATTATCCTTTGTTTATGCCTTTCTATATACCTTCTTTGAATCGTTCTTCTTTTCAGAAGATCCTTTGGCCCCTACCAGTAAGACATGGTCTTTCTTGGTTGAAAAGTGACTCTCATCATTTTTCAACATGTTAAGCAAATCAACGAAGCTGATATCTAGCTTGTTTATATGAAAAATTCACAACAATTGTGAAAGGAGTCCGGGAGTGAGTGAAAGATCAAATCTTGGCTCAACTCTCCATCCATGACAAAACCGGTTGTCCTAATTGATCAATCAAATTGATTATGTTAAGAACTTTTGTCTGCACTATATAGTGTCATTGGCCATTCTAGATCGGAAGAGCTCCTTAGATATCTCGATATCTATCACCCCTACTTTCCTCACCATCAACTACTTGATTTGCAGGGAATATAGTAGAGCATCCATAGTTTCATCGTCGACGTCAAGCTCGTTACTCATGGATGCGAGCATGATGCATCGAGCTAATCGTGCATCATCTTGCCACTTTCTAAAAGTAGCAATCTCTTCCTCGAGGCATTGTCTCGCAACCATTGCAGGATAAAGCGATTATGAGACATAAGATAGCTTTTCAAATTTATGAGAACTATTCTCAAATTCCTTAACCAATCCGCTTAATTTGGCCTAGTTAATTTAGAATCTAATATGCTTTCGCATGATGATAGTAATTTTAGACATTGTAAAATTTCAGTAAATGAATTTGTAATTAAAAACATTTTAACATACATTTTTTTTAATTACCAAAATAAATTAGGTCTTGTTTTAAATTGGTATCTCCCACTATTTTCTTCAAACTATATTACCTCACTTATATAGTTTCGGCAAAATCTAATTAAAGATTTGCTAGTGAGAATAAGGATCTCATTTCAAATGTATATAGCCTTGTGGTGACACAACAAACTATATATAAATAAATAGGTAGACAACTTTTGTCAATTATATCAACTATACAACTCCTTTTCTTTTTGCCTCTTAGATTATTTTGATCAAGTGGTGGCACATCCGAATCAAAATTATCCAAGTTAAGTCCGACCTAGCACTCCATATATTCAAAAAAAAAGAAAAATATCATCCTTGTGGTGACACAACAAAACAATATTGTTCAATTTTCTTTATAAGCATCAAATGTGATAAATTAACATCTTAAATACTT
This sequence comes from Panax quinquefolius, assembly GCA_020205615.1. Classification (NCBI taxonomy): domain Eukaryota; kingdom Viridiplantae; phylum Streptophyta; class Magnoliopsida; order Apiales; family Araliaceae; genus Panax; species Panax quinquefolius. Next base: position 99,700,742 of record CM035167.1, on the reverse strand, counting down.
AATACTTGCCTTGTGGTGACACAACAAACTCATATTAAATATTTAATACTCTATTAATTTTATCATGCTAGAAGGCTTAATTCGATATTCCAAATATCTTTGAACGCTTAGGACTTAATATATAAAAATTGAGGGGTTTGTTATTAATTTGTCTCATCTTGTTTAGCGCATGCATTATATATATATATAAAATACGTGTCATATTAATGAACATGCGAATCATGTTTGCATAATATATAATATATATAGTATAAGCATAAGCATGCATATAGAATACTATATTCTACCCGAATTGATTATGGACTTTTATTCTAGTTTGGTTCACTAGAGCCACCAAGTGAACCAAAAGGTCAAACCCTAGGGGTGCAAAAAATAATATTTAAATATAACTATTACATTTAAACCCGGGCTCCATTACAAACGGGTCTTCAAGCGCTCCTTGCTCCTTGATCTCTAATTCTTCAAAATTAATTCTAACTATTCCTATTACAAAACTATTTAAAATAAATAGAAACCTTGATCAGCAGTCAAGGGGAAGTACATAGGAGGGAGATAGAATTTATATTAAGAAAAATTAGAGAAGAAGACGACGCACGCAGAACCCCATTTAATAAAAACCCATACATTCATACATCCAACTAAAATAAAATCCAATCGCATTGGTCAATAGTCCATAATCAATCCCATTTATTATCATACACACATCAAGATACGCATCAATAAATAACATTCATCTCATGAATAATAAACATTTAATATATATATTGATATCATTTAATGGGCAAATTTAGTTAGTATAAAATCTAATTTTGAATCAAAATAAACTCCTTTGTTTTAATCCAAATTTAAATCAAAATAAAACTATTTTATTTTAATTTATCCAATTTTGAATAAAATAAACTATTTTATTTTAATCAAAATCTTTAATCAAAATAAACTCCTTTATTTTAATTAATTATGGAATCAAATTCCAAGTCAAAATAAACTCTTTTATTTTGGGTAATATGAAATCTTATTATATATGTTAAATAAACTCTTTTATTTAGGAAACACGGATTCTCTTTTCCTATTCACAAATAAACTCTTTTATTTTGAATAATATGAAATCTTATTTCATATCTAAATAAACTCCTTTATTTAAGAAAATTAGGATTCTCTTTCTATTCACAAATAAACTCTTTTATTTTGAATAATATGAAATTTTATTTCATATCTAAATAAACTCCTTTATTTAAGGAAACATGGAATCCAATTTCAACTCTAATTAGTTAGCATGGAATCAAATTCCAACTCTAATTAGTTAGCATGAAATTCAATTTTAAAATTAAAATAAACTCTTTTATTTTAATATTAAAATAAACCTTTTATTTTAAGATTAAAATAAACTTTTATTTTAATTATTAAATAATTATATATATATATATATATATATATATTAATATATATATATATATATATATATAACATAAGTAGTAATCAAACTCCCTAGTCCGTGGATCCTGCTAAATCCTCCTGCCAAATCCTTCCAAGTACGTGAATCTTGAAGATTATATATATATATATATATATATATATATATATATATATAAATTAAGTAATCACAAGGTTACTCTTTACAGATCACGTGAATCAGGATCTCCCCAAAAAAAAAAAATCGCACTCAGCGAAATTTAAAAAAATATCAGGCCGGGATTATCGGTTTTTTTTTTTTTTATTATTAAATTTTATACAATAAATTATGCCCAATTAAATTATTTTAAACACATATCAATGTACATATCAAATTAAACAATTAATAATTCGCATAAAAGTTTGGCTCTGATGCCACTGTTAGGTTTGTAATATTCAAGAACGCAATCAAATTGCAAAAATAAGCGAAAACGTGTAAAAATCAGAGTTTAAAATTTTACAAACCATATACCCGGATCACCCTTTATGCACAATTATTAATTAAACGAAAAATTGAAGAACAAGAATCATACCCTTGAAGATCCGAGCTTCCTCAGGTACAAGTTCACCTCCAATTCTTTTTCGCTCAACTTGAATCCACCGGGTTTGGTTCCTTCCTTTGATCAACGTTAGCCACCCAAGTGTTTGGCCTCTAGAGGTGATCCACCAAGGAAGAAGAAGGATTCAAGAAGATGGGTGGTTGGCTAAACCCTAGTTTTTCTATCTCTATAGAAAAGGAGCGTACTCTCCAACCATTGGAATTATAACGTAGTCTTGATATCTGATATAAGACTCCTCTTATAAAGATATCAAGTAACCCTATTAAAATAAGGTATTATTTAATTAAACTCTTTTAATTAAAGGGGCTCCCTAATCTTATTAGGGATAATTAATTAAACTCCTTTAACTAATTTTCCTTCCTAATCCAATTAGGAATAAATGAGAGTACTTATATTAATTCCTAAACTCTTTTAGAAATTAAAATAATAATAATAATTGTAATAATATTAATAAGACTCCTCTTATTAATTTATATTTAATATTTCTAAAATATTAAATAATAAATATTAAGCTATTTAATTTATTCTATCACCATAGATTAAATTAAATATACATAACATATTATTACGATTATGCCATTAACTTCTTAAATAATTATTCTTCCTTTTATGGTGTGACCCTTTAGGTTCTCCATATTAAACCTAGTTGTGAATAAATCAATTAGAATAATTCTAATCTTATTTAAATAAATAAATTAAACAATTAATTTATTTAAATAAATAATATTTATTCTACAATAGGATAAGCCTCCCTAGCGATCAACGACTTTCCAGATAATATAGATTTCAACATTAATCATAAAAGAACCTTTGAGTAAATAGTTATCGTACAATTCAATCCTTCCACCATACAATGTCCCAATTAAATATAAGACATGGAATTACTGTCAAGTCTTATTTTATTTAATTATATGTATTTCGACTCTTAAATGCACAACTCCAAATAATGCAAATTAGAAACTCCTTTCTAATTTCATTCTGCCTTGGCCAAGGACTACTAGGTTGTCATTTATCGAATCACATAGGACATTTCTCTTCTTTTAATAGAAGTGGTAGATTCTTTATTGATCATACATTATCTCCATGTACAACTTATTATACCCAAGCATACCCTTTGATATACCCTAAGGGTCTTAAGGAATAAGTCAAAGTATAACTCATCATACACAAGATACTATGATGATCTCAAGTCCAAGGATCACTTAGACTACTATCACTACAGAATTCCTATCGACAGCAAGTAAAACTCCATTAGGTATTCCTTAGCGAGCCACGCTCAAATGAACTTATTCTCTAATAAGCACCCACATACTTGCTTTAGTGTCTCCACACAAATGATCATGAGATCAATCATCCTCATCCAATGAAAGCAAGCAACGATGTATCAATCTATCCGGATTCACTAATCCCAATTTAGTAATCCAATGATTGGGAACTATTTTAGTTTTAAGCTTTCTAAGAATTTAGATCTCATTAGAATGATCATCATCATTATTCTAAAAGCATTTCTTAAAACTATGGGTTTATCACATATTATAAAACAAAGATCATGTAGATAATTAAAACCCTTTAATAAATTAATACTTTTTATTAATAAATGAATAAGAGATTATAAAGTATATGCTTTATCATCAAACATGATGATTGTGTGCATACTACTTTCACTTTGGTGGGCATGGTAGAGAGAGAAGGTGGCATCATCACACAAGTACACAATTAGCAAGTTAGTACATCATCATTATGAATGAAATGGTCCATGATATTGCAGGCCGATTTTGATTGGGAGCAAGGCAGAGAGCAACCTATGAATTTCGATGCCAAAGACTTCTTTAAGTTACTAGACGAGGGTAGAAGCCATTGTGGCATGGTTGCACCAAACACACTACATTGTCTGCGTAAGTGGCATTACATTACTTAACATCAAGGTCGATCATCACAACATGAGCCATGAGTGTTTTGAGTCACTCTTGAAGGCAATTAAGAGTATGTTGCTGACGGTGAGAAATTACCTGTAGAACTATTACTTTTGTAAGAAAATGGTGAAGAAGTTGGGTCTTGGATACCAAAAGATCGATGCATGTTCCAACGACTGCATGTTGTTTTATAAGGAAAATGAACAGATGACAAGGTGCACGTTTTGCAGTCATGATCGGTTTAGGCCTAATAAAGAGGGTGTGACTACAAAAAAAATCAAGTATACCGTTTAAGATTCTAAGGTATTTTCCAATAACACATCAACTAAAAAGATTGTACATGTCTTCAAGATCATTTGAACATATGAGTTGGCATGCAAAATCTCCATTAAAGATGGAGAACTAAATCATCCCCATGAGATGCAAAAGCTTGGAAAGATTTCAACTTAGCACATCCCGAATTTGCATTGGAACCTAGAAATGTGAGGCTTGGATTTTCCACCGATGGTTTCAACTGTTTGGCCACTCAAATTGTTCGCACCCATGTTGGCTCGTGATTGTTACTCGCATAACTTGCCTCCTTGGATGTGTATGAAATAAACCATACTTATTTCTTTCACTCATGATTCCCGGTCCTAAGAGTCCCGGAAAGAACTTAGATGTTTACTTGAGACCTCTTATAGACGCGAGTTAAAGGTATTGTGGGAGGATGGAGTATGACTTGGGATGTTGCAACGAAAACAAATTTCAACCTTAAGGCGTGGTTATATGGACTATAAGTGACTTTTTGACTTATGGTATGTTATTTGGATGGAGTACACACGGAAGTTGGCTTGTTCAGTATTGTATAGAGCATACAAAGTCGTTTAATCTATCAAAAGGTCGAAAGCCTTGTTGGTTTGACTGTCATCGCTTCGGTTCTTCTAGGTAGATCACCCGTTTCAAGAAATAGAGAACACTTCGAGAAAGGGAAAGTAGATAATGATATGCCCGCATCGCGCGATTGTCGGAACGGAGATGCGAGATCGTGTGATGAGATTGCACGGTTATCCCATTTGGTAAGGTTGATACGACAAACATAATCAATGGATTGGTGAATCTCATAATCGGGTTCGGAGAAGCATCTTTTGGGAATTGCCTTATCGGGTCTACAAATTTGATTCGTCATAATCTAGATGTGATCCATATTGAGAAGAATGTGTTGACAATGTGTTTAACATCGTGATGAATGTTACGGGGAAGACAAAAGATAACGATAAGGCATGTTTGGACATGAAAGATATTTGTAAGCGTCCCGGATTAGAACTTTATGAATCTCCTAATGGTAAGATTGTCAAACCGCATGCAAGGTACACATTGTCCAAAAGCAAGTTCAAGATGTGTGCACATGGGTTAAGTCTCTCAAACTACTGAGATGGATATGCGTCAAACATTGCAAGGTGTGTTACGGGTGGAAATTGCAAGGGATGAAGAGTCATATGTATCATGTGTTCATGGAGAGACTCATGCCTATAAAGCATTTCGGGATCTCGCTTGATAAACCAATATGAGATGCTTTGACGGATCTTAGTCGTTTCTTCAAAGACTTGTGTTCAAAATCATTGAATGAGAAGGACATGTTTGTACTTGAGAAGAACATCATAGAGATCACGTAAACCGGAAAAATATTCCCACCGGTTTTTTGACTCCATGGAGCATTTGCAAATCCATCTTCCCTATGAAGCTCGTGTTGGGGGTCCGATTCAATATAGATGGATGTACCCTTTCGAGAGGGTGATGAGAAACCTTAAGAGGAAGGTGAAGAATAGAACTTATGTCGAGGGGTCGATATGCGAGGCATACAGCTTTTGATGAGATATCTACGTTTGTCTCGCACTATTTTAGGGACGAAGTCTTCGATAAAGGCCAATCGAGTATCGAGACATGATGATGGGGGAAATGTTGAACTAAATGGCTGGCTCTCTCAGATTTGGTCATCGGGCCGCCGCTTATGGAAAAAGGGAAGCGATATTCCTCTCTCGAGCAAGAATTACATGCCGCATATACTTACATTCTTCTCAATTGTGAGGAGATTGATTTAATTTGTGAGGTACACATGTAAACTTGATATTTTATCTTTTAAGTTGAAAATTTATTCTAATATGTTAATGTTTATAACATGGTATAGATTATACGATGTGAGTTAAAAGTGAAGCATGCCGACATAACCGATAAAGATATTCAAATCAATCGGGATAAAAACTTTTGCACTTTGGCTAAAGGACAAAGTAAGTTCAATTTTAACACGTAGTGTATATATATATAATATATATACTCCATATGTTAACTATGACTTCATTTAATAAGATGGAGTTTTTGTAGGCTTTGATTGAGGGATCAACGATTCCGCTTAATGTACAAGTCCTAGCTATGGGACCGCAGACAAGGATCAAGTCGGTAGTAATGGTTACAAAATAAATGGTTGTGAATTTCACACAAAGGCATACGGGCGCCAGAAAAGAACAACGAACTCTGCAAATGTGTGTCCAAGGAGATTGTTACAATGAGCTTGGTCGTGCCTTTTTATGGGGAGTTGGAGGAAATCGTAGAGTTGTCGTGACAAGGGCACGACGGGGTCATATTCACTTGTTCAAGTGTCGTTGGTTTGATTCGTAAAAGGGATACGTGTTGATGCATATGGAATCGCGTCGATATTGACCTCCATAGTCTGCAAGACTCAACGAACCGCTTTGTTTTACCAACTCAAACAAAGACAAGTATACTACACTTCTAGTCCGTTAGAAAAGGGATAGACCGCCCTTCTGATTGGCAAGTTGTAATTTATACTCCGCCAGCGTAGTCGTGTAGAATTAGTTGATGGGGAGATTTACCAAAAGCGATGCTTCATAGTCGACTATAATAAATGTGGAGGACGACAATGAAGTAATCCAGTTAGATGGTGGAGATGAACCACATGAATTAGATCCCGAGTCAATACTTGTGTCGGATGACATTAATCTTTGAGGAGGAAGAGTTATCGATCGAATCGACACGTAATCAAGCAGATGATGGTTATGAATCTGCAACACGTATACAAGATGATTACGAATCGTATATTGACACTTGAACTCATGAAATGTATGTTTAGCAATACATGTTTTTATATCATCATCATGTTTATGTACTAAACTATTTAAATGCAACTTTTGTTTATTGTCATTTTATATTCATATATATACATGTTTATATCAACATCATGTTTATGTACTAAACTATTTTATTATTTTGTTAATTCTGTGGTGATCAAGGAGGGATGACGCTTGACATAACCTTGTACTTGTATATTCATTATTTGGATGTTTGTATATATGTTACTTAAACAAGTTTTGAAATGTTATTATATTTATTCAAATCATATTGGTTTTTAAAGGTTTATATACTAGTTTGGTGTATGTGTTGGTGGACGATGGATGTTTATATATTGTTTTGTATGTTGTTTATCTTGGGTGTGTGTGTGTGTTGGGATAAAGCGGTGTAAAGCAGTGCTGTGTTTTGGGAATTTCGCAAAACAAAGAAAAATCTGGGTCAGAATTTTTTTTCATATATCGTGATCGCATGCGGTCGGCCGAATGTTATTATGACGCAGAGTAGTATCGCCGATCAGGCGATCGCCGATAATGGTCGCTGACACGTGGACCACGTCAACTTTGGCCTGGACCATGTCGATTTCAAATTTCAATGACCATGATTTATCATTTCGATTACGCTCATAGCGGCCGCGAGATATCTCGGTCGCTAATAGTGGTCGCCGATGTGCATCCCAATGATGAGATTTTATCTTGACGACTATCACGACACTTTTCGACTTCGGTCAGAGATAAATATCTCATGACGAAGTGCGCGATCGCCGATAATCGTCACCGATAAGCCTTTTTGTTGTAGTGATATGGCCTCCTGCGGATAGTTTATGTCAACTGACCTCCTTCGTCATCGTCATACCTAATGTATTATAAGAAGAAGCTTTCAAACTCTTATATTCCACGATGTGAACCTATCCAAATTCTTATACAAGACACATGTTATTCACATACTAAGCATTTCTCTATTCACTGTAAATGAGAAGTAGTAGGAATAATGACTTTAAGTGGGAACTTGACCTTTTATCCCTCCTCGCCCCCCACTCCCCCACGCCCAACCCCACCCCCATCCCTATCCCCACTCCCACCCCCAACCTTAAGAACAAATATCATCTGCTCGCGGTTGCTGCTTTTAGAGGAATATATATATATATATATATATATATATATATACGTTGAATGAAGAAGAATGGTGATGACTAAGTAATGCAATTGTTCTAGATGAGGAGAGAGAAGAAGCAATGGGGATAATTAATCCTTAAATTAAGGAATCATAATTGCATACTAATTCTCTAAATTAAAGAATCCTAATTGCACTAATATTATAAATAAATATGAAATTGTATTAATTGGGTAAATATTTTATGAGTACACTATTATTGTAATTATTTTCAAAAATGTAATAGAATATGTAATTCATCCATATTAATATCCAAAAGCCTTTCAACTCTTCAAGGTCCAACCACTTCAAGCAGAGTCTACAAACAAATGATTATCAAAAACTCAGAATTTAATATTAGTAATGTATTTCTTTTGTTGTCATTTTTAATTAATATTCAGTTTTTTTTTACAATTTTTAAATTTAATATATAGTTTTTATTTTCAATCTTCAAATTTATGTATAGTTTTTTAAAGTTTCAAAATTATTCAATAAATAATTTAATGATTATTATACTTTATTATTACTGAAGTCTTGATACGTACATTGATAACTTGATTTTCTATTCTCTATCTCGATTTGATAATTTCAATAACTCACGTAAGTGTAAGCAACTATATTGTTTTTTTTTAATTATTGTCAAATTGTCATTGTATGATGATTAATGACTTTATTTATGTGCTTTATGGCATGAGTTATAATTTAATAAATTATTAGAGATGTAAATTATAATAATACAACAATCATTGTTAAATTTTTATGAAAATACTAAAATTATTTTAATTAAATTAGAATTTAGAGGTGAAGAAATACACATTATTACTTATTAATTATTTAATAAAAATATTTACTTATAATCAATTATTAAAAAACAAAAAGATGTTTAGGTAATAAAAAAGTACTACAAATTTAAAAATTATTAATAAGAAAAACTTTAGAATTTAATATGAAATAACAAATTATTTGTATCTAGTATTTTAGAAACAATTTAAACATGTAATTAAGAATGCGAACTACTCGAATCGATCTCGAACTTATCGATTATCGAACCGAACAGAACTCAAACTGTTCGCGAACAAAGACGAACTGAATCACATGGTTCGTGAATATGTTCGATCGAGCAATCGAACGGAATACTATGTGCGAACTCATCTCGACTAAAGCGAAAGAAGTCGAAACTTCGACCAAACCGATTCGCGTAACGCAGTTCGGTTCGCTTATGTACCATATTTCTTACTTTGAGAAATAATATCCATATAAAAGTGTTAATTAGGAGCCAAATTAAATACGAGAAGGGATATTTTAATTATTAGAGATTATAATTTTTACAAATAAAAATGTTGTATTTTTAAAAATTATCAGAGATGCGAATTAAACCTATAAACTAACAAATTTTCTTTATATATTTTCCCTTTATAGATTTTTTTTGAGTGGTATAAAAAATTGGGTCCTTTACAATAATATACAACATTTAGAAAGTAATTACACTATTAGTGTATCCACAAAATAATTACAAAAATAACGCAATTCACATTAATAAGGAAACCTAAAATCAAGCAGAAATAACTGTCATAATTAATAATTCAAATTCAAATATCTGAGATCTAGCAACAAAAACAAATTCAAATTCAAATATTCAAATTCAAATCTTCATCTCCCTCACAGTAACACTTATAATTACATATACCAATGTTACCAAACTATAATTACATATACCTCAAAGGAGTGCTACAAACTGGAAAAAAATAAAGAAAAGAAAACCACTATGATACACCATATTCACGTCACATTCTAGTTGCATGAGATTTACCGTGTAGGAAAATGTAATTGTCATACACAAATAATCATTTCCTTTCACCGACTGCACAAATTTTATTTTTTGCATAGAAAAGAGAGAAATAAGAGAATGATGTGTAATGTAATGTTGATAACCAAACCTTCGTAAAAAGGTAACTAAACTTTTATACCAAGGTAACCAAACCTTTATATCAAGGTAACCAATCTACCTCCACAACTGCAGTATGAATTGGTTGCCTTGGTCTGAAAGTTTGGCAACCAACTGCATGAAGGTTTGGCTACCAACCGCATCACATTAAAAATAAATTGGTAACTTAATAAAACTGAATTGGTTACCTTGATATGTAGGTTTGGCTACCAACTGCACTATGGAAAAACTGCAGGTGTGAATATGGATTGATTTTCTTTGTACGAAGGTTTTGTTACCTTGGTGTGAAGGATTGGTTAACTTGGTTTGTTTACTAACTGCAGCACTATGAAAAAACTAAAGGTGTGGAGGTGGATCAATATATTCTTCATTAATTGTTATGTAGGATTAAAAAAGAGAGAAGTTAGAAACAACACATGAAAGGAAAAAAGGGTAACATACGAGGACGTCAAGATCGCCGTGGATGGGGGTGAGGAGGACGTCGGAGAAGCGATTGAGGTTTCCAGCCGACCATCGGAGGGAGACGGAGCGTGGAGGAGGAGGAGGAGGGCCGTCCCATAATATTTGTATTTATTTCAGCGTGACATCGGAAGGTGGAGGAGGCGGAGAGAGAGTGGGAAGTGTGAGAGGAATGAGGAGTTTGACGACAGAATAAAGATAGAGCTTGGATTTATTGGTAGCAATGGAGACTGAGTTTGTATTTCTGAGAGAGAGTGATAGAGAGAGTGGGCCTTCGTGACTTTTATTGAGATGAGAGAATGTGTGCTATATGGTTTACTTATTAATTACTTAATTTAATAAGTAAATCAATACTAATCCCCTAAATTAATGAATCTTAATTGCATACTAATTCCCTAAATTAAGGAATCCTAATTGTACTAATATTGTAAATAAAATGGAAAGTATATTACTTTTGTAATTATTTTATGTATGCACCATTATTGTAATTATTTCTAAAAATGTACTAAAATATGTAATTTACCCTAAAAAAATTCCCATTAAGAATTAGTCGGGCTTTCAAATAGAAATGACAATATATATTCAAACTTGAACTTGAAGCGTTTAGGGTCTTATATAAGTATTGTACTAATCACTTTAACCTGCTCTATATATAATGATAATTATTTAAATTTTAATAATTATATATATAATAATGTTCTAATGATTAATACATGTTTATAAATTATTTGAAAACATATATTTTGTATGTTTATATATAATTATAAATTATTTTTTTATAATAATATAATTGTACTAATTAATATTTTACAATTATAGTCGTAATATATAAAAGGGAATTAATATTTTCAAACGTAAGGTCCATATGTTAGCTAAATCAGTGGATCCTACAAAAAATAGTGTGGAAATATCGATTTCCTATATAAAGCTACCTTGAACCGCTAATGAAAAGTCCGACCTGACCCGTCCCGGCGTTGCCATTTCTATCTCCCAACAAAGTACAGTGCTGCCTCTAGGTAAAGACAAAAAGCAAATTATGGCTGACTAATTAATATCTGCAATTTGAGGACAGAAATCAAACAAAGGCTAAAATCGTTATTAGATTCAGGCATTCAGCTCTGTGATTATTTTTCAAGATTAAAACTCTTAAAAAGGCTCTCCAATTTCATGTTGTTGTCTAGGGTTTCTCGTAAGTTCCCAATCCCAACTCTTTTCTTCCTTTACATATTTGCTGTGTAATTCTAATTTCTTACTGGTTGATACCATAGATTGAATAAATGAGCAAAATATTGCATTTGGAGAGGTGGGTTCTTCGAAAAAGTTACAGGTTTATATATATGCTTCATCCTTGCTTTGTTTGTTATTTTTATGGAAAATTTTGTTTGATAGAAAAACTGATAGGTAATCAGCTGAAGTTATTGTCTTTTTGCCCTTTTAACAAATTTGGATATGGATAGAAAAAACTTGACTTGTTCCTATTATTAATTATTTAATTTAGTGTTCTTCCTTCCTAAGAATCGAGGTGAGATTTGAGGTGTCCATTGGGATTAGGTGAAGTTTGAATTACCCTGAGGTAGGATTCTGTATGATGGCTTAAACATAAGTGGCAACCCTCTTCCACAAATAGAGTCCCGTTTGTAAAATAAGAGTCCATTTTTATTAATGGTAGTAAAAAAATGACTCAATGTTCAAGTTTGCTATCTTAATTTCATTATTCTGCCATCACAAATAAGCTAGCAACTTATTATTTTAGTGATTAATATGGAACAAAATACATAAAGTTTTCAAAATTTGGAAATGGTACTCTTTTTGTGGAATGGAGGAAGTACTATTCTTTGCATTTGGGAGGTTAGCTATTGCCCTATGGGACATTCCTTTGAGGGCTGTGTGGAGGTGAAAGGCCCCTCCCAGAGTTGCATTCTTCATGTGAACGGCTGCACATATGTAGTAATGATGATGGACAATCTGAGGAGAAGGAAAATATTGGTTAACTGGCATTTTATGTGCCAGCATGTGGAAGAGACCATAAGTCACCTTTTTATTATTGCAATGTGGCTTGGGGGTTCTGGAATCCGGACTGCAGTTTTTTTTCCCACTTTTTTGCATGTATTTGGTTTCGCCTAATTCAGTTGCAGCTCTTTCTTTTCTCTCTCTTATTTTTTTTATGGAGGAACTTGTATGTGAAAGAAGTACTGGCGAATATTTGGTTTTGCCTAATTCAGTTGCAGTTCTTTCTTTTTTTCTCCTCTCTCTCTCTTATTTTTTTTTATGGAGGAGCTTGTATATGAAAGAAGTACCGGAGAATATCTGGTTTGGCTCCATTATGTTTAGACAATGAGGGAAAAAAAGAAGAAGGAATTTTAAAGGGCTGGAGTTGCCGATTTTTCATCTGGGCCTCGGATTAGTAATAATAGGGTATAGTCGTTATACTTGTTTCTATGCGTATCATTGTCTGAAAATTATAGTTGTTGTTGTCTCCTGACTCTTAGTACATGAATTATAATTTTCCTTATTATGGACTTTAAGCTTTAAGACTGAGCTTTTCATATGTTTCAAAGAAAAGATTGTGAAAGTCTCTTTTGGCAATTGGCATTGATGTTCATATACCTTTACTCCTTTGAATACCAATTTAATACCATCCTTTCAAAATTATGCAGGTATTGTGTGTCAGAGTGCATCCCAGAATCTAATAAATTTGTCTGCGAACTTATGATCTATGTTCAAGTAAGATTACATTTAACTTTGTAAGAATCTCTACTAAGTACAACTAACATGTATCTGCTTTCTATGAATCGTACTAACATGTACCTGTTTTCTTTGAATTGTACGGTGAAAATATTATCTATATATGTATATCAGAAAAATATAAATTTAACTTGATATGACATTTGAACACAATCTGATGACCCAAAGGGTATGATCCGGTGACATGATTACATAGGACATAGGTTACCATTATTATTTGTAAATATATCTTGCTTTCTTCCTGAATAAGCATTTGAATTGAACTTTGATTGGTGAAAACATAGGAAAATTATAGGTGCACATGGGGCGACAACTATTTCTTTGTTAATTTCAAAAGATTGTAAGATTTTGTGCGTGAATTTGGAATGAGCATAATGATGAAATATTTAGAGCAAAGTTTTTTGTTTCTTAGTTCCTTGAGTAGGGGTTATTTTTCTTGCCTCCCTCTCAACTCTCTCATTAGGGAACTTGTCTTAACTCTTAATTTCAGCTCTCTCGTTAGCATAGTTGTCACGATGCCAAGACGGGATGTGGCGGTAGTTGACAGCCAGGACGCCTAGGCGATAAGGTGACCACTATGGCGTCCGTATGGCAACAAGTCGTTAACAATGTGCAATTTATATATTATTTATTTTATTTCAAAAGTATATTACACAATAAAATTTTATATACACTAAAACCCAAAACATAATAACTAACACAGTCTTTACTCTATTTCTAGTCATAACTCAAGCAAAGTCATCAACTATGAAGTCATTTTCGTCTCCCTCACGAGCTTTACTCTCATTCAAAGGAGTAAGGTCATGAGTTAGATTAAGATCATGAGTTGAGTCACTTGGGTAATTGGAAAAGTCCATGAGTTATGTTGAGTCATGAGTTACTCTCATTCAAAGGAGTAAGGTCATGAGTTAGATTAAGATCATGAGTAAGGTCATGAGTTATGTTAACCATACACCTTTGGAAAGTAGCTGGTGCGTTGCAAAGTCCAAAGGCCATGCAGCGATACACAGAGGTACCAAATGGGCCTGTAAAAGTCGTCTTTTCTTGATCCTCCAGAGCGATTGCAATCTGAAAGTAACCTGAGTAACCATCAAGAAAGCAATAGTAAGAATGACCAGCTAATCGTTCAAGCATTTGATCAATAAAAGGCAAAGAAAAGCGGTCCTTGTGGGTTACACCATTTAACTTTCTATAATTTATACAAACCCTCCACCCATTTTGAACTCGGGTGAGAATCAACTCGTCATTCTGATTTTTTACAACAGTTATTCCGGTCTTCTTAGGAACCACTTGAACTGGGCTAACCCAACTGCTATCCGAAATAGGGTAGATCACTCCAACGTCAAGAAGTTTGAGAATTTCTTTCTTCACGACATCCATCATGGGAGGGTTCAATCTCCTTTGTGGTTGACGAGCAGGTTTCACTTCATCCTCCAACAAGATCCGATGCATGCATGTAGAATGGCTTATTCCTTTATTATCGACTATCGTCCATATGACCTTATGCTCCTTTAGGATCTGCATGAGTTTCTCTTCTTGTGATGCACCAAGTGTACCGGAGATGATCATCGGTAATGTTTCTTTTTCTCCAAGGAATACATACTTGAAATGGCTAGGAAGAGGTATCAAATCCGGAATAGCGGTCTGCAAAACAGAGGGTAAAGACTTCTCGTTAGAAACCGACAATTTGACATAAAAGATGTTACCTTCAAAGCAATGACAGTCGCTCGTAACTCGGTGCTCAAGGTGAATTTTGCATTTTCTTCATCAATGTTCTTATTAAGTGACCACAACTGCTACAGGCCCTTTGTCCCCTTACTCGATGTGGGAGTGTGCGGCTTCCAATTTCCAATTCATCATTTCCATCAAGTTCAAAGACTTCCTGTGCTAAAGAGTCAATCACATCAATAGAATAAACATGATTATCATCCCTAGGATATTGCATGACATCATAAATATTAAACTTAACAATTTCGCCATCAAATTCCATTGAAAGGGTACCACTATTAACATCTATTTTAGTTTATGATGTCTTTAAAAATGATCTTCCTAACAAAATAGGAGCATTTTGGTCACCGTTTTCTATATCAAGCACATAAAAATCAATAGGAAAAATCAAATACTTGCACAAGAACATCCTCAACTACACCTTTTGGATAAGCATTAGATCTATCAGCCAACTGTATTACTATACTAGTTTTACTCAAAGGTTCAAGTGACAAAGTAGCATATATAGAATATGGCATGACATTTATAGAAGCTCCCGAGTTTAACATGTTTTTTTTCAAATCTAGTGCTACCTATCGTGCAAGGAATACTGAACATACCCAGATCTTGGCACTTAGTAGGGAGTTTTCTTTGAATTACTGCCGAGACATTCTCCCCTACCTTTACCTTTTCATATCTTTTAAGTTCCTGTTTCCTCGTGTACACAGTTCTTTCAAAAATTTAGCATATCGAGGTACTTGTTTAATAGCATGTAACAATGGAATGTTTACCTCGCATTTACGGGGTCTCATATAAATCTGAATTTTTGTCATATGTTCTATTTTTTGTTAAAGCACGAGGAAAAGGAGGTACTGATTTATAATCAGATAAAGGAGGAAATTTACGCTTAAGTACATCATCATCACACACAATTCCGTTATCTGCCTTGTCTGTGTCTGCTTTGCTTTGTTTTGCTCTACTCCTTTGTTGTAGGTACTAGCTTTTCTGGAATTTCTATCTCTTTACCTCTTCTCAAAGTGATGGTACTAGCATTCTCTTTTGGACTCACCACTGTTTGAGAGGGTAATTTCCCTGAACCTTGCGCCTCCAAACGACTGATTGCGGTCGCCATTTGTCCCACTTGTGTACCCAAATTCTGATTACTTTCCCTCGTTTCCTGTAGAAATTGTAAGTTAGTGGCAATTGATTTAACAATATCTTCTAAAGACATACTAGAGTTAGAAGACTGGTCCTGTTGTTGTCTATTGGGATACGGCGGCTTGTAATGCTGTTGATGTGGGAAAGTTCAAGTTGCGGGCTGACTTACTTGTGGATTCCTGTAGCTAAGGTTGGGATGATCCCTCCATCCATCCAGGATTATATGTATTCAAATAAGGATCATATTTCCTTTGTGGTTGTCCAGGAAATTCGCCTGTTGCATTCGCATGTTCAACGGATTCCTCTCGAGGAGTTGGGCACATATCCGTTGGATGTCCAATCATTACACAAATTCCACAAGCTTTTACCTGTTGTGTGTTACTTGCTATGTTACTCGGACTTGTGTGCGAGTGTCGGGTGCGGGTACGAATCTAAGTGCCGGACACGTGTAGTCCAAAAATAGAGGATACGCGGATATGGATCTGAATTTGGACACGTGTGCAGGGATACGACATGTTATTATGATTTTTTAACAATAATGTTTCTAATTATATCACTAAGTTTTTTTGCTCTAGGGACTGAAGGGCAAAAATATAAAGAAACATGGGCAGAAATGGAAAAAAACAAAACTTCAGGGACTGATATTTAATTTTTCAGGGGCTATTTTGAACTTTCAGAAAATCCGGGGGACTAAATTAAAAAACTTTAAAAACTATGGGGTACTTAATTGTAATTTTCCAGGAGATATTTTAAATCCTAGATCTGATCGATCTCACTCCTCTCCTCTCCTCTCCTCCTTCTGTCGAGCGACTGCTCTTCTTCTTCCTCCTCGCTCCTCTCCTATCTTCTTCTGTTCGAGCGACTGCTCTTCTTCCTCCTCAATAGACGGCTCTTATTCTTCCTCCTCTCGCGTCTCTTCTTCTTCTTCCCAAACAACAGATCCGGATTTACGTGGTGAAATCGTGAATCCCAAGACTGCATTCAGTGTCGTGGTCGACACGGGTACTCCACCAAAAATGGCGAGTCCGAGTAACACAGGTTACCTGCACCCATTTGACGAACAAGAGAAGTTAAACTCGCAATTTGTTCAATAGAAGAAATTTGTACCTCGCTAGCATTCCTAGGTGCAAAATCAAGTCTAGTGCCAAATTGTTGAGAGTTTGCCACCATATTCGCAATTAGGTTTCTTGCAGCCTTTGGAGTTTTATCCATCAAAGCTCTTCCACTAGCAGTGTCAATCATGCTTCTATCGGTAGAACTAAGACCTTCATAGAAATATTGGATGAGAAACTGATCACTAATTTGATGACGAGGGTAGCTGACACACAACCTCTTGGAACGTTCCCAATATTCATGTAGGGATTTTCTGTTGTTCTGCCTCACCACAAATTGACTTCCGAATGTTGGCTACCCTTGAAGTTGGAAAATATTTTTCTGAAAATAATCTTTTAATCTCTTCTGATGTGGTGATACTTCTGGAGGGTAGATAGTAAAAACCAATCCTTATTAGCCAAATCTTTCAGAGAAAATAGAAAGGCTCTTAGCTTGATTTACTCTTCGGTTACTCCGGTAGGCTTCATACTCGTGCATACCACATCAAATTCTTTCAAGTGTTTGTGGGGGTCTTCACCTGCTAAACCATGAAAAGTAGGTAGAAGATGTATTAGTCCAGATTTCAATTCAAATTGAGTATTAGTATAAAGATTAGGGAAAGTTGTGCATAAGTTGTTGGTTCAAATCAGGAACCGCAAGCTTTGCTGCCATGGCTTTCATTTTTGCACGATTTGTCCGAGCTTCCTTCCTTAATATGTGAATAGTTCTCTATCTCTGGATCACACTTTAAATCACCTTGATTAGTAGATCGAGTTTTGGTCATAAACAATCAAGAAAACTTGATTAATCTATGAAAAACAACTGAGAAAATTTAAAATTGCTAAAACGAAATAAGTATCACAAAAGCACAAAAATAAACTACAATCAGTCCCTAGCAACGACGCCAAAATTTGGTGTGCGACAGGCAACCAAAAATAAATTCTTACTGCGAACAATATTTATGTAGTAGTGCAAGTAAGAGTCAATGCCACATAATGATTAGTATAGTTTAATGCTTTGTGAATCAAATTGGGGGGTTTTGAGTGTTGATAATTAACGCAAAATAATCTAACGAAATACATCAAAAAAACGAACCTTGGATTAAGTCAACTTCCACCTCAGAACCTTATATTGATCATTGACTCAATCATAATCAATTAATATCTTGAATATTCATCGTTGGAATTATTTCCGTTTCTTTCCTTAATTTTAGTTAGATAGAAACAAGCGAACTTAATAACCCTAACTACTAAGCAACTTTAGACAAGCGCTGAAAGTTTAATCTAGTAGCAAATTTAAGAATTAAAAAATCCGATTAAGCTAAACAACACAAGCACACGCGGTTGCATTTAATTTAGTTGAATATTCTTCTTAAAATATAATAATCTTGTGATCTGCAGTCAATTATTAATCTTTGTTGCTTCACAAATTAGAGTGACCAAACAATTACGGATTTGATATCTAATTTAGCAGTAGATTTCAACGAATAAATAACTAGTATGCATCCTAGCAATTAAACATACCATAGAAATTAAGTGCAAAAGAATAATCAATACTTAAAATATAAATTGAACAATTAAAATCAATTAGATCCCACAATGTAATAATCTAAGGCTTCCGTCTTCTTAATCAAAGAATATAAGTTTAACTACACATAACCATGAAAAACACCAAAGAATAATAAAGAGAGAAGTTTGTATACAAGTCCTCCAATATCTCTTGGTAATCCTCTATTTATAGACATAGGATATTAATTCTTTTCCATGTAAGTTTCAACTTCCTAGTGGCAATCAATTTCCTTCAAAGAGATCTTCTAGATGGATTTTTCTTTCCTTTATTGGATTTGACTTGCACACCAAGATTGATCCACTTCATTCTCCTTGAATTCTTCTTATTTCTTTCCTTCCATGAATAAGAGCATTAAATATTGATTGATCACCAAAATATTAACTTCATTAAAATCATGTGCTCGTGTAATTACATTTTTGCCCCTCCTTTTAGTTTAAGTCCAAATAATGCTCAATTTGTCTCCAAAGCACTTCCAAAGTAACGAACTCCTTTAATTGCACATTACATAAAAATATAAGAATAATGAGTGTATTCAGGCACAAAATAAATATAAAAGATTTAGCATTAAGTGATAAAAACATAACATATTTTATTCTCATCAATAAAGAAGAAAGCATGTCCCAAAATTTTAAAAAGCCAAGGTAAATAAAGTGGGATTTTTGAAGCCCAAAACCCTCCTCAGAGCAACAAATTAAAACGTGCTTTTTGACAAATTCCCAACTAAAAGTAGGAGAAAATCTTTGAAACAGATCTGATTACCCATTTTTCTTTCTTAAATCTCAGTTTTGTTTGCCTCATCTGTACTGCTCTAAGTTGATATTTCATACTCTTTCTCCCTCTCTCTCTCTTTATATATTCTGCTGTCAGAGTTTAATTATCCTGAGATTCTTTTTTCCCCTCTTAGTGTTTAGTATGGGAGTAGACATATTCGTAAATATGGAAGAGGAGGGAAAAAAGCTGGGGGAAGGGGAGAAGATTCATAATATATAAAAAGAAAAGGCATTGATTGAAGAATTCTATGAATTGGAGATGTGATTAAGGTGAATATTTAAAATGTATTGTTAAATATAGAATGTTTTACCATACAAGAAATTTTAAAGTGATGGAATTTTATAATGTAGGGAGTTTGAATTTAAGGGTGTTATAAATTCAAGTACATTAATTAATACCGCATCCAAACTCACTTTATGTTTCTTTTTCACTTTAGGTCTACATTGAGTTGGTTATTCCCTTGAGGTCTATTCTTTTTTGAAAGATTTTAACTGTATGTGCTGAATCATTTTCCAAGGATTATAGTTACTAGTCTCAACGCATGCGCGCTACGCACGTGAGAAAACAAATTGCAGAAAAAAAATGAAAATGAAATTATGTGACAAATAAAATTGCAGATGGAAAAAAAATGAAAATAAAATTACAGAGACATTAGAATGATAAAGTGGAGAAAAAGAAACCGTAAATTAACTGTGCGAGTAAAGAATAGGGTGATGGAGAAAAAATAGGAAAGTGGTTAGAGAAAAAAGGGAGTGATAATTAAAACATAGAGGGAAAATAGGGAAAATGAGAGGAAAGTAGATAAAACTCTTGATTATCATGTATATGTGACCCAAAATCACCAAAAATCAGTTACAAAAAATCTCACGCTATATAATATAGATGAGTGTAAAAATAAAAGTTAGCTTGACATATGCCAATGGTTCTATGTTTAGACATAATAAATATAGGGAACTAAGAGCTTGTATAGAACATTGTTATGCTAAGCAGTTTCCCATTGTTTATGTATATTTCTCCTTTCCTGGATATTAGCATCTCTTTTCCAGACTTCCAATTCTGATGGTATTTATATTATTAACACACACATACTCTGTCCGTCTTGATATTCCAGTCTAATTTTGACTCATCGATATCTTTACCGCTGCGGGTTTGCCAACTGAAACTGTGATTCTCTTCTGATATCTCAGTCATATGACTATCATTCTTTTCAAGGTTCCAACCCCTCCCCACCCCACCAAAACAACTACCAAAAAAAACACTTAACAGTTGACTGTTGTAAATGCATGTGATCGAGGGGGGATTATAAGAGCAGCTACCACTAAGTCTCGCACTGATTTCAGTGAAAGCATAATGAAGGGAAGGGAAGGGAAAGTCAGATTTTCAAATATTTCAAGCGAGAAGAATATATATATATATATATATATATATATATATATATATAATATTTAGTTATTACAGTTTTGACAGTTATAACTATTTAAGAATGAAAGCAAGACCTAGACTTCTTACTGTTGACTTTACATCTTAAGTTGATCCCAGAACTTGTAAAAAGTCAAGTGTTTCTCCATAGGGTATTAATACCACTCCCAGACCTCCTAATATAAGATCCGATCCCAGAAAAGAAAACCTATAGGCCTGTTTAGCGCGTTTCCAAAGTCAACCTAATCGGTTACATTTGTCAAAGCTACTAAGGACCAGGTGAAGAATGAAAAACGTCCCCATAAAAAGTGATCTCCGATTTCTCACTAGATAAATCTAAATGAACAATTTAGAGTTCAACATCTAATAGTTAAGTACCCCTTAACAGTATATATATATATATTTTCATTTTTGATCTGCTAGAAGGTAATGAGAACAGAAACATCAAATTGCACAAGTCGTCACATTAATTCATAAAGATGGTGAATTCCCCATGTGTATAAATTGAAAGTATTGTTAGAATGTGGAGAAATGTGATGATGTTTTTCATGTGTCTAATAATTGAATTTGAATCACCCCATGTGTTCTATTATAGAACCAGCAGCCTCTAATAACAATGAAATTGAAAGTACAAACTACTGGTTCATTCAAAATGTTTTTTGAGCATTTGTTACTTTCCTTTATTCTATGTATCTGGTTTACTGCTAAAGTTAGTGATACGTCGAATTACATTGTTGACCTTCTGCCTCCTTTGAAATACATTCGTTGGCATAACCAGTGATGAAGTGCCAGTCTCCTTCAACAATATGGATGGATTCTCCACAGTTGACGGTTTTTTGGAGATAAACGAATGCTTGGCAGAGATGATAAAGTACTTGGCTAATGAGCCCTCTGTGGGGCTTTTCTATGTTCAACAACACACGCAAAGTACTGTGCCCAATCTTGTCAATCTCAAGAACAAGGTTGAGGATAAGTCCCGGGTGATGACTTTGCATACAGAAGATTCCGAGGATTCTATCGCCATGATGAGGTCAATGAAAGAATGCGGCTTTCCCATTGTTAATGAGATGATCAAAGACATAAAGAAATCTTTAGTTATCATGTCAACTAAAGAACCAAAAAAGGGATTAATTAATAACCCAAGTTCACGGTTTCAAATGGGAAGAACTAGCTCTTGGGTCTCGACAACTTGGGGTCATGAAGCAGATTTGTCTCAGCAAGAAGTTGAAAGGACTAGTAATTATTTTACAACAGTTTTCAAGTCGGCAAAAGAAAGAGCAGGCAGCCTGAAATGGCCTCAGTTTGATTCTACTGAATTGAAACGATCAACATCTGAAAACCTTCCATTCTATCGTAATCCAACATTGCCATTTACAGTTGCCAACACCTCTTCAACTATGTCAAGCATGGAAGTCGAAGAATTTCCGCTATCTCAGATTGTTAATGAGCTTCAAGAAGACGAATCTCAAATTGATGGAAGCTTGGTCAATGATCAGTTATCGTCTTTGTCAGAAAACTTTGAAGCATTTAGGTCTGATCAAGAAGCAAAACTAGAGGAGTGGTTAAAAGGGACCTCGGATCAGGATGGTCACATAGGAGAAACTAATGCAGAAGGGCTTTAATATGACGAGACTTTCAGCTTGGCTTGTAAATAATGTTGTTATACATCGTGCTCGGTTTCTCATGACAGTGACAAACTAATTATATGAAAGATAAATGATATTCATTTCTCTGCTGCTCCCCGAGAGGTAACCTTCATAGAACATACTTGTATCTGATATATGACATTTTCCCGCAACTTTGTCAGGATATTATGGCCTTGGTGATGTTGTCTAAATTAGTGAGTTCAGTCTGTTTTTGTACTACATTTTTTCATTGGTGTTGAATCTCTAAAAATTCTTAAACCCTTATTTCAAATCTATTAAATGCTCTTAAGATTGATTGTATGCAAATGCAATTTGTGCTTTATATTTGATTGATTTAAGCTGTGACAAATAGATACAAAAATTCTCTGGTTTTCTATACTTCTATGTAGTTTGACTAATAGAATGCATCTTGACCCTCTTTCTGTTTTTCAAACGTGGAGGTGCCTGTAGTTTATAACCTAGGGGGAGGGATCTAGGTGGGGAGGAGACCATCTCTCGAGCTGCTACTTTTTTTTATCAGGATTCGAATCCTCGATCTCTGTATAAATAGAAGCCGTACTATCTTTTCTTGGGTAAAATGCAAATAGAAGCTGCACTATCTTTTCTTGGGTAAAATGTAAATATGACCACTAAATTTTAGGTGTGTAGGTGTTTTTGGATATCGAGTTCCTTTCTTTTGGTCAACGTTCAAAAATTTGGATATTGAGCCCCTATGTGTCACATGTGCGTTGACCTGCCTACATGAGATGTGGCACTGTTGACGTGGAAGGTTTTCAATTAATTGCCAAAAATTTGATGAAGCCTAAGATTCGAACTCAAAACCTTAACTTTGAAATCTTGGTCATGAGATCACTTGAGCACCCAAGCCTAACAGTTAAACTATCTAAATTTTGTACTAAATCAATTTATTTCCTCTAACAAAATATATTTCATTTTAAGAAATAAAATAAAATAAATAAATATTAAAATAATTAAAACACCCTAACACATCAAGAACACACATACAAATTCAAACACACACACTAACACACCAAGAACACATACAAATTTAAACACACACTAACACAACAAGAACACACACTAACACACCAATATACAATAATTAACCAAATAAAACATAAAATTAAATACAT
Source organism: Panax quinquefolius (assembly GCA_020205615.1). Taxonomy (NCBI): domain Eukaryota; kingdom Viridiplantae; phylum Streptophyta; class Magnoliopsida; order Apiales; family Araliaceae; genus Panax; species Panax quinquefolius. Next base: position 99,676,901 of record CM035167.1, on the reverse strand, counting down.
AATTCACTTGAATTATAAAAATTAAATTTAATTAAATTAGATAATTCATTTCAATTATTATTTTTTGTAAACAACATAAAAGTCAAACCTTTTAACATTTCAACAAATATAAAATCGTCAATAATCAAAAGTTCACTACGAAAGTAAGGAGATCATAATAAAATTCCCTAATTTACAAAATGCACACATAGCATATCACAACAAAATTCCCCAACTTACGGGTGACTTGAGTACAACGACCGCTAAAAGAAAAACGGTGGTAATATCTGAACGACGGTTTCATTAAAATTTGCTCTGACTGAAACAATCCGGGTCAAATCTCTAATTCGGAACAAATCTCGGGTCAAATTCCAAGTTCGAATCGAATTAAATCCATCAAAATAAGGCCTCAAACCACTGGCTCAATAGTATCTTCTTGGGTCATCTTAGCCCACCACAGACTCTCAAAATGTCATAACTTGAAGGTACTATTGATAGTAACTTATTTCTTTATATGCAGACAAATTTTTCCCCTATCTTTCGATGTGGGAATGAGGTGTTACAAACTTCCCCACTAAAATTTCTGACGTCCCCGTCAGAACCGATCACACACACGGTGTGACGCCCCCAAATTCAGGTACTTGAAACCCGAACTCGGTGCTTCACGATACCATTTCTATGAGCGGAATAATACTAATAATAATAACAATAATATAAAAATCAAATTTAATTTACATATATCAGAGTCTAATCCCAAGTACACAACATTTACTATAATTCCTTACATGATAGATAATACATATCATTTTCTTAATACAGTTTAACTATTACAAAAGATATTATTAAACATATTCTGTTTGCTTGCCTTTTTTCCTTGTTCTTGGCCGAACCTTCTAGCTGTTCACACTTAGCTGAAAACATTTAAATTAAGTAAGGATGAACATTTGAGTGTCCAACAAGTAATAACAATTATAAATATAATTAGCTGAAAGAATTAAATATTTTCTTTATACATCACTTCTACAACGATTCAATAGTTGTGAAGTAAACTGATTCGATGCTAATAACATAACAACTCCATATCAAAATTTTGAAACTACGTATTGACTATAAATAGGGTTAAGGTGACATACTATGAATATTGTTTTAAATTTTCGATAAGGTTTAGCAGAACTTCATCCGCAAACCGTCATAACTTACGGGTGCGAGGGTGTACATCCCATGGGCCCTGTATTGATCAATACTGCATGCAAGAACGATATTATCGTTCACTCTGTCCGCCTTGAGCGCATAAAAGTTTTCCCTTGATCGGGATGTTCATACTTAGTTTGGAATCCGAACCAAAATAATTTGATTGGATACAAAAAAGTTTTATCATATTGAATGATATTTCTAAATCTGTGTCTAGCTGGTCAAATAGCTTAGAGGTATATATATATATATATATATATATATATATATATATATATATATATCAACATGTGTTTAAATACAATGATTATCTAAGTGAGGACACTTGTATAACCATATTTCAAATTAACGAACATAATATATATATATAAGTTATATAATATAACATCATGTTGATAAACAATGATCGGATATAATATATACGATAATATGGTTAATAATCTAGTACAATAATAATATAAATCTGAAACTTTCTTACTCATGTCCATTGCATAAAAGAAATGCAAAGGTAGGATACTTTTCTGATCCGCTGCTGCGCTTAAAGTTTGCGACTTAGTTTTATCTTTTATACCGAAACTTATCATCATTAAGATCATTCTATTGATTAGAATAATATATCATACCACATAATATCGCTTTATTGTAACGAAAGACATAACCTAATCACATTGTCACACACATTCAATAGTCGTTTGAATCACAAACAAACATTAATACGACCAAAATATCTAAGTCTCAGATCAATTTATGAAATATGCTTAATAAAAGCGGCTTTATAGGATAATTATCGAGTCTAAGACTCTATCCTGTAGTTCAATATCTGTAAGTATTAGTCATATAATTTTAAATGACTTATAATAATTTTTAAACATTTATTATAATTTATCATGAATTTTTCAGACATCGGAATCATTATTAAATAATTTAAATATTAAACAATTCTATTATCATTAATATTTAATTAATATTAAACTATTAATGAAACTATTGCCAAAATGTTAAAGTTATTTATAATAACTAAAAATATTATTAAAATATTTTATTACCCTTAAATGATTTTTAAAACAATTAAAATTATTTTAAATAATTACCATTAATATTTAATTTATTAATGTCTTATTTATCAAAATATTAAAAGTCATTAATTATAATTTAAAATATTTTTAAAGTATTAATATTACCCTTAAATGATTTTTAAAAGAATTAAAATCATTTTTAAATAATTATCATTAATATTAAAGTATTAATGTATTATTTATCAAAATATTAAAAGTCATTAATTATAACTTAAAATATTTTTAATTCATTTATATCCTTTTAAATGATTTTAAAGTAATAAAACCATTTTAAAACTATTTATTTAATATAATTATTAAATAAATTTAATATCATTAATATTAAATTAATAATCATTAATATTAAATTATTAATGAAATTATCTTTTAAATATTAAAAGTTATATTTTATAACTTAAAATATCTTTAAACACTTTATTTTCATGTAAAATGATTTTTATAATAATAAAATCATTTTAAAACTAATTTATTTAATATAATTATTAAATAACCTTAATATCATTAATAATAATTAATTAATGAAATTTACCTTTTAAATATTGAAATTTATATTTTATAACTTAAAATACTTTTAAATACCTTATTATTATTTAAAATGATTTTTAATATAATAAAATGATTTTTAATTTATTTATTTATTTCATTTTTTAAATAACTTAATTATCATTAATATTAATTTATTAATGAATTTCATCACAAAATATTAAAAGTCATTAAAATAACTTAAAATATTTTCTTATATCATAATATAATTTTAAATGATTTTTCATATATTAAAATCATTTTTAAATAATTTATTTAATATTATAATTAAATAAATTAAATACCTTTAATATTCCAAAAATATTAAATATTTATGAAATATATTCAAAATAATTAAAAACTAATTTTTGGACTTTAAAATAATTTTTAATAATTTATTTTGTATTTTTAATAATTAAAAACTAATTTTTCTATTTATTTAATAAAAATAATTAATTTTAGTAATAAATTGTCGCTAAAGGACCCTATAGCGACGAAACTGTCGCTATAGGTGTTCTTGAGGAAACCCAGGTATTCATACTCAGTGACCGAGGGTACTAGTTTGACCAAGATTAAATCTTTTCTCAAAATGTTTCCGGGCAAGTTATTGGTTAGATATTGTGATGCTAGTGTAACACTACATGAAACAACAACAATCATGATCATTAAACATTAAACGAAAGAGATCTGGGCTTGTAAAGTGGCTGTCAGAGCTGTTCATTTCTGGGTTACCCAGAAATGATGAACAGTTTGAGTGGCCACTTTTGGGCTTCTACAACTTGCAGCTCATGTACTAGTTTGGTGATTTAAGTGTTCTAGTGTGTAGACAACATGCAAGACAACATATCTATAGTATAAAACAAGTATAACAACATCATAGTAAACAAATCTATGCTGGTCAAAGCATGTCAGGAACTATGTTCATAGGTTTTCTGGGTTGCCCAGAAAATCGTAAACGTGAACTACTTAGCTACTTTGACCGGTTACTACTTTCATCCAGTTTGATGTATAGGTGATACAAAGGCTTGATAGTGTAGTCCATCTAACATACTATAACACGGATGCAACAAAATATACAAAACAACTAACACACGATCGATCTAACGTCACAAACGTACTGTCAGAGTGTTCTGGGTAACTTCTGGGTTACCCAAATTTTGTTTGGTCATGGTCGGTCAACTGACTTTGACCATGAATAACTTTCCATCCAAGCATGATATGATCCTGATTCAAGCTTCAGAACACAGATCGCATGACATACAACAACTTTAAACCTTAAAACAATCAAAAACCTAAACAGGCACGAATCTAAGATGTCTGACATTCATTGTCAGACAACATAAAAAAAATTCCCAGATTTTTGAAAACTTCACTTTCGAGCACTTAGATGTTATGGATCTACAAGATACCAACCCAGATCACATATTAGCACTACATATAACATATTTTAACACAAAATCACAACTTTTATCATAGCATTCAAGATCAGGTTTCGGTAAGTGCTTTATACCTCACTATGAACAAATTCTAATTCTTGGCTTCTGATTTTGTTATGGTTGGTAGTGGGGCTGGTTTTGTGACTGATTTATCAAAGAAATTTCGTGGACTAGAGAGAGAGGGTCTTAATGGAGTGAATGTTGGACAAATATGATAAAATGAGCACTTTCTCTCTCTTGATCTATATATATATATAATGGATGTAATGAATTGCTAGAGTGTATAGGCTGATATGTATGTATAATTCAGTCATATTCGGAGTCAAAGGTGGTTCACCAACTCCATATCTTGCTAGATTACAAGTTACCTCAAATAATGCAAGAGGGGTATGTTTGTCATTTGGCTTTTCAATTTAATAGCATTATGGTAATCATGGCAAACCCTTAGGGTTTGACCCTTAGGGTTTAACACAAAATTGTAGGAATTCAATTTAAGGTTTAAAAATGAAAATTTTAGTTTCTAAAAATTGTAATTAGGGTTTTCTTAATTAGTTTAGGTTTTCTAATATTTAGAAATTAAACATTAAGTTTAACAATTTAATAATTATAATTAAGCTTACTAATTTAGCAATTAGAGCAAATAATTAACAATTAGCATTACCCATATCACAATTAGGGTTACTAATTATTAATTAGGGTTTTTAATTATAAAATTAAGGTTTTCTAATTTATTAGGTTTCCTAATTACATAGACTTGATAATTAGGTTTATGTTTTACTAATTATCATTAAGCGTGCCAAATTAGCAATTAGGGTTTATAATTAACAATTAGGATTTATAATTTAAATAATAGGGTTTCTAGAAATTAACATTTCTAAATATTAATTAGGGTTTACCTAATCAATATAAAATTATATAATACATAACATACATCATATAACACAGTTATATAACAGTGTCGAACTCAACTTGAGTTTTAAATTAGGGTTTCTATTTAGCAATTAGCTAATTATTATTTAAGGTTTCTAATTTAAGAAATTAGGGTTTTCCTAATTAGCATCAAATCTTTATAATACACATCATACACCACATAACACAGTGTCTTAACAGATTTTAAAGTCTCATTTGACTTTGAAATTAGGGTTTAACAGTAATACTAGGGTTTATAAAAATATTGTTAGGGTTTGGTCATAATACACCATAATTGACCAACCTTTATCAATACGTCATCTGATACATATTTATACCTTTGAAAAAATTAAAATATAATTAATATTATATTATTATTCTCATTCCTTGATAAAAATCCAAAATTAGAGTTTGGATTCCATACCTTATTTATCTCACTTATATACTTTTATTAATTAAGTTAAAATAATTATCTTAGTTAATATAAATTAAATTAATATAATAAAATAAAATAATTATTATTATAATTCTTATAACCATTTCATATATTATTTAAATAATATAAAATCATATTTTCATGAAAAATAATTAATAAAAACATTTCTACTATAAAATTAATTATTATAAGAACATAATTTATAATGATCAATAATTTAAAATAAAATTATTTGTAATCATTAATGTAATAAATAAATTTTATTTATCACATATATATATATATATATATATATATATATATATATATATATACATTACCTCACACATATTCCCACCATTAAAATAATAATAATAAAAAAATTTATATGCAAAATTTCTTATTTATTTATATAAAAATATCTAAGTTATTTATTACACACCCAAAGATCTTTGCCTCTCTAGCCGTTTGTGGGATAATACCGATCGGGCCGTGTCCCCATCTGGGACCTTCATCTCTCCATTTGTGGGATAATACCACCACCTTTGTGTCCCCACCTCCGTGATCCGATCGAATGACTTGGGCAGAGCTTTCGAGAGAGTCGGCTCTGATACCATATGAAACAACCACGGTCAAATCCTGAATTCGGAACAAATCCATCAAAATAAGGCCTCAAACCACTGGCCCAATAGTATCTTCTTGGGTCATCTTAGCCCACCACAGGCTCTCAAAAGGTCATGACTTGAAGGTACTATTGCTAGTAACTTATTTCCTTATATGCAGATAAATTTTTTCCCTATCTTTCGATGTGGGACTGGGGTGTTACACCGACGGTTGATTCGAAGCTCGAGAAGTCGACATACTAAATTTGTGTAATTCTAGTAGTAATTAAAATTATGTGAGGAGAGAGATTGAGCCCTTGGTTTGGGGTTTTGGAAGAGGAATTGAAAATTGGAGAAATCGGAGGAATTGTGGAGGGAGATTGAAATTTGGATGGTTTGAGATCGGATTTGATTTGGAAATTGAAATTTGGATGACCTGATATCCCTCTATCCACTGCCACCCACGACCTCGCCGTCCGCTCCATCGCCATCGAAGCCGATGACGCCGCCCTTGCCTACTCCGCCAAAATCTCCCACGGCACCAAGCCATATTCCCCTCCCATCCAATTAAATGACCACGCCCCTGTACGTTAATGAGTTGATTAGTTTCAATTGTTAAGTTAGATTATTTATGTGAGACCCCGAATTTTATGAAATAAAAGTATTCAATTTTTCTATTTTGGTAAATAGTTAAATTGATAAAAGTTTAAAGTTAAGGGTGATATGTGAAAATTTTTCAAAGTAGACAAGTTGTCATAAAATACCCGGTTACTATTCACTCTAGTATTGTTCACTCGAGTATTTGGGGAACTTTTTATGTCGGAGTACTATTCACGAGTTACTATTCACCTAAATTACTATTCACCAGAATATTATTCACTCGGGTATTTGGGTATTTTTCGTGTCGGAGTACTATTCACGGGTTACTATTCACCCGATTACTATTCTCTCTAGTATTGTTCACTCGGGTATTTGGGACACTTTTTTTGTCGGGGTACTATTCATAGGGTACTATTTAGAAGTACTTATTCATGGGTACTATTCATTCAGAAAAATATATTTCTTTTGGTCCAAATCATTTTTGAGTACAATATTATTCCATGAAGAGATGTGCTAATTTTTTGAATCTGTTGGTTGAAATTATAATAAAGGTGATAAGTTTTGTTTTATTGGTATTTTAATGTAATAAAACGGAAAAGCTTTTTATCTAAAAATGTAATACTTTTATAAAGTTATTCTATAAATAGAATATATTATATTCTATTATACATTAGTGTTTCAGATAGTAAAATCTTTTTATATAAAAGTAGAATACTTTTATAAAGTTATTCTATAAATAGAATATATTATATTTTATGCATATAGTGCTTGCGATAAGTACTTGCATAGTAAAATCTTTTATAAAGTTATTCGTTTTATTAGATTATAAATAGAATATATATTATATTTTATTTAAAAGATTTTTTCTTTAAATATGGACCGTTCGATTAAAAGTAAATGAATCTGGACCGTTCATGAATTAGTTACTATGCAATTCCATTCTCTCATAAATAGAAGCTCATTCCTTCATTATTTCTTACTTAATTCAATTGAAACTCTAGAGAGAGAAACTATAGAGAGAAAGAAGAAAAGTGTTCTGCTACTTCACTACTTCTATATTCAGTACTCTTCTTTCTAAGGTAGGGAATATTATTTGTTGTACTTGTAGGAGATATTATTTGTTGTACTCGTAAGGGATATTATTTGTTGTACTTGTAAGGGGTATTATTTCTTTCGTATTCATGAAGAGAACTTCTGTTATTCCATTCTTTATTATTATGTTGGAATAACCTGTTTATGCGAAGTACCGCATACATGGTGAAAATTTTCTATTATTCTATTCTTTATTATTATGTTGAATAACTTTGTTTATCTGAAGTACCGCATACATGGTGAAATTCTTCTATTATTAGTTCTTTATTATTCATCGGAATATCCCGCTGCGGTCTTATTATTACTTTGACACGGTTCCATTATTTATTATTTATTTATTTATTATTACGTTTGAATATCACATGCGCAATGCGTACTGTGGGACTGGTTCCATTATTTATTCTTCTCGTCGAATATCCTGCATACATGCGTTTATGCGACACTGGTTCCATTATTTATTATTCTGTTTGAATAGCACATGCATGCGGATTACGACGCATGGTAAAATTATTCGTTATTCCATTCTTTATTATTATGTTGGAATAACATGTCCATGCCAAGTAATTGCATACATGGTGAAATTCTTTTATTATTCCATTCTTTATTATTATGTTGGAATAACCTGTCTATGCGAAGTACTGCATACATGGTGAAATTCTTTTATTATTTCATTCTTTATTATACTATTGGTTATTGGTTTTACAGTTGTATGTCTTTGGCATGTAGTGCAAAGATGATATGTTGTTGAATATCTTTGGCCTGTAGTGCAAAGATGATCTGTTGTTTGATATCTTTGACTCGTAGTGCGAATATGGACAGGTGTATGACATGATCATGACCACTAGTGATACTAACGAATATCCTTGGCCGTAGTGCATAGATAATTCAATGATGTGATTGGCAGGATCATGACCATTAGTTAACAGTTGAATGTCTTTGGCCGTAGTGAACTGACAGGCAATTGATTGGTATGATCATGACCATTGGTTTTATAGTTGAATATCTTTGGCCCGTAGTGCAAAGATAGACAACTGTTTGGTATGATCATTGTTATTACATTTGAATATCTTTAGCCTTTGGGGTAAGGATATTGAGTAAACGTTTTATTAAGCCTTTGTGGCAAGAAGGAACTGTTAATTCACATTATTATAAATATGAATTGTGAATTTAGCTAACATCTTTGGTGGTTCAGGTGAAGACAAGTGATGAAAGTTCTATTTGTCTTGAGTACAACAAAGAACTGTTGATGAGTATTACAAGAATAAAATATCAATGATGTACTTTTAATCTAGAGGAGATAGTAGACATTATGTTCTACTTGACTCTTCTAATGGATTGTTTGTTCCGCTGCATTTAAACTTGATGTTTGTTACATTGTATCAGTTTAACACTGTTGAAGGCTAACGATAATTTATTCTGCATTATCTTAGTCATAATATTTCTTATTAGGCTAGTTGAGCTCACCTTTTCTTTCACTGTTCTCTTCAGGAAATGAGAACGTAGCTAGGACTAGTCGGACAACGGAGTGACGGTCCAGATGATAGCATTAGTAGTCCTCACTATTCAGTGGAATAGTGTAATAATAAATGTAATGAGGACTCCATTTAGTGTGGATATTGTCTAGATGAAAAATATTCTTATTAAAACTCTCAGCTATGTTTTGTCGTATTTTTACACGACGTTTGTATAATTAAGTTTGTATTTGTATTTTGTACCATGTATCTGGCGACTCAAGATGGGTGATGTATACCTAATTTTGGGGGCGTCACAGTTGGTATCAAAGCATAAGGATATGATCCCTGGCTGAGATGTGAGACAAGAACTAGGAGGGGAGAGACGGGGAATTCCTTCGCTAGTATGACCTACGTAAGTTTATTTGGTATTTAATTGATCGGTCAGAGTATGGAGATAATATGTGATATGTTAATTAACCCTTATTTTGAAACTATATTCTAGAATGATATTTGAAATACAGGAGATGAGAAAAGGAAAATCATGATAGAGAGGAAATAACCGGGAAGGTACAATCTGAAAAGAAAGCAAGGTATTCTCATCTATTGAATATCGGTATGTGCACGTAAATTTCGAGGGCTTAAATTTCATAAGGAGGAGATTGTGAGACCCGAATTTTATGAAATAAAAGTATTCAATTTTTCTATTTTGGTAAATAGTTAAATTGATAAAAGTTTAAAGTTAAGGGTGATATGTGAAAATTTTTCAAAGTAGACAAGTTGTCATAAAATACCCGGTTACTATTCATTCTAGTATTATTCACTCGAGTATTTGGGACACTTTTTGTGTCGGAGTACTATTCACGAGTTACTATTCACGGGTTACTATTCACCCGAATATTATTCACTTGGGTATTTGGGGTATTTTTTGTGTCAGAGTACTATTCACGAGTTACTATTCACGGGTTACTATTCACCCGATTACTATTCACTCTAGTATTGTTCACTCGGGTATTTGGGACACTTTTTTTGTCGGGGTACTATTCATTGTGGTACTATTCTCAAGTCTTATTCACGGGTACTATTCACCCAAAAATATATTTTTTTTTTCGGTCAAATCATTTTTGAGTACAATATTATTCCATGAAGAGATGTGCTAATTTTTTTTCGAATAGTTGGTTGAAATTATAATAAAGGTGATAAGTTTTGTTTTATTGGTATTATTAATGTAATAAAATAGAAAAGCTTTTATATAAAACATAATTCTTTTATAAAGTTATTCTATAAATAGAATATATTCTATTCTATTATGCATAGTGTTTTGCATAGTAAAATCTTTTTATATAAAACAGAATACTTTTATAAAGTTATTCTATAAATAGAATATATTATATTTTATTATGCATAATGTTTGCATAGTGCCTGCATAGTGTTTGCATAGTAAAATTTTTTATAAAGTTATTCGTTTTATTAGATTATAAATGGAATATATTATATTTTATTTAAAAGATTTGTTTTAAATATGGACCGTTCGATTAAAAGTAAATGAATCTGGACCGTTCATGAATTAGTTACTATGCAGTCCATTCTCCTATAAATAGAAGCTCATTCCTTCATTTCATTCCTTCATTATTTCTTACGAATTCACTGAAACTCTAGAGAGAGAAACTATAGAGAGAAAGAAGAAAAGTGTTCTGCTACTTCACTACTTCTATATTCAGTACTCTTCTTTCTAAGGTAGGGGATATTATTTGTTGTACTCGTAGGGGATATTATTTGTTGTACTCGTAAGGGATATTATTTGTTGTACTCGTAAGGGGTATTATTTCTTTCGTATTCATAAAGAGAACTTCTGTTATTCCATTCTTTATTATTATGTTGGAATAACATGTTTATGCGAAGTACCGCATACATGGTGAACATTTTCTATTATTCTATTCTTTATTATTATGTTGGAATAACCTGTTTATGCGAAGTACCTCATACATGGTGAAATTCTTCTATTATTCCGTTCTTTATTATTCTGTCGGAATATCCTGTCGGTGCGTATTACGCCTGACCTGGTTCCATTATTTATTATTCCGTTCTTTATTATTCTCATTGAATATCTTGTGCATGCGTTCTGTGGGACCGTTCCATTATTTATTATTCGTTTGAATAACTTTCATGCATGCGGATTACGCATACGCATGATGAAATTCTTTTCGTTATTCTATTCTTTATTATTATGTTGGAATAACATGTCGATGCTGGCATCGCATACATGGTGAAATTCTTTTACTATTCCATTCTTTATTATTATGTTGGAATAACTTTGCCTACGCCAAGTAATCTTGCATACGTGGTGAAATTCTTTTTATTATTCCATTCTTTATTATACTATTGGTTATTGGTTTTATAGTTGTATGTCTTTGGCTTTGTAGTGTAAAAGATGATATGTTGTTGAATATCTTTTGGCCTGTAGTGCAAAGATGATCCATTATTTGATATCTTTGACCCGTAGTGCGAAGATGGACATGTGTATATACATGATCATGACCACTAGTGATACTAACAAATATCCTTGGCCAGTAGTGCATGGATAATTCAATGATGTGATTGACAAGATCATGACCATTAGTTAACAGTTGAATGTCTTTGGTCAGTAGTGTAATGACGACAGTAATTGATTGGTATGATCATGACCATTGGTTTTATAGTTGAATATCTTTGCCCCGTGCAAAAGATGACAACCGATTGGTATGATCATTGTTATTACATTTGAATATCTTCACCTTTGGGGTAAGGATATTGAGTAAACGTTCTATTAAGCCTTTGTGGCAAGAAGGAACTGTTAATTCACATTATTATAAATATGAATTGTGAATTTAACTAACATCTTTGGTGGTTCAGGTGAAGACAAGTGATGAAAGTTCTATTTGTCTTGAGTATAACAAAGAACTGTTGATGAGTATTACAAGAATAAAATATCAACGATAGACTTTTAATCTAGAGGATATAGTAGACATTATGTTCTACTTGACTCTTCTAATGGATTGTTTGTTCCGCTGCATTTAAACTTGATGTTTGTTACATTGTATCAGTTTAACACTGTTGAAGGCTAACGATAATTTATTCTGCATTATCTTAGTCATAATTTTCTTATTGGGCTAGTTGAGCTCACCCTTTCTTTCACTGTTCTCTTCAGGAAATGAGAACGTAGCTGGGACTAGTCGGGCAACGGAGTGACGGTCCAGATGATAACATTAGTAGTCCTCACTATTCTGTGGAATAGTGTGTTAATAAATGTAATGAGGACTCCATTGAGTGTGGATATTGTCTAGATGACAATATTCTTATTAAAACTCTCAGCTATGTTTTATCGTATTTTTACACGACGTTTGTATAATTAAGTTTGTATTTATATTTTGTACCATGTATCTGGCGACCCAAGATGGGTGATGTATACCTAATTTTGGGGGCGTTACAATTTATAATTCAAGTGAATTATATATTTAATTTTATGTTTTATTTGGTTAATTATTGTGTATTGGTGCGTTAGTGTGTGCTCTTAGTGTGTTAGTGTGCGTGTTTGAATTTGTATGTGTGTTCTTGGTGTGTTAGTGTGTGTTTTTGAATTTGAAAGTTGTAAAATATGTTTAATGCAACAAGAAAAAGCTCTTAATATATTTTTGAATCAACATATTGTTTGATTTTTCTTATGTGAGTGCGTGTTCATATATATATATATATATTATGTTGCCGTGGTTTATTTTGGGAATCATGTTTGGTGCACTTGAATTGATGTTGAAGCTGTTAGTTATGGATAACATTGTGATTTTAATTTACTATTATTACAGTAAAGGTAAAATTTTATTTGGTTAATTATTATGTATTGATGTGTTAGTGTGTGTGTTCTTGGTGTATTAGTGTGTGTGTTTCAATTTGTATGTGTGTTCTTGGTGTGTTAGTGTGTGTGTGTGTGTTTTGAATTTGTATGTGTGTTCTTGGTGTGTTAGTGTGTGTTTTAATTATTTTAATATTTATTTATTTTATTTTATTTTTTAAAATGAAATATATTTTGTTGGGGGAAATGAATTGATTTAGTACAAAACTTAATCCTTGAGATAGTTTAATTGTTAGGCTTGGGTGCTCAGGTGGTCTCATGACCAAGAGTTAAGGTTTTGAGTTCGAATCCTAGGCTTAACCAAATTTTTGGCAATTAACTGAAAACGATCACTTCAGCGGTGCCACATAGGCAGATCAACACAAATGTGGCGCCTGGGGGCTCAATATCTAAATTTTTGAACAGAAAATGGCTCGATTTGCGTTGACCAAAAGAAAGTGGCTCAATATCCAAAAACACCTAAAGTTCAGTAGTGGTCATATTTGCATTTTACCTAACTTTTCTTTCAAGATTGAAGGAATAATATATTCTAGAATAAATTCAAAAAACCATGTGATTTACCCAAATTATTAAGTCATCACTTATGGTTTGGAAACTATCGATTTACTGTTTGTGATTTGACATTTAAATTCAAGTTAACTCACTTCTATCCATTTTGCCGGCAAGTGTACTCCACTCACCAAATTTTGTTTAACAATAATGATTTATGTTTAAATAACAATAACATCCTCAAATCTCCCTCAAATTTAACAAAGTACATCCCTCATTGAACCATAATATTAAATCTAAACCTTAACCCATCACTTAATCAAGGTTTTTAGATTCGGATCAACCATCGAATCGAAAAAGGTACCGAATGGATGGGTCACTGGTCCAACCAGTGGTTGAACCGTTATTGAACTAATGACGTCATTAATATATATTATTAATAATTAATAATTTTTTATGAACTAAAACATAATAAAGTTGAGTTAAAATGTTATTAAAAGTGGTTAATTTTAATATTAAAAAACATTTGGTACAAATAAATAATAATTTAAAAATCAGTTCACTGATTCAATTAACCAAAAATGATTTATTGATTCAAATCAGACCAATTCCGATTTTAACTAATTGAATTGACGGTTCAGTTCGAATTTTAAAACCATGCACTCATCTTAGCGGTGCCACCACAACTCCACGACCTCTGCCACTAAAAAAAATCTTAACCATTTCACTAGAGACCTCAGTACTAGGGGTGATCATAGTGCGATTTGAACCCCAAACCGCACACGAAACCTCTTAGGTGCGGTTTAACAAGTCCAAAACTGCATATGAAACCGCTTGTGATTGATGTGGTGCAGTTTTGAACCGTGCGGCGGAGTTTCATTTGGTGCGGTTTCGGTTTCAAAACCAATTGAATTAATCTACTTCTTAGAAATATCATGACAATTACTTGAAAATTAAATTATTAATCATAATCTTTTATATAAAAGAAATATTTGAAGATGTTATATATAAGAAAAACTGTGGAATAAAAAAAAGCTGGATACTTGAATGAATAATGGATTATTGACTTGTTTATCATTATTCATCGAGAAAATAAATAAGAAAAATGCATTGAAAGACTGATTCATAGTTTATAATACAAAATTAATTCAATTTAACAGTTTTATAATGTTTACCAATTTTTTTTTATTTTTCTTCTGTGTTGTAAATGACAATTTTTTTCCCGAATGTGTGTGTGAAGAAGTAAGAGATATCCAGAAAAGTCAACGAATAGTGAGATCAATGAGATGATAATAATAAGAAGGAATAACATCCCTTTATGTAACACTCATTCTTGTTAGTAATATAAATTAAAAAAAAGTCAAAAGAAACATGGTGCGATTTCGATTTTATGCATGCAGTTTTCTCCAATAACAAAATCCAAACCGTAAATTCATTTTTTCAACCCACCTAAAACCGTCACATACGCAGGAATCATTGGTGCGAATTTAATTGTTGAGGTTTGTGCGGGTTTTGATGCGGTTTCAGAGACAATTTGATTCCTTGTTTAGCCCTACTCAATATTACTTACACACCAACTCCAGACAAAAACTCAACCTCCCAATTTTCAGAACCACTAAAAAAATTAACTAAGAAAAGATGAAGGAAAAAACCCAATAGACCATCAAACAAAGCATCTATTGATACAACCTCTATTTTAGCATTATAGTTGTAGGGCCAACCTCAAGTCCGTTTAGACTAAGCTCGATTCAACACTAGAAGAGTATCAAAGTTTTCCTTTTGATCGATGATGATGATGACGATTCTCTGTTCTCCGAATTAGTTTATGAAATTGAAGAATAATTACTTGACGATATGGTTTCTCCATTCTTTGAATTAGCCTATTTAATTGAATGGTTTTATTCAAAAGGGTTTGATTTAATTTTTTAATTTGAGCTCCCTTGATGTGGTAAGATAGAAGAATATTTGATTATTAATGTAATTATTTTACTATGATATTTTAAAAGTTTTAATTATGGTATTAGATTATAATTAAGAGATTTTTAATTATGATAGTAGATTTCAATTATGAGAGTTTTATTGTAGTAGTAGATTTTAATTAGGAAATTGTTTCCTTTTTAAATTAGAGCTTTTACTTAGTCATCAAGTATTGAGTTTTCTATTTAAACATTGTAATGCATTTGTGCGTATTTTTTTACCGATTCTTTGCGGAAATAGGTACTCTTATTCTTTCTTCCTACACTGTCCTATATTATAATGGTATCAGAGCCAAAATTCCTAATATCTTTGATTTCATCCAATTCTTTTCTACCTTAATTAATTTTTCGGCCTTCATCAATTGTCGAAGTTTGCTAGAGAATCGACACCAGTATTAGAGACGACAACGTAGTTTCAGACTTATCCCAAAATTAATTTTTTTTAAAAAATATCGCTACAGTGCCACTACTGTTTGGTACCCTCAAGTTTTTAAAATTCTTAACCCAAGGTTTTTGAAACTTCCAATTTGACCCTCAATGTTTCTAAAAATTTCAATTTAGCCCCTAAAGTTTTTGAAATTTTATTTCAGCCCCTAATGTAACACCCC
>CM035167.1:99645669-99655669 GCA_020205615.1 Panax quinquefolius | reverse complement strand
AGAAATGATGTCTAACATCTATATGTTTAGATCTAGCATGTAATACATTATTTTTACTTAAATTAATTGCACTTGTGACACCCCCAAATCCCAGTACTTCATTACCTCAAGATTTGGTGTTCACGTAATCAAAACATTCATATCTAACTACCCAATCATAATAAATTGAATAATAAAACCCGCTTACACAGTGATTACTTTAATAAAAACATTATCTCCCAGGTTCTCTAACCTTTAATACAATCATTCAAGTGCGAAAATAAAATTATTACATCACATCATTATTAAAAGTCTATCATCATAACAATTTAAGCAAAATTACAAGTCTTCATCACTTGTACATTTTTCCCTTTCCTTTGCTAGTTGTAGGTTTATCTACCTTCTCAACCATAGCTGCAATAAATGTATAAATATGCAAGAGTGAGTAAACAAAGCTCACTTGAAATAAGAATAATTATCTTTACATCATTTGCCAAATAATAGGCTCAATAGAACTGAATGATATGTTCTATTATCATTTCAACATCTGCCAATCCATAGGCTCAATAGAACTGAATGATTTGTTCTATTAACATTCTTAAATATACTACTGAGGGTCAAATGACCATGAACCAAGTCCATAATTATAAGTAATCTTTTAACTTTAACTTTAACAGTCGTATGACTATAAGGACTCCACGTACTTGGGGGGATCAATCCTTCGTACAATGTATTGTGCACAACCATTTCAATGCTAAGTGTAAACCCCTAAACATAGAGTTGTTCGTCTCAGTATTTAGAGTACAAGTCCGCACCAAACAAAGTTTGGTTTGGATAAGCTTTCAAGGGTAATTGAAGTTTAATGATCATAAACTAGGGAACTAGTTGAATCAACAATGCTTGATAATACAATAGTTATTTGATAACAACATAACTTAGAACATTTGAGAATCCTAAATGAACTGATTCTACATATCAACTCATGCTTGAAATAACTATAGAGCATAAGCATTTAATAAAATGAATAAAATGGTCAACCTTTGCTTGAATAGTAAAATAAGCTAAGGTTCGAGTCTTATAACATTAGAATGATATTCCTGAACGTACATTTAATTGATAGCAAGCTGGAAACTAAAAACTTGCCCAACAATGTATTAACTCATGCAAGGAATTAAAAAAGTTCAATAATAGAGACGAGAGTTCAAAAACTACGCTCATTATATAATAATAGAACTTAAGAAACTTGTTTAATTGTAAACAAGTTAGAATGAATCAATATAATAATAGAACTAACTCAATGAAAATGT
This sequence comes from Panax quinquefolius, assembly GCA_020205615.1. Classification (NCBI taxonomy): domain Eukaryota; kingdom Viridiplantae; phylum Streptophyta; class Magnoliopsida; order Apiales; family Araliaceae; genus Panax; species Panax quinquefolius. The sequence continues at coordinate 99,654,383 of CM035167.1, read as the reverse complement.
AGAGTTAGAAAACTTGCATCGAGCGTAAGCTATAAAGTTAAACTCACGATCACCTACACATAATTTTAGAACCACAATACCTATTAGACATGCTAACATATCATAACATGTTCATTACCATTCACATTTCAGAATATCTTAAGTGTTTTACTTCGCAACACTTGTCTAACTTTTATTATGTATACTAAATTACCACATAACGCGTTCTTGATTTACTAATCATTTTAACAATTTTGAATTCATAATCCACATAACATGACTCTATTTAACCTTGTTGTTACATGATTCTGAAATTCCATAACCTTAAGCTAAGCTACAACGAACAACCAAAGTCTGCAGAATAAACAGACTTCAAGATTATCGAAAATGGCTACTTGCACGCGCCACGCGAGTTTTATATGGGGATGTCGCATACCACATGCTTCAACCTGCTACCTTACGCTTAAGGGGTCATGCTTGGCGACTTGGCAGAACCAGTTTTGCATAACAGAGCAACGTCACTTTTCTTAAGCCAACTAACACGAATTTCACCCATCAAACAGTGATATTAACACGTAAAATAAATATACCACTATCATAGACATGATTGCTAACCTATACAACCACTTAGCATAATTTAACAACCACTAAAACTATTTTAATTTCTCAATTTTCATGTTTTTCATATAAAACTCCATTTTTGATATTCATCCCAAAAATCATCACTGTGAATTGAATACATGACCAAATCATCTCATTCAAATTACATTATCTTCGTATCTCAACAAACTAGCATAAACAAAACTCAATTAACATTTTAGCATGCAATTTGACCCTCAAAATTGATACCTACATAGCCACACATGAAAACATAAACACTAACAAAATTTTTCTACTATTAACTGTAATTAGCATGAATTTCTCGTTTAAGACACAATCTCCAATTATCATATACTCATATAATCACAAGTAATCACATAATATAGCAACAATTTAACAATTTGAAATTCACAGATTATATAAAAGTTACTAGTAACCCCTCATAAACATATATATATATATATATATATATATATATATATATACACACATATATAACACTAATGTTGTGTAAAAATACCTTGAATTTGCTTGCAATCCTTGTTAACTCACTAGAATTTGCCGTGAAGATTCTTAAGCTTTCTCTCAGTTTCTCTCGACTCTCAATTCTCTCGAACTCTCGACTTAGCTTGTTAGCTTAATAAAGAAAAGCGATATGGCCAAAGCGTAAGAACAAAAGCTACTGCTTTTTAATACATACTAATTGTAATATCATTTACATAGTAAACGTAAATATTATTAATATATTATATTTATTATTTTATTTATTTTGTTTATCTAATTTTATTTCAAAAATTAGAAATATCAAAAGCCATAAGGCTTGTTTGGCAAAAACCCTTTAATTTTAAAGAATTAAAATACTTAAGTTTCGTTTGACAAAAAACTAAATTAAACCCTTTTCAATTTATTTTCATATCCAACACTAACCCATTACATTAATCATATACTATATTTTAATTAAATATAGCCTTTTAGCAAATATCACCAAATTATAATTTTCATTATAACTTTATTTAATAATTTAACATACCTTCTAAATTATTAAATCAACACAACAACATAACACCTCATACAAACCTCTAAATTATAAATTAATTTAATTTAGAAATTATCTAATAAATTTAGATTCATAAATATTTACTAACAACCATCACATCAAATAAATATTTATACCATCAATTCAATAATAGACACGTCAAATAAATATTTATTTTACTCAATAAGTATTTAAATTATAATTTAAAATTTCGGATCGTTACATCATTCCCTCCTTACAAGGATTCTGTCTTCAGAATCACAATTCAAACAATCAAATCATCACATTCTTCCCTACTTACAAAGATTATGTCCCCAGAATCGAAGACATAGATTAAACAAATAGCTCAGGGTAACTTTTCATCATTTCAGCTTCGAGTTCTCACGTTGCCTCTTCGACATTGTGGTTTCTCCATAGCACCTTCACAGAAGGTATCACTTTATTTCTGAGCACTTGTTCTTTCTTGCCGACTATCTGGATAGGAACTTCATCATAAGACAAATCTTTATCGAATTACAATGGTTCGTACTCGATCACGTGCTTGTAATCGGTGTTTATCTGGTCAGAACATCAAATATAAAAAACATTATGAATGTTTTCCAATTCTGGAGGTAGAGCTACCTCATAAGCCACTTCCCCCACTCTTCATAGTATTTCAAACGGTCTAATAAATCTTGGGCTGAGCTTTCCTTTCTTGCCAAAATTAATTTTCCCCTTCCAAGGAAAAACTTTTAGGAAAACGAAATTTCCTACTTCAAATTCGCGATTCGCTTTATGCTGACGTAAGATACTTTTTTCATGTCTGTCTTCGGGTCGCTACCAATCTTGTCCTGATGAGTTTTACAACTTCAACAGTTTGTTGTACCAGTGCTAGTCCTAACAGTTGGCATTCACCGACTTCATCCCAACACAGTGGAGTTCTGCACTTTCTGCCGTACAATGCCTCGTAAGGTGGCATGCCGATGCTCGCGTGGTAATCGTTGTTATAGGAAATTCTACCAACAGTAAATGTTCATCCCAATTTCCTTTAAAATCCATGATGTATGCTCTCAAAGATATCTTCCAACGTTTGATAGTTCGTTTGCTTTTTCGCTCGGTTTGCAAATGGTATGTTTGATTTATTCACAATCGTGTTCCTATACATTCTTGTAGTCTCTTCCAGAAGTTGGATGTGAACCTTGGATCTCTATCTGACACAATTGACACTGGAATTCCATGTCTTGATACGATCTCTTTAACGTACAGTTTCGCTTGATGATCAAGATTAAATCTAATCTTTTTTGGCAAAAAGTGTGCAGATTTTGTTAGTCTATCCACTATCACCCATATCGCATCGTATCCTTTCTTAGTCGTTGGAAGTCCTACCACAAAATCCATTGTGATATGCTCCCATTTCCATTCTGGTATTTCGAACGGTTGAAGTAACCCGCTTGGTCGTTGATGTTCAACTTTCACCTTCTAACACGTCAAGCATTTTACAACGCATTCTGAAACGTCTCTTTTCATATTCGGCCACCAAAAATGTCACCGCAAATCTTGATACATCTTTGTACTTCCTGGATGAATCGAATATCTTGTGTTATGTGCTTCGGTCAAGATTTCGTCTTTAAGCTCTGGCACTGCTGGAACCCAGATTCTTCCCTCGAATCGTAGTAGTCCTTTGGTATCAATCTTGTATTTTACATCACCACCGTCAATCACTTTCTCTTTGATCATTTCGCATTCTTTATCTTGTAGCTGAGCACTCTTCACTTTGTCCCTCAAAGTTGGACTAGCATCTATCTGGAATAGTCGTTCATCGGATTCCTTTGGAAATTTGATTTCTAACTCTAGCTTTGTCATTGCTGAAATAAGCTCCTCCTGAGTAGTTATCAACATCAACTTTTCCCGACCTTTCTTGCTCAAAGCATCTGCAACCACATTCGCTTTGCCCTGGTGATAAAAGATCTCACAATCGTAATCCATTATCAATTCCATCCACCTTCTTTGTCGCATATTCAGGTCCTTCGTGTGAAAATATACTTGATTTTTTATGATCGTGTAGATTTCACATTTTCTCCATAGAGATAGTGTCTCCATATCTTGAGAGCAAACACTACTGCAACCAATTCCAAATCATGAGTCGGATAACCTTTCTCATAATCCTTCAGTTGTCTTGATGCATACGCAATTACTTTGCCGTTCTGCATAAGAACATATCCCAACCCTTTATGTGAGGCATCACTATACACCACAAAGTTACAGATTATCTGGTAATGACAAACACAAAGTGCCATGCTTAATTTCTTCTTCAAATCCTAGAAACTTTCTTCACATTTCTCCGTCCAAACAAATTTTACAGTTTTCCTGGTCAAATTTGTTAATGGAGTGGCTATCTTAGAAAAATATTGAATAAATCGTCTGTAATAACCGGCCAATCCCAAGAAACTCCTCACTTCTGTTACACCCCCAAATCCCTGTACTTCATTACCTCAAGATTTGGTGTTCACGTAATCAAAACATTCATATCTAACTACCCAATTACAATAAATTGAATAATAAAAACCTGCCCATACAGGATTAATTTAATAAAACATTATCTCCCAGGTTCTCTAACCTTTAATACAATCATTCAAGTGCGAAAATAAAATTATTACATCACATCATTATTAAAAGTCTATCATCAATGATAAAACCAAAATTACAAGTCTTCATCACTTGCACATTTTTCCCTTTCCTTTGCTAGTTGTAGGTTTATCTACCTTCTCATTTGTAGCTGCAATAAATGTATAAATATGCAAGAGTGAGCAAACAAAGCTCACTTGAGATAAAAATAAATATCTTTACAACATTTGCCAAATAATAGGCTCAGTAGAACTGAATAATATGTTCTATTAACATTACAACATTTGTCAAATAATAGGCTCAATAGAACTGAATGATATGTTCTATTAATATTTCAACATTTGCCAACTCATATGCTCAATAGAATTGAATAATTTGTTCTATTAACATTCTTAAATAAACTACTGAGGGTCAAATGACCATGAACCATGTCCACAGTTATAAGTAATCTTTCAACTTTAACTTTAACAGTCATATGACTATAAGGACTTCAAGTACTTAGGAGGATCAATCCTTCGTACAATGTATTGTGCACAACCATTTCAACGCTAAGCGTAAATGTTGGTCGATTTCGCAATCAATGAATACGTGCAAGTATACACGGTCAACAAGTAATAAAGTGATAAGAAAAGTATCGTTCCCACGAGGAATTATTTAATAAAAATTACCAAGTACTAACTCTTAACCAAATCAATTTTATTTAAACAACCATAAATTGTGATTTTTCTAATTAAGAAAACTAAATTAATCAATTAAAACTAGATTACTCTAAAATTAATTCAAATAAATAAAGATTAAGACTTCAATATCCCCAATTATGATCTATAAATCGGTTATCCAATTATTCCAATTATTATGTCTCATCGAATTGTTGTTGTGAATTCAAATGCCAAAATTCCTTTTCCAAGTTATCAATTGCCTTCTATTTAATCCAGATTAATCTTGCTATATTCCTATGCAAAAACAATTGAATTAAACTCCTTCTAATCCTAATTCCTTATGTGTTACATTTATGAACAGATATTTCCATTCAATTCACAAACCTAATTATTCACTTTGCAAATAACTAAGTCACATGATATCATGCCAGTTCTAACCCTAGAATTCTCTCTTCAATTCCTTCTAGAGTAACAAAGTAATTCATCGATCGATAATTAATCAATAAGCTCAATACAAGATAAACAATTCACTTTGACACAAATAATTGGAACAAATCAAATAACTAATTTATGTATATGAAAGGATCAATTGAAATCTTAAGGAAAGAGTTAGTTCATAATTAATGAATTGAAACCAAGAATCCACAATTGAATAGACATTAAAAGATAAAAGTATGATAAGAGAAGAGAATAGAATCATTGTCAAGAACTGATGCTCCCCTCTCGCTTCGCTTCGATCTTCAAGTGTTCTTCAATTTGCTTCCATCTCCAATGGCTAATTAAGAACTCTAATTAAGAACTAGGGTTTATATTCTAATCTAATGAAGTGTTTTATCTAAGCTAAGCTATGTAATCTTCCTTTATTTTATGCCTTACATCATGTATTTATAGGTTACAAGTCCAATTTTAGCTTAGAACAAAACCCAATCCTATTTGGAGTCAAAAGGTGTCAAAATTTGCTTCAAAACGCAGCGTCCAAGCCGCAACCAACCTCTTCCCTAGTGCCCCAGTCATTGGGCTTGACGTCAGACATCTTTCTCAGCTTGAAAGCGCTGGCAAGTATAGGCCTATTTTGGGCGCCCCGGCATTGGCCCCAAGCTCTGACATTTTCTGCTCCGACGTCCTTTGGGAAAATGACCATAACTTTTGATCCGGGAGGAGTTATGGGGCCTGTCACCTATCAAATCGAAGATATCGACGGAATCTACAACTTTTATTCTTTGAGGATTGAGAAAGTCTGGGCGGATGAAGGCTGAAATTGAGCCGGAAGTAACTGCTATGCAAATGACCACCCAAAACCATGACGTTCGACGTCCGTTGGTACAACGATCATAACTCTTGCATCCGAACTCCGATTGGAATGATTCAAAATGTTCCGAAAAGCTAAGACGATGCTCTTCAATGTAAGCTAAGTTCTAAACCAAGAACATGAATTAAACATAAAAGCCCAAATGATGTCCGGTTTGCTTTTCTTTGCGTTTTCTTTGCTTTTCCTTACCAATAGTCGCTCACACCGCTCCCAAATGTATAACCTACAAAATCAACACAAAATGCATGAAAAGTAACTAAGACACATAAATATAAGCAACTAATTCAAGTAAAGATACCGGATAAGTGTATATAAAATCCACTTATCAAATACCCCTAAACTTAAACTGCATTCCCCAAGTAACACAACATAATGCAATGCAATGCAATGAAATGCAACTAATCTATATGCTCATTTAATCCAAAGCTAAAGATTTGATAGAATCAAATCTATTCACTCTACCTTAGAGCAATCAAGCAAACATGACAATACTTCATATCAAAAACCAATCAACTATTTCTAGTCAATCATCAAGTCTTAAATCTGTTATTCTTGGTATAGTTGGTGTGTGTGCTTCAACAACCATGCTAACTGATATAAAATCAAATTTAACACATAACTAGTCTCTTCAAGGCATCATACTGTAAACTCAAGAAATCTCAAAGATAGGCAACGATTCAACTAAAATTAAACTCAACCAAATTCAAGGGTACATGCAGGATACTTATACTTTCTTTTCTTCCTTCTCTTTTTTTTTTACGAGGATTTTTCTCTTTTCCGTGATTATTTCCTTTTTTTTTCTTTTGATAGATGGTTGGTGAGTCGTTTACGCTCCATCTCACGCTTGTGTTTATGGGGGGTTGTTTCTCCTCAACCCACCACAAGACTCAACATGTTTTCTTTTTTTTTCTTTTTTTAAAGCTTATATACCCTACATATATTCCCCAAACTTAGGTTCTTGTCTAACTTTAGTCATCACTACTTATTCTTGTCATTCTTTCATTCAAACTAGCATTATCCTTTAAAGTCCCATTATGTATCAATTTAAACTCAATCAATCAACAAGTTGTTTTTTCTTTGTCATATCATTATTATACTAGTTTCAAATGTAAAAGATTCAATTCATAACAAGAAATCACATCAAAGCTCTAATAGTCGTGATTATACTTGTCTACCCAATTCCAATCTCATCATTGGCCAAAATAAACTTAACTATAACAAATCGTTGGACTTATGCAAAATGAACATAAGAACTAACTATTACTTTTGAATTTTTGAATTTTTTTATAATGAACCTAAACTATATTAACAAATATATGCAAAATAACATAACATAAACATGAAAACTAAACATTAATAACGAACTAAACTAAACTCCCCCAAACTTAGCAATTACAATGTCCTCATTGTAAGAATATAGCGATAAGTAGAAGAGAACTTCCCAGAATCGCCTAAGCGTGAGGTGTTGGTGGCGATGGTATGACGATCATTTTCCTATCCATTGAACCTCCAATACCTTAAATGAAGAGAGACAACATGTATTAGATTATAAGAGAACTTACTAAGCAAATTAATTCCTATCTACTAAATAAACTAGTAAAGCATATAAATATAAAATTCCAGGTTGCCTCCCGGCCCGGTAGCTTGATTTATAGTCTTTCATTTGACTTTTGTCTCGTCAATGCTATCCAATTCCTCTTCAAATTTGTGGAACCCTCCATCCTGGAAATAATATAGCTTTGGTAGGTTCCCATTTACGATAACCATTGTATTAAAGTCACCTAGCATGCTTTATTTAGATAAGATCACATTAGAGAACATCCAACATCTAGGTGTTTTTTCCATCAGGTCTGCGAATAGATTCTCGCATTGAGGCATGTCACCACAACAATCTCTTCTTCTATCTTCTCCAACTCATCGAACCATGGCTTCGAAGTTGTACTCGCTTTTACATCACAAGGAGTACTGCCGACGACATGACTACCTAGCGGACATGGTTTTGCAAATCTAACCGCTTTCTTGAACTTTGGCGGAGAAGGAACTTGGGGCACTAATAACATCAGCTCATCTTCGTTGGTACTCAAAGTTAGATCTTTGCCGATCTCCTTTTGTTGGTCTCCAAATCTTTCCTCTCTTTCAACATCTATATTGGTTCAGTACATCCGATCGCAGATTTGGTTCGGGCTCATCATCGGCCCTGGCCATCCATGTCATAGAGCCAAGTGTATTGAGGGCGGTTGTTCAACGATATGCTTATCTCGCCCAAATTGATTTCCAGATTCTTGATCGATGCCCTTAGCTTTGCAAATTCAAATTCTACTTGATTCATTTTCTTGTCTTGTTCTCATTCCTTTTTCAAGCTTTAATAAATTTTTCCAAAGCTTCCTCCCATTTGAATGTTCTTCCTGTTGTAGTGGAGGTGGACACAAGAAACCGGTGGGTATGTTGGACTTGGAGTATAAAATTGATCTTGATTGTCACTCCATGAAAATCGGGTGATACCCCAATCCTCGATGATAGTTGTTGG
>CM035167.1:99465263-99645569 GCA_020205615.1 Panax quinquefolius | reverse complement strand
TTTGCCTCTATAGAAGATGTATTAAGTCCATCAATCCTGTTTCCCTTGGTTGAGCCAAGAACGTGTATGGCCATTGATACTCAAACTCATCCATTATACCTGAAAAGAGAGAAATATAGGAAGAGAATTAAAAATAAAAATAAAAATGTTTAAATTAAGACTAATTTGATTGAAATTAATATTGATAAATAATTATTAAATTAATTCCCGAGAATCGGCGCCAAAAAACTTGTTGGCCGATTTCAAGAATCAATGAATACGCAAGTATACACGATTCAACAAGTAATAAAGTGATAAGAAAATATCGTTCCCACGAGGAATTATTTAATAAAAATTACCAAGTACTAACTCTTAACCAAATCAATTTTATTTAAACAACCATAAATTGTGATTTTTCTAATTAAGAAAACTAAATTAATCAATTAAAACTAGATTACTCTAAAATTAATTCAAATAAATAAAGATTAAGACTTCAATATCCCCAATTATGAACTATAAATCAATTATCCAATTATCCCAATTATTATGTCTCTTCAATTGTTAATGTGAATTCTCAAATGCCAAAAGTCCTTTTCCAAGTGATCAATTGCCTTCTATTTAATCCAGATTAATCTTGCTATATACCTATGCAAAACAATTGAATTAAACTCCTTCTAATCCCAATTCCTTATGTGTTACATACGGTGAACATATATTTCCATTCAATTCACAAACCTAATTATTCACTTTGCAAATAACTAAGTCACATGATATCATGCCCAGTTCTAACCCTAGAATTCCTCTTTCAATTCCTTCTAGAGTAACAAAGTAATTACTGATCAGATAATTAATCAATAAGCTCAAGACAAGATAAATAATTCACTTTGACACAAATAATTGGAACAAATCAAATAACTAATTTATTGATATGAAAGGTTCAATTGAAATCTTAAGGAAAGAGTTAGTTCATAATTAATGAATTGAAACCAAGAATCCACAATTGAATAGACATTAAAAGATAAAAGTATGATAAGAGAAGAGAATAGAATCTGTTGTCAGCAAATCTGATGCTCCTCTTTTGCTCTTGCTCTTGATCTTCAGTGTTCTTCAATTTGCTTCCATCTCCAATGGCTAATTAAGAACTAGGGTTTATATTCTAATCTAATAGAGTGTTTTATCTAAGCTAAGCTATGTAATCTTCCTTTATTTTATGCCTTACATCATGTATTTATAGGTTACAAGTCCAATTTTTAGCTTAGGAACAAACCCAATCCTATTTGGAGTCAAAAAGGTGTCAAAATTCGCCCAAAACGCGTCCAAGCCGCAACCAACCTCTTCCCCAAAGCTCAAAGACTGGCTTGATCTTCGACATCGCTGCTCCATAGCGCCCCGGCGCTGGGCATAGGCCTATTTTGGGCGCCCCGGTGCTGGCCCCAAGCTCTGACATTATCTGCTTCGACGTCCTTTGGGAAAACGGCCATAACTTTTGATCCGGGAGGTTTTACGGGGCCTGCCACCTATCAAGTAGAAGATATCGACGAGATCTACAACTTTTATTCTTTGAGAATTGAGAAATTCTGGGCGGGTGAAGGTGGAAATGGAGCTGGAAGTAACTGCTATGCAAATGACCACCCAAAACCATGACGTTCGACGTCCGTTGGTACAACGATCATAACTCTTGCATCCAAACTCCGATTGGAATGATTGAAAATGTTTCGGAAAGCTAAGATGATGCTCTTAAATGTAAGCTAAGTTCCAAACCAAGAACATAAAGTAAACATGAAAGCCCAAATGATGTTCGGTTTGCTTTTCTTTGCGTTTTCTTTGCTTTTCCTTACCAATAGTCGCTCACACTGCTCCCAAATGTATAACCTACAAAATGAACACAAAATGCATGAAAAGTAACTAAGACACATAAATATAAGCAACTAATTCAAGTATAAGATACCGGATAAGTGTATATAAAATTCACTTATCAGTAAACCCCTAAATATAGGGTTGTTCATCTCAGTATTTAGAGTACAAGTCCGCACCAAAGAAAGTTTGGCTTGGATAAGCTTCCAAGGGTAATTGAAGTTTAATGATCATCAACTAGGGAACTAGTTGAATCCACAATGCTTGATAATACAACAGTTGTTTAATAACAACATAACTTAGAACATTTGAGAATCATAAATGAACTGATTCTACATATCTAACTCATGCTTGAAATAACTATAGAGCATAAGTATTCAATAGAATGAATAAAATGGTTAACCTTTGCTCGAATAAAGAAATAAGCTAAGGTTCAAGTTTTATAACATTAGAAATGAAATTTACGAACTTTAAGAAACTTGTAAACAGTAAACAAGTTAGAATGAATCAATCAATTGAGAATTTCCAATAATACTAGAGTTAGAGTTTGCTCAAATGAATTTTGGAAACAATTTACTTATTCAATAACATTTAATATAAAAAGCTTGCTCAATCAAAAGCATGAAGTAATAATAAATGAACTAACTCAACAAAAGTGTAGAGTTAGAAAACTTGCATCAATCATAACAAACTAACTCAATAAAAGTATGGAGTTAGAAGACTTGCCACGAGCGTAAACTATAATATCAAACTCACGTTCACCTACACATAGGTTTAGAACCATAATCTATTAGATATACTAACATTCACGTTCCATCATAACACACATTTCTAGTTAGGCTTGTTAATTTAACACAAGTCTTTTACTACCAAATACGTTTCAGAATTTTCCAAGCGTTAACCTCACAACGCTTAACTAACATTCATTGTATAACTAACTTATAACATAACCCGTTCATCACTTACAATCCCGTTTACAAAGTTGAAATCATAAATGACACGACACGTTACTGATTTAACCTCCTTGTTACTTGTTTAACTCCTTAACATAACTTTAAATCAAGCTATAGTGGTGTTACAAAGTCTGCAGCAGAAGAGAGACTTCTTCTGTCTCAAGATTGTATGGGCGCAATTGCGCCATACACAAGCTCCTGGGACCTACAGAATCGCTGCGTCATTTTTGCCTTATACTTAGCCAAGGCATTGCTACCACGGCCATGACAGACAGACGCAGAGTCGGCTATGAACAGTAGTCGACTTTAGCCCAACAAACACGAATTTCACCCACCAAACAGTGAAATTAACACGTAAAATAAATATAACAATATCATAAACATGATTGCTAACACTTACAACCAATTAGCACAATTTAACACTAACTACAACTATTTTAATTTCTCCAAAATCAAGTTTTCAAACAAAAACTCCATTTTTGAGTTCCTTCACAGAATTGAACACTGTGATTTCAATTCTAGCCTAATTTACCTCATTCCAATTACGTTATACTCATATCTCATTGAACTAACAAATACAAGCCTCAATTTACAGTTTAATATAAGAATTGATCATCTAAAATGGTACTTTTCATGAATACATGAAAATATATATAAACATACACTGTCAAAACTTTTTCTTCCACTGTCAAACGAATTTAGCATGCGATTTCTTGTTTAAACATAATCTCTATCATCATAAATATATCTAACCACAAGTAATCCATTGTAAAGCAAGAATTCAATAAATTTGCAATTCACAAAATTTACAATTAGTTGCCGTAGAACATATATATGTATATATAATATAGAGTTAACATACCTTCAAATTGCTTATACACAATCGTTGTTAAACACAGAAATCGTTGTGGAAATCCTAAGCTTCTCTCAAATTCTCTCTCAAGTTCTTCTCTGAACTTCTTAACTTTCTTCTCTTAGGTTTAGACTAGACAACTAACTAGAATGCTTAAAAATAAAACTGATATAATACTAATACGTATACTTATTAGGATATCAGTTATATAAAAATAACGTATAAGTTATAATTATATTATATTTATTATTTTAATTATATTACTTATTTTATTTTATTTAAATAAACTAGAAATCTCAAAAGCCATAAGGCTTGTTTAAGCAAAAACCTTTAAATATTAAAGAATTAATATATTAAGCCTTGTTTGGTAAAAATAAATTAAATTACTTTAATTTATTTTAATAACTCTTATAATATAGTTATTTGTCACACTATATTTAATCAAGCTTTCATATTTATTTTAATTAATGCAAATCACAATTAATTAAATAAATCCTTTAATCACATAACACAATACAAATAATTAATCATTTAATTGAAATATCAATATAATAATAATTTACTTAATTCATCAATTATTTATTAAATAAATAATTAACTAAACAAAATTAAATCAATTGAACAAAACAAAAATTAAATCAATTGAACAAATATTTATTCAACGATAGTCACATCCATTAAATATTTATATAACTCAATAAATATTTAAAATTACATTTAAAAATTCTGGAATTTTACAACTTCCGACGGTGTTCTTGGTTGTTCCCAATTGATTACAGCTTCCACTTTTGATGGATCCACAGAAATCCCATTTTTGTCAATCACGTGCCCAAGAAATTGCACACGATCTAGCCAAAATTCGTACTTAGAGAATTTCGCGTACAATTTTTCCTTTCTTGGTGTTTCCAATGTCAAACGTAAGTGTTTCACGTGTTCTTCTTGAGTTTTGGAATACACCAGAATGTCGTCGATGATTACCACTACAAACTTGTCTCAGAATGATTTAAACACCCTATTCATCAAATCCATGAATGCAGCAGGTGCATTGGTTAAACCAAAAGACATCACCAGAAACTCGTAATGTCCATACCGAGTTCTGAATGCCGTTCGTGGTATATCCTCCTTCCTCACTTTCAACTGTTGATACCCACTTCTCAAATCTATTTTCGAGAAGTATTTTGCACCCTTCAACTGGTCAAACATGGCATCTATTCTTGGTAATGGATATTTATTTTTAATAGTGACCTTGTTTAATTCTCTATAATCAATGCAAAGACGCATTGACCCATCCTTCTTCTTCACGAATAACACTGGCGCTCCCCATGGTGATACGCTTGGTTGAATATACTTCTTGTCTAACAATTATTGCAATTGTACCATCAATTCCTTCATTTCTACTAGAGCCATTCTGTACGGGGCCTTCGATATCGGTGTAGTCCCCAACACTAAGTCGATTACGAACTCAATCTCTCTGTCAGGCAGAAGTCCTGGTAAATCCTCTGGAAACACATCCTCAAATTCCCTCACCACTGGTATCTCTTCCAGTTTCACATTCTTTTTCTGAGTATCGACTATGTAACCTAAATAGCTCACACAGCCTTGACTCAACAATTTCTTGGCTCGCGTAATCGTCGACATTTCATTTGTCTAAAGCGACTTGCTACCAAAGAACACTACCTTTGACGGGTCATAAGGTTTACACTTCTTTTGGCAATCAATTCTCGCTCCATATTTGAACAACCAATCCATTCCCAAAATAACATCAAACTCTCCAAGTCTAATCGGAATCAAATCTACCATCAAGATATTCTCCTTAATGTTCACCCTACAGTTTTTGTGTACGAATCTAACAGGGATTATCTCTTTATTTGCAAATTCTATGTTCAATGGGAAATTCAGTTCTTCTCTAGGCAATTCTTTCCTCTTAGCAAATTCGTCAGAGATAAACGAGCAAGTAGCACCCGAATCAAATAATACATAAGGATCAATATCATTGATTGGGATAATACATGGCACGACATCTTTTTATTGCACAACATCTTGTACAGTCATGTTGAAGGTTCTAGCTGTGGGTTTGTTTGATGTTGTACCTCCATTGTTACCTCCATTGCTTCTGGTTGTCACTTCATCCTTCTTCTTAGGGCATTCACGAGCAAAGTGATCCTTGGATCCGCACATAAAGCACACGTTCTTCTTATGTTTAGTGCAATTTGGGGCGATGTGACCCTCTTGGCCACAATTGAAGCATACTTATTTCCCCATCAAGCACGCACCCTTGTGAAACTTCCCGCATGTAGCACATGCTTCAAACTTCTTGTTTTGCTGGTTACCCTGCTGGTTTCCAGCACCCACGTTTCCATTCCACTTCCTCTTCAATTTGTTGTTGTTATTGTTGTTTTTGTTTCCACCACTACCACCTCCATTCTTAATTTCCACCTTCTTCTTCTTCTTCTTCTTCTTCTTCTTCTGTTCCTGATTGAACTTTGTCACTGCCTTGCCTCCACCTTCAGCGAGTATTGCTTTCTCCATCATCACGCTTTGCAAAAGTCTTCAATCGAACAGGAAACCTTCTTCATCTGACCATGGCTTCATCCTATTCAAACCTCTTCGCCTTGCGTTTGTCCGTGCTGACTTGATAAGGCGCAAACCTCGCCAACTCATTGAATTTAGCGGCATACTCGGATACCATCATCGTTCCCTGCTTCAGTTCCAGAAACTGCACTTCCAGCTGACCCTTCGAACTCTCGGGAAAATAGGTCTCGAAGAATATCTCCTTAAACCTATCCCAAGTCATATTTCCCTGGTCCTTCTCGAGTTTTATTGGCCTGCCACCAATAACTAGCTTCTGCTTTCAACATGAATGTTGCGAAAGTAGTCTTATGGTCATCTCCTACCCTAGCAACATCGAACAGCTTTTTTATCTCCATAATCCAAGTCTGTGCCTCGACTGGATTCACTGACCCTCGAAATTTAGGTAGTCCAACCGCTTTGAACTCCTTAAACGTTGTTCCTTGGTTCTGTGGTTGATTCTGCAACGCTCCTATCAGTAACGTCAGTAATTGTTGAACGGGGTTAGCATCAACATTGTCGTTATTGTTGGTTCCTTCGGTGGTTCTCTGTCGTGGTGGTTGACGTCTGGGAGACATTTTCTGATTAAAAATACACTCATTAGGTTATTATTCAACTCTTTTAAGTAATTTCTACTTAACTTGCCTCCACAAAAGAAATAACCACATAATCACGTATCACGTTGAATAAAATAACAACTTTTATTTATTCATAACCTCTTTAAAAACATAAAACAATAGCATCACTGCTATTTACATTACTTTCCTGAACTACAAATGTTTCAAGACAACATCATCTTCATATCCCATAGGTTACATAACACTTGGGATTTACAATTTATTTAACATTTATTAATCGTATAACAACTACGATGTTCTACTAAGATACTGCTTAGCCTTACTACGTTCTTCCTCCATAATCTGAAACATTGTTCTGCGATCTAATACGTACGATGGCAGTGTCTCGAACTGAATCGGATAACCCATGACCCGATCTTGAGCTCGATTAACCAAGGTGTTGAATACTCTATTCATCTCTTCCATCTTCATTCTCTTTGCATGTGCATCTTTCACTGCTATCCCGGCTTATAGAAACATCTCCTCATATGCGTCCTCGGCTCTTGCCCTCTTCGTAGCTTCTTCCCTTAGCTTATTCTTCAATTCAGCGACCTCCTTAATAAGTTGTTCTTTCTCTCCTTCAGTCTGTTCTATCTTCTCCTCGACATTAGTCAGTCGTTCCTTACGATCTTGGATCTCATCATCTTTCTATGTCATTGCAGTCTGTTGTTCAGCTACTATCTCTTGCAATTCCTCGACTGTATCCTGAAGTTCCACGTTATGGTCGTAGACTTCATCGTACATTCGAGCAGCTATCGAGGTTAGTGGAGTCTCCTCGTCCTCGTCCTCGTCATCTACATCCTCCTGTGGCAACTCAACGGGATCCTCCTCATCCGTCTCCACATCATCATCCTCATCTTTAACCACTGTGACCAATGGGGCTGACTCCCGTGGCAGTAGTTGTTCCCAAATAACCTAAATGTCGCGAGGCTCCTCCTCTATAGTCATCTGAGGTCTATCCTCCCTAGCCTGACTGGATTCTCCGATATTAGTCATCCTGTCAACAAAATTTGAAGTTTTAATTATTAATCATTACTACTCGACACTCACGAGCACATAAGTATAAACACATAATCACATAAGTGTTTTATTATTTCTTCCTTAAAACTCGATAAGAGTTAATCACCACTATCTTTTCAAAGGTTACTTCCTAAGGCTTTTCCCCACCTAAGGTTCATAACCTAAAGCTTTGATACTAACTTGTGACACCCCCATATTCCGGTACTTCATTACCTCAAGATTTGGTGTTCACGTAATCAAAACATTCATATCTAACTACCTAATCATAATAAATTGAATAATAAAACCCTTGCATACACAGATTACTTTAATAAAAACATTATCTCCTGTGTTCTCTAACCTTTAATACAATCATTCAAGTGCGTAAATAAAATTATTACATCACATCATTATTAAAAGTCTATCATCATAACGATTTAAGCAAAATTACAAGTCTTCATCACTTGTACATTTTTCTCTTTCCTTTGCTAGTTGTAGGTTTATCTACCTTCTCAACCATAGTTACAATAAATGTATAAATATGCAAGAGTGAGCAAACAAAGCTCACTTGAAATAAGAATAAATATCTTTACATCATTTGCCAAATAATAGGCTCAATAGAACTGAATGATATGTTCTATTATCATTTCAACATTTGCCAATTCATAGGCTCAATAGAACTGAATGATTTGTTCTATTTACATTCTTAAATATACTACTGAGGGTCAAATGACCATGAACCATGTCCACAGTTGTAACACCCCTTTCCCGAAAAGGAAAGGGAGGTCACGTGCAAAACACAACAAACCTCAAAATAAGTAAACAGAGCACTAATAACTTCTAAATATTAATAATGATATCCATCAATGAAGTACTAAATAAAATTCTCCAACTAGAATCAAAATAATCAAAACCAAAAATTTAATGCACCTAGATGGTCAAGGCAACACTCTCATCACAAGAGTACAGATCACCCCCTGCAAACTGCGGAAGAAAAACACACATGAGCCAATTGCCCAAAAGACGGATCTGGATATACAAAAGATATACAACTGATATACGAAAACAACTGAGACAAAATTTTGAACCAAGCCTCAAGTGTAAATACTGACGAAAATATATTCTCCAAAGATCTTAATGGAATTTATCTGAATCAACAGAATTGATGAAACCAATAGAATAATAAAGAAATAACGAACTGAAGTAAATAACTCAATGAATTGAATTGAACAGAAACAAACAAAACTAATACAATGAAATAATAGGCTGAATCAAATGGTTGAGTTTTATTTCATACCGAGTGAGCTCAGAAATATACATTGCCACACAGGCAAGTCAAAACAATGCCACAAAGGCAAGTCAAAATAATGCCACACAGGCAAGTCAAATGATGCCACACAGGCAACCAAAATGTATGCAAATCACACATTGGACCGCGAATCCAAATGTATGCAAATCGGATAGGTGTGTTTGGCACAACATCACAAATCCGTAGAACAGAAAACTAGGATTAACCCATACGCCTCCCACAACAAAACACCAAATGGCCCACTTCCTCCAGAGCCCAAAACGGAGATGTCGTGGACTAATCACACCACCATAGAAAGTGTCATGCCTCTCGTGCCAAGACGACATGCCTGTGGTACCCCCACAGGTGGTTATAGCTCAGGTATACCCTACGATATATTCTAACAAAAATACTATGTCACAACACATGCGACATAATACCAACAAAAGGGTTCTATATGTACATGTTGAACCAAATCAAATTATAGTCACAAAGTCTCAAAAAGAAGGAAGCAACATGTACCGCTCGACAATTAACAAAAATAAATACTAAACATGATATCCTAATTCAAAGAGTACAAATACGAGTCATGTGTATCAACTCCAAAATGAAACTATTATATGAATTTCACAAGAAACAATTATGTGAAAGAATAATAAAATTCGAAATAAGGGACAAAACGAACAAATCAAATTTAACAAAAATATCGCTGAAAGAGTACGAAATCCTTACCTGATACTTCCAAACCATTTATAGCACACTCCACAAAATCTTACCCACAAATGCCAACGATATCAAATACGAAACGTTATTCGCAACCTAAACATATTCACCTCAAATTAAAAACAATCCAAACTAATAATTCCAAAATAATTCATAATCTATTTAATATGCCTTTAATCATCGCCTTTAATCAATTATTAATACTCCAAAATTTATATTCCAAAAATAACTCTTTAAATTCCCTCCGTCCGATCTAATAAAGAGGTAATAATAATACAATTATAAGTTACTTACTAATTTCGTTAAAAGTTTCATGACCAAAAGTTTATTCACATATAATATATATATATATATATATATATATATAAAAAAAAAAAAATGAAAATCATCACTTGCGGGCAATCCTGCAATCAACGTTATATACAACTATATATATAATCCCTATATAATAATATTATATATAATAACAATAAAAGCCTGCCAAAATTGAAATCTTACATAACCTACTAAATATATATAATCCTTATTATGTTACACTAGCTAGTACATGAGCTTTCAACTGAACACTAACGTTTTTTTTTAAGGAAAAGCAATCATCACTTCCTATGCACATCAATTCACGTGATCTCCACACACACACACACACACACACACACACACACATATATATATATATATATATATATATATATATATATATATTATATATGAATCATATATGTATAGATGATACTGTTGTACCATACCTGAAATCACATGCTATAATCCAGTAATCTGATTTCTCCTTCTCCTTTGAACGTCGCCGTTAGCTACCCGTTATTTTCCTTTAGCGTGTGTTATGTAATGCTCTATTAGTTAGGTTTTATTAATTCTCATAATTATAAAGGATTTACTATTACCCACAAATATAATTTAAACCCAATTAATTTAAAAAGCCCAAATTAATGTAATCATTTACTTATAATAGTCCACATAAATTAAATACAAAATTGACCCAGACATAAGAAAAGCCCAATTAAAATATGGATTAAAATATTATTTATTTATTTTATTTCTTTATTATAATTTTTTTTCCCGGGTATTACATCACCTACCCCTTAAAGATTCCGTCCCTGGAATCAAAAGAATGAACGTACCTAATTATCAAAAGATGTGAATACTCCGCTCGAATAGACTCTTCTATCTCCCAAGTAGCTTCCCGCTCCGAATGATTTTACCACAAGACTTTAACAAAAGGAATTATCTTCCTCAATTTTAATTTAATCAGTTATTTAATTATCAACTAAAAGAATTTAATTTTTTCCAAACAAAATAAGGAAGTAAAGAGGGAAACAAAATCATTTACCTTTTCCAATTTAAATACAATTGTATACAATAAAATTAATTAATATTTAATTTTAAAAAAATATGGGTTATTACAACTGTTATAAGTAATCTTTCAACTTTAACTTTAACAGTCGTATGACTATAAGGACTCCACGTACTTAGGGGGATCAATCCTTCGTACAATGTATTGTGCACAATTATTTTAACGCTAAACGTAAACCCTTAAACATAGGTTTGTTCATCTCAGTATTTAGAGTACAATTCCACACCAAAGAAAGTTTGGTTTGGATAAGCTTTTAAGGGTAATTGAAGTTTAATGATCATCAACTAGGGAACTAGTTGAATCAACAATGCTTGATAATACAATAGTTGTTTGATAACAACATAGCTTAAAACATTTGAGAATCATAAATGAACTGATTCTACATATCAACTCATGCTTGAAATAACTATAGAGCATAAGCATTCAATAAAATGAATAAAATGGTTAACCTTTGCTTGAACAGTAAAATAAGCTAAGGTTCTAGTCTTATAACATTAGAATGATATTCCTGAACGTACATTTAACTGATAGCAAGCTGGAAACTAAAAACTTGCCCAACAATATATTATCTCATGCAAGGAATTAAAATAGTTCAATAATAGAGACGAGAGTTCAAAAACTACGCTCATTATACAATAATAGAACTTAAGAAACTTGCTTAATTATAAACAAGTTAGAATGAATCAATATAATAATAGAACTAACTCAACGAAAATATAGAGTTAGAAAACTTACCTCGAGCGTAAACTATAAAGTTAAACCCACGATCACCTACACATAATTTTAGAACCACAATACCTATTAGACATGCTAAAATATCATAACATGTTCATTACCATTCACATTTTATAAACTCTAAGTGTTTTACTTCGCAACACTTGTCTAACTTTCATTATTTATACTAAATTATCACATAACGCATTCTTGATTTACTAATCATTTTTATAATTTTGAATTCATAATCCACATAACATGACTCTTTTTAACCTTGTTGTTACATGATTCTGACATTCCATAACCTTAAGCTAAGCTACAACGAACAACCAAAGTCTGCAGAATAAATGGACTTGATTAATAAAAATGGCCACTTTCATGCCGCCATGAAGTTTTTATATGGGGATGCCACGCGACAGCTGCGCGCCCGCGTGACTTGCAAAACCCAGTTTTGCAGAACAGACCCACGACACTTTTCTTAAGCCAACTAACACGAATTTCACCCATCAAACAGTGATATTAACACGTAAAATAAATATACCACTATCATAGACATGATTGTTAACCTATACAACCATTTAGCACAATTTAACAACCACTAAAACTATTTTAATTTCTCAATTTTCATGTTTTTCATATAAAACTCCATTTTTGATATTCATCCCAAAAATCATCACTGTGAATTGAATACATGACCAAATCATCTCATTCAAATTGTATTATGTTCGTATCTCAACAAACTAGCATAAACAAAACTCAATTAACATTTTAGCATGCAATTTGACCCTCAAAATTGATACCTACACAGCCACACATGAAAACATAAACACTGACAAAAATTTTCTACTATTAACTGTAATTAGCATGAATTTCTCGTTTAAGACACAATCTCCAGTTATCATATACTCATATAATCACAAGTAATCACATAATATAGCAACAATTTAACAATTTGAAATTCACAGATTATATAAAAGTTACCGTAACCCTCATAAACACACACACACATATATATATATATATATATATATATATATATATATACACACACATATATAACACTAATGTTGTGTAAAAATACCTTGAATTTGCTTGCAATCCTTGTTAACTCACTAGAATTTGCCGTGAAGATTCTTAAGCTTTCTCTTAGTTTCTCTCAACTCTCAATTCTCTGAACTCTCAGACTTAGCCAAGCGCATAAAGAAAAACTGATATGGCCAAGCGTAAGAACAAAACTGCTACTTCTTAATACACATACTAATTGTATATCAGTTACATAGTAAACGTAAATATTATTAATATATTATATTTATATTTTATTTATTTTGTTTATTTTATTTAATTTCAAAAATTAGAAATATCAAAAGCCACAAGGCTTGTTTGGCAAAAACTCTTTAATTTTAAAGAATTAAAATACTTAAGCTTCGTTTGACAAAAACTAAATTAAACCCTTTTCAATTTATTTACATAAACACTTTAGTTTATAAGTCGTAATCACATATTATTTTCATATCCAACACTAACCCATTACATTAATCACATACTATATTTTAATTAAATATAGCCTTTTAGCAAATATCACCAAATTATAATTTTATTATAACTTTATTTAATAATTTAACATACCTTCTAAATTATTAAATCAACACAACAACATAACACCTCATACAAAACCTCTAAATTATAAATTAATTTAATTTAGAAATTTATCTAATAAATTTAGATTCATAAATATTTACTAACAACCATCACATCAAATAAATATTTATACTATCAATTCAATAATAGACACGTCAAATAAATATTTATTTTACTCGATAAATATTTAAATTACAATTTGAAATTTCGGATCGTTACAGCACTTGTGTTATCACATAATATTGACACATAATTAAATTTTAAGTTATAATCAACAAGAGTTTGTTTTATCCATAATATTTGTGCACAACAATGTGCAACAACTATGTATTCTGTCTTTGTGGTTGAGATAAATACTGAATTTTGTTTCTTAGAAAACTAGAAAACTAGACAACCACGTAGAAACTGACAAGTGCCACCTGTGCTTTTTCGATTAACATGTTGTTCAACATAGGGGGTGTTTGTTTAGAGCTGAATGAAGCTGAATCTAAATGGTTTGAATCGAATTGATTGCATTTGTTTTAGTCTCGAATAGACCGAATCGGTAAGATAGGCAAAATTTGAATGGCTAAGTTAGATTTTTTGAGCTAAATGGCTGAATGAAGTAAAAAAAATTAAAAAATTATAAAAAAATATTAACTATTATATTAAGTAATATTAAATAAATTTACAACAATTTTGAATTTTTTTAGAGGGGTAAAATAATAAACTTTTGTCATTCAGATGTTTCAGACATGTCAATTATCAAACAGTTTTTTTCATTCAGATCCATCTCATTGATTGATTCGATTTATTCGGTTTTATCAAAACACACTGTGGCGCCCCAAATTCGACCCTCCCCTGGTTCACCGAAATTCGTTTCGTCACTTTCTCAAAGAATTACATAATAACTAAAATAACGCATACACAAACGAAAAATCTACTTTAGAATAATATACAATGATTTATTATAATTATTCCCCCAAGTCTCGCAACCTATAGTGCTTAATAGATTACATAATAATATCTAATATAGACTTATTACATCATCCTACTTAAGCTTAAACATAGTATGCAAATAATCTTAATACAACATGATTAATTTAAACATAAAGTGACAAGCTAGTCGGTAGCCTTGCCCTTGCCCTTGTCCTTCCCAGATACACCTCCTTGTTCTACCTTAACTGAAAGGTTTTAAATAAGCAAGAATGAGCACAAATTGCCCAACAAGTAATATACAACAAGGGTTTATGATATATATCACAAGGTTTGAAATATCGAAGTGTCATTTCTAGGATATTTCAAAGTGTCAGAAATAATATCATGGATGAGAAATATCAACAATTCTTGGAATAGGAATGACAATTCAATATAAATCAACAGATATAAATGAATTCAACGACTATCAAGGTATCCAACTGAATAAACAATTTATACTGAGTAGTCACTAAGGACTATTGAACTTCCACCAGAGTTACCAATATTAAACTGATAACCCAAAAATATCAAGTACTATAGATGATCAATCTACAATACTATACGTTATGCATAACACCACAATAATATTCATTCATGTGTTGGGGTTTCCAACGACATACATTCCCCTTACCAAAAGGGTTGTTCAACTCAGTTTTCAAGATTTCCGCACCAATCAATTAGTTTGGACAATTTTTGTAAACATGCATATAGTCTAGCCGAATCAAATGGCATCGACTCTTTCACAATATTCAAGGACAATACCAGTTTTAACATGAATAAAAGCTTTCACCAGGGTTTAACATACTAGCTTATTTGAACGAGAAAGTAATATAACTTGTATTCAAAGGGATAAGCTTACGGTATTTGTCGAATAAAATAATGCAATGATATTTTACAACAATAATAGTTGGGTTTGGATACTTGCTCAATATAAATTTGAGTAAGGTTAGAGAAACTTGTCTTAAGCGTAGTTTATCCACGTTAATAACTCAACCATTCGAATCCTATTTATAGCGTATTATATGTTCAAGATATTCATTAGCTAACACAATCTTTAAACAAGCTCGACATGATTCAAGTATGCACATATGGTATAAATCAGATTATAGATTCATCATAACTCAAACTCCTAGTCATTTCTATATGTAATTTAAGAATACTCAAAGTTAGATCCTTTTTACTCATGGACCTTCGTATTGCGAGGCAACCACCAATACATTATTTAAGCATCACCTATAGACATGTATCAGTAGGTTTTAAGTTACTTTTAGCAATATAAGCATCACATAGTTACTGTCCAAAAGATCAAAACTTACTATCTGGGATTCGGTGATCGGCAGCAATGCTAACATGGCTAAACTTTAGGGCTGGCGCAGCAACTTGGCGAATCCTCCAACCAAGCCAAGATCATTCTTTGCCTTTGTGGTTTCTGTCCTAAACACCCAAAACAATCACACATGATCTATTTGTCATGTTAAGGGTCTTTTCATGCTCCTTAAGTCAATCTAGGTTTCTCCTTTCATAACATATTTCTAATTTATACATTTCAACCATTTAAAACCATTCGAGGTCATGAATTCACAAAGTGTAGCATGCTTACTTTCTAAACATACAAGATAGTTATAAAGCCCATAATAGGCATGCTTGTGAGTACTCATAACACATATATGTAACTAACACCGCTTTAATTGAAAATAGGCTTTGTTCATGCTTTTCTTGAAATGTGCTACACAAGCATGGTATATATATGTTTATGCTACATGAGTGAGTCTAAGAGTGTCATTAAACATGCTCACTAATATCAGATTTTAGTTTTCAAGGTATCATGACCATACTCATATTCTAAGCTTTCTAATAGGTTCAACATGCTCATGTTTCCTTACTAATCAAATAAGCGCAATCTAAGAGTTTTTTCATGCATTTCTAATCCACACTAACATGCTTGCAAAGTCAGTATGCATACATGGCATATATCCATATTAAGTTCATTTCAAAGTTCCTAAATCCATTTAAAATCATACACTCGTGTTATTCATGCGAATCTAGTCTAAACATGCTCACATTAGGTTAACATATCCACATATACATCATACACATCTTCACATGCTAGCTTAAGTCATAACCATTAGCTCATATGGATCAGACTTGGAAACAGATTGCTCAACTGAAATCAAGAATCAAATAAGATGAGCTATGGCTGTGCCTCTCATTACAAATGTGGCACAGTTTGCACCAGTGCTCAGTTCAGTATGACGCGATGCTTCTTGGTAAAGCTAGCCCAACCTCAAAAATTATTCATGATATCACTCCTAAATACTCATAAATCAATTGCAACATGCTTATATGATCATTTAACAACTATATGGACATTACTCAACCTCATTAACATACAATTCCATAAAATCAAGAATTTGAATTTCTATACTCAAGACTCCATTTTTTTTTACAGAGAATGAAATGGAAAGCTAGTAATGGAATTATACCTTTGTAATGTGAAAGAACTTACTACTACTTGAACTCTTAAACTCTAAGGATGCTTGTATGCTCTCACTCCTATACTTAGCAATTCTCAAAAATTCTCAAGCAACACTAATTGATAACCACGGCTTCCATTTATAGAAGAATTGTGGACTGGACATTGGTGTTACACAAAGTGGGAATCCATGGTGCAATGAGATGAAACAATGGTTGCTCAAGGGTTGGCTAACCACCCTCAAGCTCAGCTATCATCACCTAGCTCTAGCCTTTTGGAGAATTCGTATTGTAGCCTTGGGTCACTATTCATTATACTTGGTGACACTAATTATGGGACAAGAGAGAAATCCCAACATTTCATGTTGTCTAGGCTTGGTTTGTTTTATTTAATTCCCATAATGTAGTCTTAATGTACAATTGTTACCATATTAGGAATTTAGGGACTAAATATATACTCACATCATATAATCCATGTACATTAAATACACGTAATACAATAAGGCAGTCATGTATTATTGTCTGGGTAGTTCCCTAATTATATCTACCGCTCATATAATCATATAATAACCTTATTATATTGGTAACTTATTTATTTATGTCAATTAAATAATTTATTCACTTCCTTGATTAATTACCACTTAAAATACTATAGTTTAATATATAGTCACACAATGTCACACTACACTATATAGTATAGTTGTATTAGCACTCATATGCATATAATGGTGAATATCATATTATTATTATATCACTAACTTACTTATTCATGTTAAATAAATAAATCATGCACTTCCTTAATTAATTACTACCAATATTAATTAATCCAACAACTGATTAATGTAGTTATGGATTTCCATAATCATTAATTATATATTGCAAATAATAATAATCACATATTATAAATTAATTACAAAGAAGTCCATTTCCCACAATTAATTAATACTAATTAATGATTTAATAATTCCTTCGTCGGACATAACATTTTTCATTGCAATATACTTCTATCATAAGGTTTCATCCATGTTACGTATATAACATTAATGTCCCCCAATTCATCTTCTGAAGAAAGTAACTAACTTTCAACTCGATGATGGCGCGCAACAAGTGCCAGTTTTATCTTCTTTGAGACGATCAAGGCTGCCGTTCTCTGACAATGCAAGATCGGTGCGGTTTCGCACTTGCGTGCGCTTTTCAACGCTAACTTGTTATACATGATGTGAAATGATCTCCACAAGAGTGTTACCACGAGTCTACGAGTGTATTGATTACCTATATAGAATCTCATGATCACACCCGATTAATCTTCCTAATTCCCGGGTTAACTTACTTAGTGAATTTTCTCGTTTCGCATTAGGCCACACAAGGCATTTCACAGATCACTTTGTTAATTCACACATCTTAATATGCATCGATCAAATACAATCAATTGTATTATCCAACTCATAAATCAATAACACTTATTTTCACATAAATAGTATTTCCATTAATATATTCATTTAATAATACGTGGAAATTCTCGGGTATTACAACACCCCCATAGTCAGAATTTGAGAAACATAGAAGGTCAAAAGATTGACCTTTAGGGTATCATAAACCTAAGTCTATGGTTCTTTCAAGGTATCAAAAAATTCTTTTGATAGCAATTAAGTGTGGTTCTTTTGGATTTGACTGAAATATGGCACACTTACAAACACTAAACATAATATCAGGTCTGCTGGTTGTGATATATAATAAACTTCCAATCATAGCTCTATACTTCTTTGTGTCAACACTTTTTCTATTTTCATCAGCAGTTAGTTTATCAGTAGTTGACATAGGAGTATTAAGGGGTTTCATGGACTCTAAACCAAATTTCTTAATCAATTCTTTACATTATTTAGATTAAGAGATATGAATACCTTTTTCTCCTTGCTTGATTTGTAATCCTAAGAAGAAATTTAATTCTCCCATAATGCTCATTTCAAATTCCTTACTTATGATGAGTCTCGTGACTAGTTGAACGTTAGAGATTGTTATGTGTTTATTTCCAACACTCCTAATTCCAACTACATTACCTTTATTGTTATCTCCAAAAGTTACCTCACCATAGTATATAGCTTGCAGATTTTTTAACTTTGATTTGTCACCAGTCATGTGTCTTGAACAACCGCTATCGAGATACTATTTACTTTTATTTAAATCAGCTGCAAGACATACCTGCAATATATAACAATTTTACAGACTGGTACCCTTTAGTAAGAAGGGTCCTTTGGGTAAGTTTTCCATTTTGTATAAGGAACGTTTGTATTTTCCTTCACAAAACTGGGTACAGGATAATCAGTTTTAGCAAAAAGAAGCATTCTATGAGTTACATGACTATAAGATGCATGATAAAAATTTCTATGAAATTCTCTTCTTGTAATAATTGGTTTAGTGTATGTTTCTTTGGGAACCCAAATCATCTTTCTTTATAGTTTCCATTTCAAGCATTGCACATATAAAATGAATGACCATTTCAGTTACAGTAAGAACATTTAGTGAAAAGAGAAGTATGACTTTCTTTTTCTTTACTTTTAATATGTTAAAGTCTTTTGTCTTTTGTTTTACTTGATTCTCCAACATATCCTAGTCCTTCTTTATTAAATCCACATCTTTGTTGACTTAACATGACATCAAGATTTTCTTTTCCTTTAGTGAATTTAAAAACTATAGTATTTAAATCATCACGTTCTTTTGTTAAAGTATTAATTTGATTTATTAAAGGATTTTCATTGTGACACTCCCAAATTCGGGTACTTTATTTCCACAGAATTTGGTGTTCACTGTCCAAAACAATAACTTCTAACTACCCATAAACAAGGATATAAATGAAACTCATAACTTAAATAATAATACTCCCGTTAAAGGGTTACAAATCACAAAATGAGTCCCAGGTTATCTAACCTTTATTACATCATTCAATGCATAACGGCCCCAAAATTCATGCAATTCAACTCCCGACCTTGGTCATTATCAATACATCTTTATTCTAACATTACATCATTAATCGATGTTAAACTTAATAAAATGCAGAATAATTAAATTTTTTTCTGTCTTCTTACTTTGATTCCCTGAATCATAACCTTTATCAGCTACACATCTCTGAATCAAATTTATTTTATGATTCGCTTCATCAGAGTTATTATATAAAATCTTACATCCCAATTCAGTATCCTTTATACTTCGGATAACTCAAACCTTACAAATCAATATAAAATATACATCACAAAACATTAGTACATCTCATGAACCTTAAACATGGTTTTAAAGAAATAACAACTTTAGCTAAAATATTAATCTTCATGTATTATTTTTGATCCACGTCATTCAAGTAGCACATAGCGTTTCCTTGAATCCTTAACCTGCAAAAAATGTTATTTCCAAGATTGAGCTCGATAGCCCATCAAATCTAACAGTTTTCATGCAACACGTAGAACATAAATAACATGCTCATCTTAAACATCATAAACATCTGTCTAAACACATTATACATGTTGTACATCACATATCAAATAAAGATTGAGTTCCATAACTCAATCAACATTCTTTCCTCAACCAACGTAGCCATAAATTGACTTTAACTATTCATACTTACAATATATGTAATACATCATTCTCTTTGCAATACAGATTTAAAACATTTAATTATCAAGTTCACATATCAAATACGAACTTAAAGACTTGCTTTAATCGTTGTTTACCAATAACAGTTTAACAACTTATAGCTATCTGCACTTCACGTGCCCTACACAATTTTATAATCATGCATATCAACTATTAGTCACATAGAAACACATAGTAGTTGTAATGTAAACTTTACTCTACATCCAAAACTCATCCTATTAATCAATACACAATGTACGTTCAATTTGATTTTGTTAACTTTTGACTTATATCTCACTATATTACTTCTTAGTCATACTCGAAGTTCATTCAAGTGTTTAAGTCTTGCTAGGACTTCTTATTGGTTTTATATTAACCCCATTTCATATCTCATAATTTTCATTTCATTTGAGTTAAAACACTTTTTAAGTTCATTAACATTTGGCACGGCGTTTCAACGTTCATTCGTCACACGCTCGATTCGTCCATCTTGTGTATGCTTATATAATTTATCTAATACATTATTTATTAATGTTAAACATCATTATATTTCATAATATTTATGTTTTACAACTTAGAACAACATCTTTTATCGTCAGAAGCACTACACTTGCATACGTTCCCTCCGATTGGCTCCAAATGCACATCAGTCCAAGATGTCCATTTTGACCCCTATATCCGACCTCAAATTTAAAAACTTATTAAATGAAAGTTGTAGGTCCACTCTTCCTCATTTCGGATCATTTTAAATCGCCTCAATCAGAGTTCGTATAAAAATGTTATGCCTATTTTACTAAATGACGTCAAAATAGTCACACCTGACATACCATGAGCGCGGCTGCGCCCAATTAAGCCTTGGAAATGGTGCAGCTATACCCAAGAGAGTAGCTACGCCCCAATAGACTTAGGGCATAGCGCAGCTGCGCCCGTTAGCAGAACTAGAATTTGCAGTTTACAGTTCTTGCGATTTTTGACCTTTTTCTCCTTCTAATCTTCATAACTCAAGTTATACACATCTAAATTAGTCCATTTTTGATTCTATGGATTCGTAATTCATATAACTATAGCATACCAAAGAATCAACAATTTAAAAAAATATTAACTAAGCCAAATCTTTACCCAAAACTCATGTTCATACTCTATTTTTCATGTTTTAACATGTTTAGCGTAATCATTCACCACAGATTCAATTTCTAACCAAATCAATCTGTTAAACCTTCGTTGTTTTCATTTATCAACGTATTAACAACATCTACTAATTTAAGGTTATATTCGTGAATTAACCATCAATTTTGACTCCAAGATAAGGCAAAATGTACATATTCCACCAAAATTCAAATTCTTCATCTTTAACATGTTTTTATGAGTTTAAACACTCCAAAATTGGTTCTAGATGACCATTAACAGATTATATCTATCCATAAACATATATAAACTATACCTTAACAAATTCAACCACCAAAAACCCAATTATAGAAAATTTAGAAAATAAAAACCATAAACTAGAAGCCTATGAATTTTACCTTTGATTCTTCTAAGCTCTAGTTATATGATTGGAAATCCTTGTTTAATCCTCCTTTTCCTCTTGATTATCAGAGTTTCTCCTCTCAATTTCTCTCTAAGCCTCTTTCTCTTTGTATTTTACAATCATAAACTGATAAACACACTTGCGTGTGTTTTTACTCATCCTTCAGTTATATAGATAAATCATTACCATCTGTTACAAATACTAAGGGCCACAAGGCCACGTTTGGCTAGCTCTCTAAAAATCTCTTTTAACTTATTTTTATTACTTCATTATTATATAGTTTATTTGTCACAACCATTATTAAATTAAATTAAATCTCAATATAATTATAACTTCCATTTAACTAATATAACAAATTACTAAATCTCTAATTTAATCACTTAATTAAATTAGTATATTCCCATTCCATCAATATTATCACACTTTCATTAAATTATTCCATAACGATTTCCATCAAATATTCATTTTAAATTTCATAAATATTCCAAGTAAAATATTAATTTTATTCGATAAATATTTTAACTTTTTACGAGATTCACAATCATATTACATTAATATATTATGTTTATATGAAATATGTATTACTTTCTCATTTTATTAAAACAAATATATTTACATTAATTTACTATTTTAATTAAGTGAATTACTTACCTTATTTAGGAAATCTAATTCATAACAACTCCATTGCCAATAAAGTATAATAATCAAAATTTATTAATAAATAATATAATTCTCAACTCTACTTAAATTAACCAATATTTATTCGATTAATTCATTTTCCCACCATATTCCTTTACATAACTAATTCTCTTCACTTCCTTTAATAGTTTAACCAACTATTAAATCTCATATATATTTAATTTCTTCCAACCAAACCATATAATTCAAAATATATACATCTCATAATAAGAATTTTATTTATTAAATTCTTATTTAATGATTACTGAAAATCCGGGTTGTCACAGAAATTAACTTAAATTTAAATAAGTCTCATCACATAGTCTTGATCAAATAAAACTAATAAGTCCTCATCATTTGTTCATCTTTCATTTGTCTTTACTAGTGGACGACTCATCGGATCTTTCAACCTTAGTTGCAATGTTTATGAAAGAATAAGCAAAAAATTATTCACACTTATAACAATATCAAGAATAATAACATAATAGAAGTTAATGGATACTGAATAATAGAAAACCGGATCTTTGAATCAAGATTAGGAAACCAGATCAAAGATACATCTGAAGGTCACAAGACCATGAACTACGTCCTAGGTTATCAAGTATCTCTACTTAAACCTTTTAACAGTCATAAGACTATATGGACATTTCTTCTCGTACTTAGGGGGATCAGCCCTTCGTACCATGTATTATTGTGACATCCCGGATTTTTAAGAATTAATAAATGAGAATTTAATAAATAAAATTCTTATTTTAAGATGTTTAAGTACGAGTATGTGTATATGTGTTATATATTGTGAAATATGTGAATGAGTGTGAAGAGAATTTAAATGTTATTTTAATATTTATTGAGATTATGTGATTAATATGGAGTAATGTAATTAAGTGTATTGTATTAATTAAATGATTATTTAATATTTAATTAATATGTAATGATTTTATGTTATAGTTCTAATTAATTGAGATAATGTAGTGATGTGGTAATTGTTACATGAAGTTATAATTAGCAAGTAATTATAATGTGACAATTTTATGTGATGAATTGATGTTAAACTTTTAATTAATTAAATTAATGTTAAGATTTAATTAATTAAAGGATAACATTAAGAATATGTGTTAAAGGATCTTTTCAAAGAGTTTTTAAAACTGTTTTCCCAAACAAGGCCTTGCTTTTGTTTTAAACCTGTTTTACCCAAACAGGACCTTAACTATTAAAACCTAAATTTTAAAATAATATGGTTTTGCCAAACAAGCCTTAGGGCTTTTAAAATTCTATTTTTTGTAACTTTTATATTAAATTGATAATTAGTATATGTAATTATATTGGGAGTTACATATTCTATAATTATATGTGTTATATGTATATTGTATATACACTAAGTTATGTTAGTTTTCTAAACCTAAGTCTAAACTAAGAACAATAGAGAGATAAAGGGGGCTACAGATTTCGATAGTTATAGGGAGTCTAGGATGGGTTTTGGATCTTCATACAACTTAAAATCATAAGCTACTTTGAAGGATCAAGAAGAAATAGGTAAGAAATTGAAAATTTTCAATTTTTGTGCTCTTTTTAATTAGATCTTTATGAACCAAGCAACTTTTGTTTTGGATCATTAAAACTCATGATTTACATGAGTATTGATATTTTATATGTGTATCAAAGTATTTTTGAAATCCAAAGTTAGATCCAAAGTGAGAAAATCAAGTTTTGTACCAAAAGGTTTAAGAAAAAGCTTTCCTTTGTATGCTATATATATTTTTATGTTAGATTCTTTGGGTTCATGTGATTAATGGTTTAAAACATATTAGCATGCTAGATACATGAGTTAAGAGCAAAACCCATTTGGAATCACTCAAATATGTTATGAAATGAGCAAGCTATGAATTAAATCCCAAACTACCTTAAATGTTGAACACAAACTATTGATCAGTCACTTCTGTCCATTTTTCCGAGACCAAGACAGAAACAAAATAGATGTTTGATACATAGAAACTATAGTTCGGGAAAGTACGAATCCAACGATACCTATTGGACCTAAATCCGATTTGTAGATTTCATTTTATAAGCGTTTCCGTTAAGGACCCCAAATCTAAAAAATGAACCAACTGTTGAAGAAAACCATGCTGACCAGTCACTTTGGGCCTGATTTCCGGGACCTAGACAGATTGGAATTTAGTTTTTGATAACTGAAAAGTGTATTTCAAGAAGATACGGATCCAACGAGTCTGGTTGGGCCTCAATCGGAGTTGTGAATCTCGTAATACAAGCGTTTCTGTAAAAGACTCCAAAACTGAAAATGTTTGCAAGGCATGTAATGGTTAGTCGGTAGTGGCCTGTTTTCAGGGTACTATACTGTGCCAAATGGACCGTTTCTTGAGCTTAAAACATAGCTCGGGAAGTCAAGGTTCTATCGATACCAAGTGCGCCCAAATCGGACTTGTAGATTACCGTCTACAAGTGTTTATGTGGAGGACCCCAACTTTAAACGAAAATTATAGAATAAATTGAAAATAAATATTAGAAATTCATAATAAATTTGTAAAAATTATTTTAAAGCCTGAAAATGGGTTTTAAATAATTTGGAATATATTTCATTGATATTTTAATATTTTTAAATATTAATGATAGTTAATTTATTTAATTATTATATTAAATAAATTACTTAAAAATGATTTTAATACTTTAAAATCATTTGAAATTATATAAAAGTGTAAGGAAATATTTTAAGTTATTTTTAATGACTTTTAATATTTTTGATGAATTTCATTAATAAATTATTATTAATGATAATGGATTTATTTAATAAATATTTTAAATAAATTGTAGAAAATTAAATTAATGTTTTAAAAATCATATAAAAATGATTTAAGGTTTAGAAAAATATTTTAAGTTATAAAATATAACTTTTGATATTTTGTCATGAAAACACTATTATTTTAATATTAATGGCAA
The DNA here is from genome assembly GCA_020205615.1 of Panax quinquefolius. Classification (NCBI taxonomy): domain Eukaryota; kingdom Viridiplantae; phylum Streptophyta; class Magnoliopsida; order Apiales; family Araliaceae; genus Panax; species Panax quinquefolius. The sequence continues at coordinate 99,619,803 of CM035167.1, read as the reverse complement.
TTATCGGATAATGGATTTAATCGTTTAAAAATCATATAAATATGATTTTATGGTATTAAAAATACTTTGAAATATTATGACATGTATTTCATTAATATTTGATATGAAATAAATATTAATGATAATGGAATTAAGTAGTATTTAATTCATATTAATATGATATTAATGATTGAAAAATCATGATTCATGATAATAATTATCTAAAAATTATTATAAGTCATTAAAAAATATTTTGACTGGGAATAAAATTATCTAAGGTAAATGTAAAGCATTTAGGCAAAGTCTTATGGAAATTAGACTCGTGAATTATCCGACTAGGCCATCGCTTTCGGGATGTCGAAAATTATCTTATCAATTTAACTCGGTGAAAAATAGTTTGACTTGATACCGAATTTTTGGTAATTTATCGACTAATAGGATTATGTGGTAATTTGTTAGGTTATATTATAACTGTATTTAACAGTACTATACTGTGATGATATTATTCTAATATTTGGATATCAATATTATCTAAATTAGGTCTTCAGAAAAAGCGATATAGGTTGCATAACGGTAATCAATGGTACATGCAAGTTCTCTAACTCGATCTCGAGTTGATATTTTTGAAATATGCTTGGGGTTAATCATTACTGATTATACTATGTCTATAAATTATTGATTCACACTCTATGCACATTGCATGTATTCATCAGGTATGAAAGGCTGATCACCTTCATTACCATTTGGTCAAGTTGATTTATTCATGTTCATTATTCGTTCAACTATGAAAATTTATTCATGCTATTTCACAATGAATATATTGTAGAAAGTTAGCCAGCTTATTGTTCAATTTTTTCAATCATGATATATCCTTAATTGAACTTATACTTGCTGAGCAAAATTATTGCTCACCCTTGCTATATCATGATAAACATTGCAGATTATGTCGAATACGTTAGTTACAGGAAAAGTCAAAGACAAATCAACTTTGGATTATATGTGCAGCTAAATTTGTAATAGTAATGTATGATAATAGCTTTGTATGTCTGATAGGATATTGATTTAGGTATTATGTGAAGGTTCTCGACCTTGGGGATAGTGTGTAATGTTTAATGCATAAATAGTTTATGTTTATATCTTTTATAATAGACATAGAAATAGTATACCAGATCCTTGGTGATTAGAACCGGAATATGGGGATGTTATAGTTAGTATCAAAGCTGATAGGTTATACACCTTAGGTTAGAGTACCTTAGGCTATGACCTTAGGTTAAAAGAACAAGAAGTTAATTTTAAGTTATGTATAATGAAAAGGTGATTCTTTTCACATACGTAGATGTATATGATGAGTTTAGTCCTAGAAATGTTATAAAAGGAATATTAGAATGGCGAGGGATAAAACTCGAATAAAATATTGAGTAACGTGAATTATATTAAATTCTTAAAGGAAGAGTTAATAAATAAACAAGAAGATTTAAAGAAGAATCTTGAAGCGATATGTAGATAAGAATCAGGAGTTGCCTACTCCAATAATCAAGATGACGAATAACGATGAATAAACAAGGTTTATAAGATTAAAAGCATAAATGAAATCATAGTATGATATGATGAAAGGTAAAGATAAGAAGTTTTTAAAACAAAACGATAATGAGATAAGAAAAGAATCATAAGGGAGATGATTACAGAATAAGATCACATCGTGATTTCTTTTAAAGTTGTAAATGACAGATGGTCTGTAATGATTGAATGGTTATAGTTTGGAACTATAACGAGAATGTACTATGATATAGTACGAGGTTAACTCACGAGGAGTTATAAATGATGAGATACAGAAGTATGTATCGACTATAGAGCGAGAAGTTATAAGTCAGATAGAGTTAGGTGAGATTTCAATTGAGGACTCATGTGATGGCTGAGTTATACAAACCTTTGTATGGGCGAGGGTTTTGTGCTTGCACTCAGTTTATCACATTGATATTCATTAGAATGTTGGTGTCGCGCTATCAATGTATATGTGGCGAAAAGGTGATTCTTCCCACATGTGTATATTTAATAGTTAGAAACTATTAAGATTAGTCAGATATTATTAAGATTAGGTACGGTTCTTAAAACTAATGCATATGGTAAGTTCGTGACTCATAATAATATGGTATGTTTTGAACCCCTCAGCGAATGGACGCCTATGGTCTGACTAGGATAAGTTCTTAAACTCATATTATTGTGGCAAGTCATGAACTTCCAATGTGTAGTAAGTTTGATGAACTATACTGGGAGTATAGGAAGATTGTACGTTAAAATACAAGAATACTTAGTATAAGATCATTGGTGGTGCTACAAATAAAAGAAGTAGGCAGTAATGAGGTAATGGAGTAAAAATTGAAATTGATGGAGAAAATTAGGTATTCAAAATCTTCTAGCTTTGCTAGATTTTCGAAATTTATTGAATTTGTGCTGATGTTTGCTTTTCTATTTTTCTTGAAAAACATTGGATCAAATGATGAAACCAATGAGTTTTAAAAACAATATCGTTATTCGTATGTCTATGCTAATTGTTTCGGCTAGACAAAAATGATTTAAAAATATCAAATGTATTTTGTTTTTTTCCGTAGTCATTAAGGCATCACTAAATATGATGTTGATTTGACAAACGAGGAAGTCATCAATGCAATTAAACCTGGTGTTGGATGTGATCATAAGATCGTCAACCCACTAAGGTATAATGTAGCATGACAAAGTCATATAATGACTGAATCCTCAACGTACTATCCAGATAGTACGGTATCATGTCATCATAAAAGGATTTTTGGTTTTCTTTAAACTAAGAAAGATATGCCATATGAATTGGATAAAATTATTTCGATTGATGTCCTTATTTTTGCTAGAAGTCTATGCTACTTGATTTAGCTAGACAAATATTCAAAGATGTTTATGGAATTTGAGCGTTTTTGGTCAAACTATGCCAAATCAAATTGTTTTGGTGCGGATTCAGATTTTAAGAAGCTGAGGTGAACAACCCTATAAAAGGGGACATGTTATCGGAGACAATAGTTCCAAATGTAACGCATATAGTCGTTATGATGTACTACGTTTGGGTCCGAAAGCGTAGGGTACGCGATATATTTGGCCACCTAGAAAATCACCGATGCGGGTTTATAGTGTGAAGTAATGCAAGGGTGAAGCACTATTACACCTAGAAAGAAGTTCAAGGTCTTGCGACCACTCAACATTATTGGAATATTTTAAATTCCTGAGTTATTCATATCGCTTCCCAATTATTGAGCAATTGTGAAAGATTCTTATTATTCTGATTGAGAATGTTGCGAGAAGAATAGCCCTTAAAAATAAGTAGTTGTAGAACACTTTAATCCAGTGAATAGAGATTAACGTAAAATCTATTTTTGATAGATTGAATGAATGAAGATTAATAAATAAAATTTTGAGGACGAAATTCTTAGAAGAACGGGTGAATGTAATATCCTGAGTGTTTATGATAACGATCCTTAGAAAAGGAAATGAATGGGTTAAAGAATATATAATATTTGATATATGACTGTGTTTAATTGAAGGTTATGTAATAAACCTAAAAGTTGTTGAAGAAATGAATGAAGTATATATATGTAAAACGTTTTGCTAAGTTAACGTGTTCAAGTTATTCAACGATAATCTGGGTCTCTTCCAACCCGATATATGGTGCTCCACGGTGCTACAGTTCACATAAACATTCAATTGAAATGCCTCGAAAGAACAAATATGTCTTATATATATTCCAAAACAATACTACTATTCCCCAGGTTCTTTATAACCGTTACATTTGTTCTTGTCGTAATATCAAATATTATCATTACAAACCTATACTATTACATAGGTAATCTACAATTTCGCTTTAGCCTTCCCTTTATCCTTGTCGAATCCTTTGGTACATTCGGTTTAAGCTGCATTCATATGGTTCAAGCAAGAGTGAGCATAACAAGCTCAACAAGTACAACAATTTTATTTAAAAGCATGCTTGAAACATAGGAATCGTATATCTTCAAGAACTGGATAATAGTTATGAAGTACTATCAATAATTTAAAATAGCGTTCCTTTTCCTTCAAAATGTTTTATCATAACAATATTCAGTAAAACACCAATTCTGGTCCAAGAACATGAGTGTTTAATAATTTCTTTGAAAAGGACAACCCAACACGAAGTCCGTAAGTCCGACATAGCCTACGAGCACTTCTAGGTGATCAACCTATAGTACTCTATGTTGATCAACACTACATCCATTAAACGTGTGTACATTTAAGTTGTGGCAACCTTACGTGCCCATCGAATACTCGATGAAAATACATTTGTTTATTCATATTCAGGCTTACCTTGAATCCGTACCAAACAGTTGGTGTAGGATAGCGTTATCAGTTCTATATTGAAAGACTTGTAAATAAATCAATCAATCTATCAAGATTAGTCTAGCCGAGTTAAAACTGGCATCGACTCTTTCTTTAAAACCATACATGCATCTCATAACTTGAATCATTTGAAAACTTGGCTAACACGAGGGTTAGATTCCTTTGAGTCTTTACGGTCTCTACAACATATAACCTCATAACATACCACATTTGGTCATGAATGAACATACATAGTTCCTAAAGAATCTTTCCCTTCTTCTCAATTTAATTACGTATTAGATTTGTTATTTATTGGTTCCGATTTTCCGTTATATACTTCTTACATTCATCTATAACCGACTTTCTTTAACCCTAAGTGGTCATACTTAAGGCTTAATTATGTCTTAATAATGTTTTATTAAGATTTTCGTTAAGTATTAATCATTTATTCTTCATGCTCAACATGTAAACATTTTTCATTATGTAGTTCTTGAGGTTTTGGCTATATGGCCACGGCTATTATTCTTGGTGCTTTACTGGCTGTACACACACATTAGTGTGCTGAGAACCGGGACTCGGCCTTTGCGGTCATGAGTCCCTTTTTACTGTGTGCTACGTGGCGAGTTTATAGGGGCCGAGGCTCACTTTGGCTGCCATGGCCAAGCATCATTAGGCTTGGAGTCACGCCGCAACGCGGACTATGTGCCAGAGATAAATTTGACAGATTTTTCTTTTGGTGAGATTCCCGGCCTCGTAACTTTCCTGTTATAAGTCAGAATTGGCTTGTTCAAGGGCCTACGGTTCACAAATCACATACTCTACGTGTTCATGCAAGAATTTTATATATTCGACTTTGTTTGCTAAAATTTCACCTATTAGTCTATTTTTAATGAAAACGATAAACGTTCGTGAACGTTGAACGCTCGTTTCTTCGTTCTAAGTCGAAATCCGACCATTTTTGAGTCCGCAACTCTATAATGCCAAATAAGACTTATCTCCATTGAAAACCAACGTTTCCAAGTTCAAACACAGAATACAACTTTCATTTCGAGAATTTCACGAATTCGACGATTATCGTCCAATCGTGTGAATTCCGGCAAAACTTCATTACTTAAGATTTGTTCTTCGTTCCAAATGGATTCATTCCATCATACCAACTTCTTGACATCCATACTACATTACTTATAAACATGATATGTTATTACTTGTTATTTGTGTGTTTGTAGCTTATGAAAATATAAATTACTTACTATGATTCCATGACTTATCATGATCTTAATCTTTTAACCACCATTTCTCATGACTTAGGATAGTTTATGACTTCTAACCATTATTCTTGCTTCATCTTATCATACCAATTCCATTAATGTAAACATGTTACAAGCTTTTACAAGTTCTTCTTAAGTTCATAACTTCATTAATTGATTATATTACAACATGACTTAATTACGGCTTATTAATACTTAAGCCCTTTGATTCATTATTCCAACCCCTTCTTAGCATACATGTTCTACCACCACCCACTTCTCTAACAATGGAAGAGAAAGAGAATCATGGTTCAAGATGGCTTACCCTTTGATGATCACTTGCTAAGCCTTAATCTTCTTCTTTATTCTTGAAAATCTAACAAAGGGAGTCTAACTTATATGTGCTTATTCTCTCTACCAAATAAGCACTTCACTTGTTGGATGAAATTAACAAACTACAAATGAGCTAACAAGTCCTCTATTTATAGGATTTCTAAGGTTGGACTTCACATTACAAACACTTGGACTTGCACATTAAATTCTATTGGACTTTCATATCAACCAATATTCGGTAACATTAGTTCACATTGGGGTTAACCATTTTCATACTTGGCTAACATAATACTTAACAAATCCTACAAGTTCCTTTCTTTTGGCTTAAAGCCTTATAACATATTATTTACGTATAATTCTCATATTCTACTCGTATACTTATCCATCATATACGATATACCATCATTTATACATACTCGTATAATACTTCGTCTCGTACTTGTATTGATTACTTCGTATAATACCTACGTATCATACAATCATCGCTTAATTCATTACATGTGTTTAAATTCCTTCTCGAAAGACACTTTCTTATAACCGTTAGGTTTTAAGTCCACATGCAAAATATTACGTTTTCCATAACAGAAATATTATTGGATATTCCATCTCACTTTGATATTCTATCGTTACATATTTCTCGGAAGTTCAAAAATAATTCCCGAGCAGAAATGCGTGAATATTGTTTTTCAGAAAATTTCTCGGAAAGCTTTTATTTTCGTCTTGGAAATTCAAACACTTTGATTCTACTATATAGCCAAAATACTACGACGTTCCAACATTTTTATGTCATAGAACGACCTTCAATTAGCTCACTCCCTTAAATAATCAATTAAATTCAATTAATCCTCATAATTAAATAAAATTTTAATTCTCCTAAAAATTCAATTTTTCTCGGGCGTTACATTCTTCCCCCCTTATAAGGATTCTGTCCCCAGAATCTCGCTATACTTAAATAAACAAATTAAATGAGGAAAATTTTTCTTTATTTTAATCTTGAGTTCCCACCATGCTTCTTCGACATTGTGGTTTCTTACATTCACCTTCACCGAAGGTATTATCTTATCTCCCATGACTTATCACTTCCTATCAATAATTTGAGTTGGAAGTTAAACACTTACTAACATATTACACTATCTTCCTTTTATTAGTCCTTCTTTTAACTTGGAATTATATGAAACTCAAATTCCTCCTTCAAAACAAGATTATACTTGATCTTTTATTTATCCTGCATAGTCTTCTTCATCCGCTTGTACTCCTTGTTACCTAGTTGTACTTATTTAAATCGTTCCATTTCTGTGGATTGAGTCTATATTGTGAATAACCTTTCTACCGCTTCATTCCATAATTTACTTCTAACTCTGTTCTCGCCATCTCCGTTAATAACTCATTCTGAGTCGTTAACATTGATAGCTTTTCCCCTACCCTTCCTTACTTCACGCGTTGGCTACTACGTTTACCTTCCCTGTATGATATAAGATATCACAATCATAATCTGTTATCCATTCTAATCACCTTCTCTACTGCATATTCAACTCCTTCTGTGTGAAGATATATTTCAGACTCTTAGAGTCCGTGTTTATCTCACACCTCTCCCCGTATAAATACTATCTTCAAATTTTTAATTCAAAACTTTAGTTGCCAATTATAGGTCATAAGTAGGATAAACCTCCTCATAATCCTTTAACTGGCGTGATACATCACAATGACTTTGCCATGCTATATGAGCACGCAATCATGTCATCTACACGAAACATCGAGATACACAGCAAAATTCTCCATATCATCTGATAAAGATAATACAGGTGTCTTACTTAACCCTTCTCTTAAATCATGTGACGCTAAGGGTACCTTCAACCATAGCACCTCACATGAGAACTTATATGTTTATCACCGACTTGATTGGTGCCTCTTACGGAAAATCTAACTTCATTACATTAGTCAACCCAAATGACATAACCAGAAACTTGTCATAACAATAACGAGTTCTGAACGTCATCTTAGGTACCTCCTCATTCTTCCTTACTTTCAATCGACTATGCCCCATATGCAAATCTATCTTAGAAAAATTCTTTGCCCCTTTCAACTGATCAAATAGATTATCGATCCTGGGCCATGGGTATTTATTCTTAACCGCTAACATACTCCTCCTACGATAGTCTATATACAAATAACTCATCTTCTTCCTTAACATCCTCCTAACTTGCGTCATGGTTAGACAACAATAATGTTCCGATGATTTATTGCCGTAATTTACTACCTTGGATTTTCTGAAAAACTGAAGATTCACACTTTTCTTATAACTATTTATTATAGCTCTATAGTTAATCAACCCCTTCATACCAGGAATTTCTTCAATTCTCTCAACATTAACAGTACTTATCTACCCATACTTACTTACCTTTATCATTCATAAAACAATTTTCACGAATATAATTATCGAAAGTTATTTCCTCCTCCTCTATCTTAATGTTTAAAGGTACTTATACTCCCTTTCAGACAGACTCCAAGATGAGTCTTTCCACATGTCTTCCACGCTCCGATCCTACACTTAGGATCCCCTTGTCCTACTCCAGTATTTCCGGAGTTAAAAATTCTTTAATTTTGGCATACTGCCCCTGGCATTCTCTGCCTTAGTTTTCCCTCTCCCTTGCTCTCATTCTTTCCCTCTTTGTGGTATTGAGTCAACGCCTCACTACCACCGTCTGCTATAATCACCTTCTCCAGAATAGTCTCATAGAAAACCCTCTGGAACACTGCAATTCTACTATAGAGCCAGGGTTTCAGGCCCTGCTCAAACCTACGAGCCTTCATCTCCTCAGTGTCCACTTAGCGTGGAGCAAACCTTGCCAATTCATTGAATTTGGTCGTATACTGGGGAAATGTTACGTCCCCTAGTTAAGTTCTAAGAACTTAATCTCCATCCTCCCTTACATGCTTGTAGGGAAATAATTCTCGAAGAAAACCTTCTTGAATCGTTCCCATGCTACCGCATATGTTCTAGCCCACCACAGTGAGCCTCCCACCAAAAGTTGGATTCTCCCTCTCATCATGTAAGTCACAAAAGAAGTCTTTTTATACCTCACCTACGCTTGTAATAACAAACGTCTTCTCTATTTCCTTTTACCCTTGTATGGGCCTCTATTGGGTCCGTCATTCCTTTGAACTCCGACGAACCTACACTTTTAAACTCTTTAAAGGTAGTCGTTCTGGATACTCTAGATCCCGCGGGTAATCAACCCCCAGTTTAATTTAATGCAGCCGTTAATAAATTAATGAACTCTTGCATAGGGTTGTTCAGACCCCCTTGATTATCATTACGTGATTCTGCTTCCTGATTACGTTATCTTCTCCCTGGTGGCATTTTTAGATTAAATAAATAAAATTTCATTATTATCTATTTACTTACTTCGTTATTATTCGTCGCATACCAACTCATACCATAACAAAGCATATTAACTGAAAACTTCATTATATTCATATGTTTCTTCATAGTTTGAAACTATTTACAATTTGTTCTCCATAGCCAAAAGCTATTACATATCTATCCCGTAATTGAACTCCACAAAAGTTGGGATTTATAAAAAGACTACCCTTTTATACAAAAGAGGCTTTTACGTCACTACACACATATTTATAACTCTAACATTCTAATAATTCATAACAACGTCCTCATATTTCTCATTCGCAATCTTCGCTTCAGTATCCCGACTAATTGTATGACGGGTTTGTCCTGACTCAATGGAATAACAAGCGACTTTCAGCTTAAAATCCTTATGAGCACTCTCATGGATGTAAGACATCCGTGCTATCTTCCGGTCCTTCTCCCCCAGTTCTTTACGAAGCTCATCGGCCTCGTTCTTATAGTCTCTAGCCTTATTTATCATGAGCACCTTCTCATCATTCTCTGACTCAAAATTTGCTTCTGCGGACTCCTTCGCTATATAAAGAGCACTAATCTCTTCATTCTATTTCTGCACAACTGTACTCAGTTGCACATTTTTGTCAAGCTCTGCCAGATACAATGATCTCATTGCATCTGGAGGTGATGACTCTAGTGTAGGTACCACCGTAGTAACCGATTTTACCTCCATTCCTTCCGTCACACCTCCATTCCTTCCGCCACATCGCTCATCATATCCAAGTATGATGTTCAGGCTACATCTCCCTCGGATTAGTCTTCCTCAGAAAAATACTCATCTATCTCAGACTCCTCTAGAATCACTATTGGTACCTCCGCCACTAGCATATGTACAGGCTCTACTCTGTTCACAAGCTCTTCGCTCCCCACGTGTATATCTCTATACATCAAGTTATCGATCGACATCCTACAATAACACATAACATGTTAATTAGTACATAATACACAATAGTATAAGCACAAATCACATTTAATTTATTTAGGGTTACTTTCCATCTTTTAAATCTTTCGGTACTGAGTTTCCTCAATACCGTATTAACTTATTCGACTCAAGTAAAGCTCGAGTTTACTTTCTTCGAACTTCTCTTCATTAACGAGGTTATTAGCCTAAGGTTCTCCCCCCCATAAGTTTTATAACCTAATGTTTTGATACCAACCTGTGACACCCCCAAATTCGGGTCTCTTCCAGCCCGACATATGGTGCTCCACGGTGCTACAGTTCACACAAACATTCAATTGAAATGCCTCAAAAGAACAAATATGTCTTATATATATATTCCAAAACAATACTACTATTCCCCAGGTTCTTTATAACCGTTACATTTGTTCTTGTCGTAATATCAAATATTATCATTACAAACCTATACTATTACATAGGTAATCTACAAGTTCGCTTTAGCCTTCCCTTTATCCTTGTCGAATCCTTTGGTCCATTTGGTTTAAGCTGCATTCATATGGTTCAACAAGAGTGAGCATAACAAGCTCATCAAGTACATCAATTTCATTTAAAAGCATGCTTGAAACAAATGAATTATATATCTACAAGAACTGGATAATAGTTATGAAGTACTATCAATAATTCAAAATAGCGTTCCTTTTCTTTCAAAATGTTTTATCATAACAATATTCAGTAAAACACCAATTCTGGTCCAAGACCATGAGTGTTTCATAATTTCTTTGAAAAAGGACAACCCGGCACGAAGTCCGTAAGTCTGGCATAGCTTACGAGCACTTCTAGGTGATCAGCCTATAGTACTCTATGTTGATCAACACTACATCCATTACACGTGTGTACGTTTAAGTTGTGGCAACCTCATGTGCCCATCGAATACTCGATGAAAATATATTTTTTTATTCATATTCAGGCATACCTTGAATCTGTACCAAACAGTTGGTGTAGGATACCGTTATCAATTCTATATTGAAAGACTTGTAAATAAATCAATCAATCTATTAAGATTAGTCTAGCCGAGTTAAAACTAGCATCGACTCTTTCTTTAAAACCATACATGCATCTCATAACTTGAATCATTTGAAAACTTGGCTAACACGAGGGTTAGACAAGCGTTTAGAAAAACTTGCCTTCAGCGTCTGTAGTAAAATTACGTTTCCTTTGAGTCTTTACGGTCTCTACAACACATAACCACATAACATACCACATTAGGTCATGAATGAAGATACATAGTTCCTAAAGAATCTTACCCTTCTTCTCAATTTAATTACGTATTAGATTTGTTATTTATTGGTTCCGATTTTCCGTTATATACTTCTCACGCTCATCTATAACCGACTTTCTTTAACCCTAAGTCGTCATACTTAAGGCTTAATTATGTCATAATAATGTTTTATTAAGATCTTTGTTAAGTGTTAATCATTTATTCTTCATGCTTAACATTTAAACATTTTTCACTATGTAGTTCTTGAGGTCAAAATTATGGCTACGGCTATTATTACTTTTGTGTCTTGGCGTTGGCGCACACATAGTGCCCAAAAACTAGACTTCGGTCTTTGCGCAGAGTCCCTTTGTTACTAAGTCGCCTTTATGCACGAGAGTTTAGTAGGGGTGAGGCTCACTTTGGCACTGTGGTGCCGGCCATTTAGGCTTGGAGTCGCGCCGTGGCATGGACTCTGTGTCAGAGATAAATTTGACAGATTTTTCTTTTGGTGAGATTCCCGACCTCATAACTTCTTCGTTATAAGTCCGAATTGGCTCGTTCAAGATCCTACGGTTCACAAATCACACACTCTAAATGTTCATGCAAGAATTTTATCTATTCGACTTTGTTTGCTAAAATTTCACCTATTAGTCCATTTTTAAGGAAAACGATAAACGTTCGTGAAAGTTCAACGCTCGTTTCTTCGTTCTAAGTCAGAATTTGGCCATTTTCTAGTCCGCAACTCTATAATGCCATATAAGAATTGTCTCCATTGAAAACCAACGTTTCCAAGTTCAAACACAAAATACGACTTTCATTTCTAGAATTTCACGAATTCGACGATTATCGTCCAATCGTGTGAATTCTGGCAAAACTTCATTACTTAAGATTTGTTCTTCGTTCCAAATGGATTCATTCCATCATACCAACTTCTTGACATCCATACTACATTACTTATAAACATGATACGTTATTACTTGTTCTTTGTGTGTTTGTAGCTTATGAAAATATAAATTACTTACTATGATTCCATGACTTATCATGATCTTAATCTTTTTACCACTATTTCTCATGACTTAGGATAGTTTATGACTTCTAACCATTATTCTTGCTTCATCTTATCATACCAATTCCATTAATGTAAACATGTTACAAGCTTTTACAAGTTCTTCTTAAGTTCATAACTTCATTAATTGATTATATTACAACATGACTTAATTACAACTTATTAATACTTAAGCCCTTTGATTCATTATTCCAACCCCTTCTTAGCATACATGTTCTACCACCACCCACTTCTCTAACAATGGAAGAGAAAGAGAATCATGGTTCAAGATGGCTTACCCTTTGGTGATCACTTGCTAAGCCTTAATCTTCTTCTTTATTCTTGAAAATCTAACAAAGGGAGTCTAACTTATATGTGCTTATTCTCTCTACCAAATAAGCACTTCACTTGTTGGATGAAATTAACAAACTACAAATGAGCTAACAAGTCCTCTATTTATAGGATTTCTAAGGTTGGGGTAGTATAGTCTTTTAGGCCATTCCACCTCCTTAATCCACCTCCTTACTATTCCATACTTTGCCCCTAAGTAAACTTGCTCCCCACATATACTTGGCCATCACAATACTTAGCCATTAAGTTTTCTTAACTTATCCTTTACTTAATCCTTAAGTCTACCTGCTAACCACAACTCTTAATTGGCCATCACGCTAATATCTTGGTCATGGGTTGCCCCATGGATCACCTTAACTCATTGGATCTTAGTTTGGGCTTAGGTTTAATTTGTTTAACTTAAGCTTTGGGCTTTACCTTAATTTACTATGGGCTTCACATTACAAACACTTGGGCTTGCACATTAAATTCTATTGGACTTTCATATTAACCAATATTTGGTTTTAACAATAGTTCACATTGGGCTTAACCATTTTCATACTTGGCTAACATAATACTTAACAAATCCTACAAGTTCCTTTTTTTTGGCTTAAAGCCTTGTAACGTATTATTTACGTATAATTCTCATATTCTACTCGTATACTTATTCATCATATACGATATACCATCATTCATACATACTCGTATAATACTCCGTCTCGTATTTGTATTCATTACTTCGTATAATACATGTGTATCATACAATCATCGCTTAATTCATTACATGCGTTTAAATTCCTTCTCGAAAGTCACTTTTTTATAACCGTTAGGTTTTAAGTCCACAGGCGAAATATTACGTTTTCCATAAATGAAATATTATTGGATATTCCATCTCACCTTGATATTCTATCGTTACGTATTTCTTTGAAGTTCAAAAATAATTCCCGAGCAGAAATGCGTGAATAGTGTTTTTCAGAAAATTTCTCGGAAAGCTTTTATTTTCGTCTTGGAAATTCAAACACTTTAATTCTACTATGTAGCCAAAATACTACGACGTTCCGACATGTTTAGGTCATAGAACGACCTTCAATTAGTTTACTCCCTTAAATAATCAATTAAATTCAATTAATCCTCATAATTAAATAAAATATTAATTCTCCTAAAAATCCAATTTTCTCGGGCGTTACATTCTCTAACTCGATCTCAAGTTGATATTTTTGAAATATTCTTGGGGTTAATCATTACTGATTATACCATGTCTATGAATTATTGATTCGCACTCTGTGCACATTGCATGTATTCATTAGGTATGAAAGGTTGATAACCTTCATTACCATTTGGTCCAGTTGATTTATTCATGTTCATTATTCGTTCAACTATGAAAATTTATTCATGCTCTTTCACAATGTATATATTGTAGAAAGTTAGCCAGCTTATTGTTCAATTCTTTCAATCATGATATATCCTTAATTGAACTTATACTTGCTGGGAAAAATTGTTGCTCACCCTTGCTATATCATGATAAACATTGCAGATTATGTCGAATACGTCGGTTACAGGAAAAGTCAACGACAAGTCAACTTTTGATTATATGTGCAGCTAAATTTGTAACAGTAATGTATGATAATAGCTTTGTATGTCTAATAGGATATTGATTTAGGTATTATGTGAAGGTTCTCGACCTTGGGGATAGTGTGTAATGTTTAATGTATAAACAGTTTATGTTTATATCTTTCGTAATAGACATAGAAATAGTATACCAGATCCTTGGTGATTAGAACCGGAATCTGGGGATGTTACAATTATTCACAAACATCTTAACGCTATCACATAATATAATCCCCTATAATAAGGTTGTTCATCTAAGTTTTGACATAAGAGTCCGCACCAAAGAAAGTTTGATTTGGATTAGCTTCAATAACAGTTCTAGAATTTAGAACACTCATTAACTATAGACTAGTTGAATCAACAAGAGTTCACTAGTTATTCAGGGGTTCAATACAACGATATAAGATTTGAACAATGATACTTAAAGTCAAAGATTGAACAACAATAATATACAATTGAATAAACATTGTATACCCAAAGTATTACTTCCAAAAGAGTTAGAAGATCTCATTTGAATAAGGTACTTCAACAATTTAAGCTTTGAATAACGATAAACAACGATTAGGATCTCGCTCAATAAAAGATTAGGAATAAGAAACTTGCTAAACAATAACAAGTTAAAGATAGAAAACTTGCCTCGTGCGTAAGCTATAAAATTACAACTTGTTCCACAAATATCCTACACATATGCCATTTAGAATATTCATGATACAAATTAGTTACAACACAACCAAGTTACTTAGTTTAATATTTATTTCACTTTAGTTTACCACCTTTAGCCTTAGGTTCAACACTAACCACATAGCACATACTACAACTTTTATTACCATATAACATGAGGTTATCGCATTCAAACCACATTTCCAACAATTACCAACATTAAATTTCAATTGTTAGACATCTTGTTAATTATTAACTTATAATCTTCGTGTTTGGTAATACAACACAACCACCATCTGTTATAACATCATTTACCATGATTAACTATCTTTTTATGTTCATAAGATTAAGTTAAAATTGCATTTACTGGATTATGTGATGCCCCCAAAATAGGTATACAACACCCATTCCGAGTCATCAAAATACATGGTATAGAAACAACTACAACTTTATTAATACAACAAAAAAACTGTGAGTTTAAATACAAATATTGTCATCTAGACAATATCCACACTCAAATAAGTCCCCATTACAATTATTGATACATTATTTTATAAAAATGGTGAGGACTACTAAAACAACTTTCTAGAACCTTCATTCCATACCCCGACTAGTACTCGCTACATTCTTGCCTCCTGATAAGAAAAATGGAACAAAAAGGAAAAAGGGTGAGCTCAACTAGTCCAGTAAATAGAACCTTCATTCCATACCCCGACTAGTACTCGCTACATTCTCGCCTCCTGATAAGAAAAATGGAACAAAAAAGAAAAAGGGTGAGCTCAACTAGCCCAGTAAAGAACATTATGACTAAGATAACATAGAACAAATTATCGTTAGTCCTCAACAGGGAAAAATCTAATAGAATACAATAGACAACCAGTTTTAAATCAATATTCGCAGCGGAAATAATAATTCATTAGAAGAGTTAAGTAGAGAATGAAATCTACTATCTTCTATATATGAATTTAAATGTTCATCGTCGATATTATATCCCTCTAACATCAATCAATATATATCTGGAATCAAATATTCATCTTTGCACTACAGGCCAAAGATATTCATCAGTTGGTCATGTTCATCTAAACACCTGTTCATCTTTGTACTACGAGCCAAATATATTCATCAGAAATCATTCATCTTTGCACTACAGGCCAAAGATATTCAGTAATATCATCATTTAGGACTGAAGATGATGAAAAATATTTTAAAGGAAACGAATCCAGTGAAACAAAACAACAAATATTAAGGATTCGTATTTCGGTTTATCCATGTCCAAAAATACCTCATAAGTAATCATAGTGGAGTAAAATTCAAGAATGATCAAAACATGGATACAATCAAAGCTAGTATCCATAATAGATATTTTGGACAAAAAGAAGAAAATTTCATTTTCGGTGAATAGTGCCGTATACGTGAATAGTAACCCCGATACAAAAAGTTCCAAATTTGATAAAAAGTTCAAACCAGTATTTGAGCATAATGATATTGAAGAAAATAATATCATTTAAGAAGAAAATAACATCCCTTACCTCAGAAAGACAATACTTCTAACTGGAATACTGGATATAGTGCTGAAGGAAACTTGCACCATATAGCAACACTCAAAGTATCAAAATACTCACAAGAATACGCTCGATAATATAGAGAGAGAAAGGGAGAGAAAACTTGTGTTTCTGGTGTGATTTTCAATTCTAACCTAAACACCCTATTTATAGGAAAATGTTTAGAACACCAAAGCAGAAAATTTAATAAATAATATTATTATTTTTCTAAAACCTCCTACGCACACTAATTGAATCAAGACATCAGCCATCCACTCAATTAAAGTAGCAAAAACGTTTTTCATGCAAAAGTCACTTAAAACTCCAAAAAAATGTTAATCAATTAATCCGGAACTTCAATAATTCATAATAAATGACCCTTTTGTCAGAAAAATTCGAACCTTATGTCCTTTTCATAGGAAATTCTATTATCTACAACTTTGCAGAAGAAAGTTTTTCCAAATTCTAAACAGAAATTGACCGAAATCTACAAACGGGCGATTCTATAGGCTATAATCAAATTTCAGTCAAGAAATGGGCCCACAGACATGTTTAACATGTTTTAAACAACTTTTGCAACAAAAATACCCTTCCTCCTCATATACTCATATATCCCACATTCATTGTAAAAAATATCATCATTATTATATTATAATAATATAATAAAATATTATTTTATCAGAAAATATAAAATATCGATTTTCAACAATTGTCACTTTATAAATTTCCTCCATCTATATCCACATAAAATGAATATTTTCCTCATCATATAAATTAATAATTAATTATTCATAAATAATATTACGAGAATCACAATCTCGATAACTAGGCGCTTCTCGGAAGGGGGCTTTCAATA
Source organism: Panax quinquefolius (assembly GCA_020205615.1). NCBI lineage: Eukaryota > Viridiplantae > Streptophyta > Magnoliopsida > Apiales > Araliaceae > Panax > Panax quinquefolius. Next base: position 99,602,259 of record CM035167.1, on the reverse strand, counting down.
AGGATTTCTCCTTATCGGCGCCAATTAGGTGACCAAACCTCTCCTTAGATGTAACTTTCTAGACATTGTCAATAATGTTATCTAATAATATTATTCAGAGATAATATGAATTATTGCTCTGATAATAAAAAATACTTTGTGTAGTGAAAATTATTGAAACAACAAGAATATAAAATATCAACGCAAAGAATTATTGAATCAATAAAATAAAATCTTTGAATAAGAATTATCGTGTAACAATTATTGAGTAGTGCCTTCTTACGTAAGAATCAATAATTGGTGCAATACTGTAAAGCTATCAGGCAACAACGCGACATCGTGTGTTTTAACCACCGGGTATTCCAACAAGATTAATCTGTAATAACTACACCGTTATTTATAAATAACTTATACTTGTCGTTTTCTTCATTCAATCGCTTTCCGTTACGGGGCCCACACAAGGCTGCGCCGTCGTACGAATATTCCCCGACAGTAAGAATATTCCATGGCCAAACGAATATTCTCCGATAAAAACGAATATTTTATAACCACTTGCTTATTTGGAATATTTGCGCATTTTACCCATAACTAACCACATTAATCAAATCAACCCTTACTATTTCAAAATAATGAATAGATGAAATTTAATTTTATTTATAATAAGTTGGGGTCTTACAGATTAAATATTAAAAATCACATTTTTTGTGACGCCCCCAAAATAGGTATACATCACCTATTCTGAGTCGCCAAATACATGGTACTGAATACAAATACAAACTAATTATACAACAGTCGTGTAAAATACGACAAAATATATGCCGTGAGTTTTAATATAAATATTGTCATCTAGACAATATCCACACTCAAAATAAGTCCTCAATACATTTATTAACACACTATTTCACAGAATAGTGAGGACTACTAATGCTATCTTCTGGAACGTCATTCCGTTCCCCGACTAGTCCCTGCTACGTTCTCATTTCCTGAAGAGAACAATGAAAGTAAAAAGGGTGAGCTCAACTAGCCCAGTAAGAAATATTATGACTAAGATAATGCAGAATAAATTATCGTTAGCCTTCAACAGTGTTAAATTGATAAAATATAACAAACATCAAGTTTAACTGCAGCTGAACAAGCAATCTATTAAAAGAGTCAGGTAGAGAATAAAATCTAATATCTTTTATGATTTAAAAGGTTTTTCATCACTTTTATCGCTGGGACTCAGCTTAATAAATAATTTACATCATCGAGTCACCCCTGCACTACAACCAAGGATATTCTTTAGTATCACGAGCACATTTATCCATGCACTATGGGCCAAAAATATTTGTGTATTCATTAATGGTCATGATCATGCCAACAACTGTCCATCAATGCTCAACGGGCCAATGAAGACATTTTCCATATCATTTGTAACATTACACGATCGTGATTACAATCAATAATCCTCGGTCATAATCATACCAAGTCCATCTATGCACTACAGGCCACAGATGATTTTCAACATAATATAAACATGAGGATGATGACAATGATATAAGAATTCAATAAAACAAGTTCAAGAATTAATTTATCCAGGAACTAATAACGTCCAAATTATCAACATTATGCTTCTTTGTAGAGTAAAATTTAAGAATGCTCAGAAGAATATATTTCCATGAAAAGATACTGGATGAAGCGCAAATATCAATGATATTCCACTAATTTCATGGAGTATAGAATTCAAAACTTTAACCAACTGAGTATAATAAAGAATGGAATAACAAAAAAAATCACCATGCATGCGATAGACCGCACAAACAGGTTATTCCAACAGAATAATAAATAATGAAACCAGGTCATGCGTAGAACGCATGTATACGATATTCCAACAGAATAATAAATAACGGAATCAGGTCATGCGTAAAAGCACAGACATGATGTTCCAAAAGAATAATAAATAACGAAACCAGGTCATGCGTAAAAGCACAGACAGGATGTTCCAACAGAATAATAAATAATTGAACCAGGTCATGCGTAAAGCACAGACAAGATGTTCCAACTAAATAATAAAGAATGGAGTAACAGAAGAATTTCACCATGTATGCGGTACTTCGCATAGACAGGTTATTCCACCATAATAATAAAGAATAGAATAACAGAAGTTCTCTTCATGAAGACGAAAGAAAGAAATAATATCCCTTACCTTAGAAAGAAGAGTATTAGATATAGGAGTAGTGAAGTAGCAGAACACTTTTCATCTTTCTCTCTATAGTTTCTCTCTCTAGAGTTTCAGTGAATTCGTAAGAAATAATGAAGGAATGAGCTTCTATTTATATAAGAATAGATCGATAGTAACTAATTCATGAAACGGTCAGATTGATTTACTTTTAAATCAGACGGTCAGATTTAAAACAAAATCTTTTAAATAAAATATAATATATATATATATATATACAAACCATTCATATCAGTACATTTAATAATAATAATAATAATAATAATAATAATAATAATAATAATAATAATAATAATAATAATAATATATAACCCTCCGTGACTACTTGCTTTTCTCCCCACCAACATCAACATCAACATCAATATCCACCAAAGTCATATATATATATATATATATATATATATATATATATATATATATATATATATATATATATAACAAAATTGAGATAACTTCTACCACAATTTTAAAAATGGGAAAGTGGGGATCCAAATAATAAGAAAAATTTACATCAAATACTTCATAAAATCCCTCAATATTTTTAACAACATTTATCATCATTATTATAATTCACAATATTAATCGACCGTAGTCCCGGGAAGAGAGGGGCTTTCGATAAGGATTTCTCCTATTGGCCGCGAATTAGGTGACCAAACCTCTCCTCGGCGAACTTCAAGACATCATTAATATTGCAAATAATAATATTAATAACTTTGTTATCTCAAATAACGTGATATACTATGCAGCAATTACTGTAGCAATAATTGAACAAAACTGGGTGACTTCTCACGTAAGCATCAATAATCAATACCGTGTGCTACTATGCAACTATGCGTATTACTGAACTTTTAACACCGGGTGTTTGAACAGTTAACGGTAAAACTTCCGCCGTTATTTTTATAAAAATATATTTTTGTCATTTTCTCTATCCAACAATAATTCCGTTGTGGGGTCCACCAATGATTGTGCCGTCGTACGAATATTCTCTATTAAAACGAATATTCCCCGACCAATCGAATATAATATAACAACTTGCGTACTTTACAAAATTTATAAATATTACCCACAACTATAAAATTATTTCAAATTCACACCTTAATATTAAAAAATGATATTTATAAAAAAATTCATCTTTATTCATAAAAGTTGGGGTCTTACATTTCTGGCCATTCTGCAGTGGTGGCGTGCATAAGGCCCTTGTTTGTACTGGTACAAGTTTTGGTCTTATGTTGTGGCTTAACTTACTCAATCGGATGGTACGCAATTGACACACAAAAAAACTGCAGCACTTCTAAGACATATTCGCATAACTCTAGTTCATGATGAACATAGAGCAGAGCCAAACAAACCCAAAAACTCTACTCAAACAACAAATTTAACATCCCCAGAAGTTGTATACTTCATATAATCAAGACCCATCACATATATAATCATTATAACAACAAAACAACATTAAACAAATAAATTTAAATTCATAAATTTCAAGTTTTTACTATTTCTTCATTTTTAGACGTTCTTAGCGAAATCAATCACCATAAATTCATTTCTCAACCAAATTTGTTCATTGAACATGCATTGTTTTTGTCTCTTAATGTATTAACACACACAATTATCAATTTACAATAGATTTCACTATAATTCAATTTCATCATTTTAAACATATTTCCATGGATTTGATTATTATAAATCATGAATAAATGATATAAAATAGATTATAAGTGTAACGACCCCAAAATTCATACAATTTAATTCTCGACTTCGCTCGTTAATAATACATTCAACCTCTAATTTTACATCATTAAACGATAATACAACCATTGAAATTTACAGTTTAATTAAAATTTTCTATTACAAACTATCCTCGTTCTCAAAACCTTCAACCTTTACATCTAAATATCTCAGAATCATTTTAATACTACAATAGTTTACATTCGCAAAATAATATTACAATTCAACATTAATACATTATTCGAAACATTAGATATGGTTTACAAGAATAACAACTTAGCTAGGATATTAAATCTTCATATATCACTTTTGATCCATAACAATTAAGTAGCACATAAAGGTTACCTTCAATTCTTGAATCAAGCAAAAATGGTTATTTGCAAGAATGAGCTCGACAAATTTCAAAGAAAAAATCTAACAGTTTTCATGCATCACGTAACACATAATAACATGCTCAACATACAAGAATAATCATAAACAAACTTAGCATACATGTTATAGTTCACATAACAACTATAAAGATTGAGTTCCTTACTCAATCAACATTCATAGTTCAATCATCATAGTCATAGATTGACTTTCACATTTCATACTTTTGACATATATAATACATCATACACTAAAATTTTAAAGCAGATCATCATCAAGTTCACATAGAAAAAAGGAACTGAAAGACTTGCCTTTACCGGCGTTTTACCAACACACTAATACTTCGTGTCCTTGCACAACCTACACTTCTTCTAGTTTTTTCTACTTCTTCTACTTCTAGCTCATCTCAATTCCTCTATTTCTCTCTATCTCTTTCAATTTCTCCTACATTATGAAGAACATAAAAATATAATTAAAACATGAAATTTAGATTATAACCTTATTAGTATGAATTTAAGAGAGAGATGTAGATAATGATAACGGGGCTTGTTTTGTCTTCTCAAAGCTTTCCCTTCTTCTTCTTTTTCTTCCTCTTCTTCTTCTCCCACAACTCTCTCTAACTCTCTTCTTCTTTCTTTGGTTTGTTTTCTAAAACTAACGTACTAACTTGTAGTATATACATATAATATACAATACCAGTAATATATAATATATGTAACTCCTAGTAATTATTATATATACTAATTACTAGTTAATACATAGGTTACACCAACTTGAACTTGAAAAGCCTAAGACCATGTTTGGCAAATACTCATTATTTTAATTAATCAATGGTTTAACATCAATCAATCTCATCAAATTGTCACATAATTATATTTACTTGTTAATTATAATTTCGTAAACAATCATCACATAACTCATCTAATTTAATTATCTTAATTAAATTAGAACTATAACATAAAATTATTATATTAATTAAATTAAATACTAAATATTCATTTAATTAATCTACTACACTTAATTACATTACTCTATAATCAAAACCAAATTTATTTATTTAACTCAATAAATAATTCAATTAAATATTTATATATATTAAAATTAATATATAACATTCTCTTCACATCAATTCACATATTCTACAATATAAGACATACACATACTCACACCCAACATATCTCATAAATAATACTTTTATTTATAAAATTCTCATTTATAAATTCTAAAAATCTGGGATGTCACATCCTTCCCTCCTTATAAGAATTCCGTCCTCGGAATCACCGAAACTCTACCTTACTCAGGTTTTCCTCAAATCTATTCATTGAATAATTTTAACACATTACCTTAATATAGGTTTTATATTTTCTATTCTCACCATTCTTGATAATAAATTCTTATATGTTTTATTTCATAACATTTACTTAGACTCAATTATATTTGAGTATTACATATTCTTTGACCTGTTCATTATCATTCTCTAAGGATCATTATCATATACTATATGATCAAACTCTCGGGACATTACATTCACCCCTTCTTCTAAGAATTTCGTCTTCGAAATTTTTTGACTTACTAATTTTCATTCATTCCCTTTATTAAAAATAGATTTTATGTTACTATCTATTTATTTATTAGGTTCTGCAACCCAATTCTTTCTCTAAAGATCTTTCTAAGACCATCATATTCCTCACCTTATCCTCTTCTAAGAGTTTCACATTTCTCTTCTTTCTGGAAATTATTATGTTTTGCTTAATTTTTCTCATCCTTCCCACTTTCACCTTTCAGAATAATAAGAATCTTCCACAATTGCTCAATAATTGGGAAGCGATATGAATAATAGGAATTCAAAAGATTCCTAATCATGCTGAGGGGTCAAGACCAGTGAACTCTATTCTTGGTTTACTAGTGCTTCAACTCAATCCTTCACACCGCAAAACCGTAGTATTTATCAATCACAAAGACCGAAAACACCTCCTCACGCATACTTAGGTGCCACTTATCAACCACTACATTGGGCCACAACGTAGTGTTTTGTAAGGATTATATGCGTTACGCTCGGAACCATTGTCCCCGAAAACATGTCCCCTTATAGAGTTGTTCACCTCAGCTTTTCAACATCTGAATCCGCACCAAAACAATTTGGTTTGGCATAATTTTTCAATGAACGTTTGAATTTCATGAACATCTTTCAATAATCGTCTAGCTGAATCAAATAGCATAGACTTCTACAACAATTCAGACATTAATCAAAATATACATATATATATATATATTCTCGTATCTTAAAGAAACCTCAAAAATCTTTTTATGACGTCATGATACCGCACTGTATTTACAGTCCGTTTGAGGATTCCGTCATTTTGTGACTTTGTCATACTACATCATACCATAGTGGGCTGACGATCCTTAGATCACATCCAACACTAAGAAATTATGCATTGATAACTCCATCATTTTTATCATCTTTGCACCAGGTTCCATGATGCATTAATGATATAAAATACATTTTGATATTTTCAAATCATTTTCGTCTAGCTGAAACAATTAGCATAGACTATTCTTTAAATAGTTTAAAAATCTTTGAAAATCAGTTTTAGTGATATCATATCTCAACAGGTAATGATGTGTCAGTGTCCCGAATTCCACACATACACATTTGTCACCATGCGTTGAGAGTAAAATTTATTTTAAAAGGCACATAGTGCTTAATTTAGCTTGATGTCAAAATTTGAAGTCTAGCATAGCTAGAAGATTTGGAAAAATTTATGTCTCCACTTTCTATACTGATCCATTGCTTAATAATTCTATCTATTCCCATAATCCTCAGTTCTTCATTCATAACTTAATTATACCCTAGTTCATCAAACTTACCGCACATTGGAAGTTCAGGACTTGCCACAATAATATGAGTTTAAGAACTTATCCTAGTCGGACCACAAAGGCCGATTCACCGAGGGGTTCAAAACATACCATATTATTATGAGTCATGAAACTTACCATATGCATTAGTTTTAAGAATCGCGCTTAATCCTAATAATATCTGCTCTAATCTTAATAGTTTCTAACTATCAAACATACACATGAGAAAAAAATCACCTTTTGATCACATATACATTGATAGCGCGACACCAACATTCCAATGATAATCAATATGATAAACTGAGTGCAAACACAAAACCCTTGCCCATACAAAGATTTGTATAACTCAACCATCACATGAGTCCTCAATTGAAATCCCACCTAACTCTATCTTACTCTTAACTCGTTTTTTTTGCTCGATCTGAATTCCTCAGATCACATTATCTATAACTCCTCATGAGTTTATCTTGTACTATTTCATAGTACATTACCTTCATAGCATCAAGCTATAATTATTCAAACATTACAGACCATCTTTCTTCTGTAACATAAACAGATCACGTCGTGATCTTATTCTATTATCATCTTCCTTAAAATTCTTTTCTTAACGCGTGATCATTTTATTTTACGATTCTCTTTCTTTCCTTTCATTTACGACATTATTCGTTATCTTTGTTATTGGAGTTAGGTAACTCCCATTCCTTATCTACATATCTCTTCAAGATTCTTCTTTAAATCTTCTTGTTTATATAACAATTCCTGCTTTAAGAATTTCCAACTTCATTTACATTGCTCAAAATTCCAATCGAGTTCCACATTTTCATCATATGTATCCATTTTCTAAACTTGGTACACATCGAGTCTCTAATAGTTTCAATATGGTACGCTGAGTGGTTTCCCACAAACAACCAACAAACTAGGTTTTGAGTTACTAGTTCGTATATACCTCCGCTCTATGAAGGAATCGTTTTGCCCAGATACCATACATCAACTACTAAAGAGTACAACTATACCATACTTAACTATAACTTTTATTCATAACTTCTTTATCATTCTCTTCTTATAAACACTGTCTATTTATTATCACCTTACATCTATATTATTGGAGTTGGGTAACCCCATAACTCTGCGAGATTCTTCTTTGAATCCTCTCACGCATGTTTAATCCCTTCTCTATACGTTTCTTAAATTACTTCGTATTGTTCAAACTCTATTTGAGCTTATGCTTTCATTATATTCACCTTCCTTCTCTAAGGTTATAGCCTAAGGTACTCCTACCTAAGGTTTATAACCTATAACTTTGATACCAACTGTAACGACCCCAAAATTCATACAATTTAATTCTCGACTTCAATCGTTAACATTCAACCTCTAATTTTACATCATTAAACGATAATACAACCATTGAAATTTGCGGAATAATTAAAATTTTCTATTACAAACTATCCTCGTTCCCAAAAAATTCAACCTTTACATCTAAATATCTCAGAATCATTTTAATACTACAATAGTTTACATTCGCAAAACAATATTACAATTCAACATTAATACATTATTCGAAACATCAGACATGGTTTACAAGAATAACAACTTAGCTAGGATATTAAATCTTCATATATCACTTTTGATCCATAACAATCAAGTAGCACATAGCGTTACCTTCAATTCTTGAATCTGCAAAAAATGGTTATTTGCAAGAATGAGCTCGACAAATTCAAGAAAATCTAACTGCTTTCATGCATCACGTAGCACATAATAACATGCTCAACATACAAGAATAATCATAAACAAACATAGCATACATGTTATAGTTCACATAACAACTATAAAGATTGAGTTCCTTACTCAATCAACATTCATAGTTCAATCATCATAGTCATAGATTGACTTTCACATTTCATACTTTTGACATATATAATACTTCATACACTAAAATTTTAAAGCAGATCATCATCAAGTTCACATAGCAAAAAGGAAGTGAAAGACTTGCCTTTACCGGCGTTTTACCAACACGCTAATACTTCGCGTCCATGCACAACCTACACTTCTTCTAGCTTTTTCTTCTTCTTCTTCTTCTTCTTCTTCTTCTTCTTCTAGCTCATCTCAATTCCTCTATTTCTCTCTATCTGTCTCAATTTCTCCTACATTATGAAGAACATAAAAATATAATTAAAACAATGAATTTAGATTATAACCTTATTAGTATGAATTTAAGAGAGAGATGGAGATAATGATGATGGGGCTTGTTTTGTTTTCTCAAAGCTTTCCCTTCTTCTTCTTTTTCTTCCTCTTCTTCTTCTCCTACAACTCTCTTCTTCTTTCTTTGGTTTGTTTTCTAAAACTAACGCACTAACTTGTAGTATATACATATAATATACAATACCAGTAATATATAATATATGTAACTCCTAGTAATTATTATATATACTAATTACTAGTTAATACATAGGTTACACCAACTTGAACTTTAAAAGCCTAAGACCATGTTTGGCAAATACTCATTATTTTAATTAATCAATGGTTTAACATCAATCAATCTCATCAAATTGTCACATAATTATATTTACTTGTTAATTATAATTTCGTAACAACAATCATCACATAACTCATATAATTTAATTATTTCAATTAAATTAGAACTATAACATAAAATTATTATATTAATTAAATTAAATACTAAATATTCATTTAATTAATCTACTACACTTAATTACATTACTCTATAATCAAAACCAAATTTATTTATTTAACTCAATAAATAATTCAATTAAATATTTATATATATTAAAATTAATATATAACATTCTCTTCACATCAATTCACATATTCTACAATATAAGACATACACATACTCACACCCAACATATCTCATAAATAATACTTTTATTTATAAAATTCTCATTTATAAATTCTAAAAATTTGGGATGTCACAATAAGCATCTATTAACACATATAAAACCATGTTTTCAATAATCATCCATGAAAACTCAATTGTAGGTGACTTTTAGAAAATAAAAACTAAATCTTTAAAAACTAAGAGTTTTCACCTTCAATTGCTTGTTAGAAGATGTAGAATTGCTTTTTCAAGCTTCCACCTTCTTCTTGATTCTCCAAACTTAGCTTCAATTTTCATAGTGAATATTTCTCTCTCAATTTCTCTCTATCTCTCTGTCTTTCTCACTGTGTTTGCAAATAGTCTTAGGAAAACTAAACTGATAAAACACGTAAATATAAAACTCCCATAACTACTATACATATAATACATAGTAACTTATCAGTTAAAAAAATTTCAAAATAATTTTATCAGTTAAAAAATTCAAAATAACTTTATCAGTTATAAAATTCAAAAGCCATAAGGTTTTGTTTGGGAACACTAAATTAAACTTCTTTTAATTTATTTTAATATTCCTTTTATAATATGGTTCACTTGTCACACTCTTTGTAAGACCCCAACTTTTTATGAATAAAGATTTAATTTTCTATAATTATTATTTTGAATAATAAGATGTGATTTGATATAATGCTATGATTATGTGTGATTTATGCAAAGTTTGCAAAGTAAGCAAGTTGTCATAAAATATTCGTTTTGTAGAGGAATATTCTTTTTATCAGGGAATATCCGTACGACGACACAATCATTGGTGGACCCCACAACGGAATGACTGTCGGATATAGAAAGCGACAGAAATAACCTTTTTATAAAAATAATGGCAAAACTTTTACCGTTAAACTGTTGAAATACCCGATGATAAAAGTACAGAATGTCTGGCTGGTTGCACAAAGAGTACACCGTCGACGCCGGGATTTTTGTGTGTCCTTTCAGATTACTTGTTCTTTGGTGTTCTCATTTTAGGTGAGATTTGTTTGAAAAATAAGTGAAAAAGGTCCAACATGTATGATGTCGATTTATGGGACTATTAAGAGTCGCCATTGGTTTTTAAATGGTTGTACCAACACAACCGAGAAAAGATTTGCACATTGACCCAAAGGATGTGACACTCGATATACTGGTCGGTGAAACCAAAATTCGCTTAGGGTCCTGGGACTTGGTTATACTGGGGAAGGTGTTAGGCACCCTCAGACATCCGTGTTACCACTACGGTGACCGCTTCTTTTCAAGAAACTATTATCTGAATGTGTGTGTGTGGGTCAATGTGCTGTTATATGGAAGTTGTGCGAGGCCTCGTTCGAACCTATATACACAGGGTTTGAATTTATGTAAAAATTCAGTTTTTAACAAGATATGGCAATGATGTTTTATAAAAGAGGTTTTTTCAAACCCTGATGCTCAATAGGAATCGAGACCTTTTACACTCCCATTTTTATTAAGTGAGCGGTTGAATTGGTTTTATTTGACGAATGAGAGGCATCCGTACGAAAATAATATACAAAAATAATGCCGACTTCCTCGTGGGCATGGAAACCATCTGAGGAAATTCAGACACCGCAGAATAATTTACAAGCTGCTTACAGCTGAAAATGTCCATCACGGGAACCGAATCTAGATTCAATGGGATGAATCTGTGATCACATGATTCCTAGGCTCACAAAATACTGCAGTTTTATATGAAAAAAGATGTAGGTATATATATAAAAAAAGTAAAATATATATATATATATATATATATATATATATATATATATATATATATATATATATATATACAGGACAGGATCACCAACCACGAAGCACCTCCATGGGGGATCAGAAATGTAAATAAAGCTATTAAAAGCTATCAACCGCCACGAAGGAAACTCCAAAGGACGGAGTAATGTAAAGAAAGTCATAAAGCGATCAACCACCACTTGAGTAAACTCTGTGGGATAATATATATATATATATATATATATATATATATATATATATATATATATATATAATATTAATATATCATATCCGCTAATAACATATCATATTTCTACGATACAAAATAATTTTATTGAGCTAATAAAATCTATGAATGGAACATTGGGATATATTGATTACGTATAATCTCACTGATGGTGACAAATCCTCATATCCCAAATTTTTACCAATTCTCACTTAACTTTATGAGCAAAATAAGGATGGTAAACCATTAACAAATTTCTTTCCGTAATGGTTTATTACCGCCATACGCATCATAACTCTTGAAGTAAAAACATCTTTGTACCATCTAAAATCGCTTGAGAGGACAAGTGAGATTACTCAACCGATCGTGGATTCTCTCCATCTTTGATGTTACTAAGAGTTCCTACGTAAGTGTTTTATTATGGTAAATATTAAAGTATTTACTCCATCCGTGGTCCTATACCAATAGTTTCATCAAAATAGGTAACATGCCGCCATTGCCTAACCGAATAAAGATGGATGATAGATAATCTAGATTCTTCGTGAGATGTTTTTCCCACCAAGATCTAAGAATACCAGAAACCATTAGCCAATAATTCAACAATATCCGTTGAGTCGTAATAATTTGAATTTGGTTAAATAACTATTAGCTACCATGGACATATGATTTAGTTTATTGAGGATTTCTTGTTCACTAAATCCGTCAATGTTCCATTCATAGATTTTATTAGACGAAACAGAAAATTGCTTATCTAGATTTCTCTCTTCAAATTGTAAATCTGGAGGAGTTGGTCTAGAATACCAATTTATGGTCATGCTAGTGTTATGAACTGTTAATTTATTTAATTGATCATGTATATCTTGAACGAATTTGGTTACTGACTGATTATCAGACTGACTACTGCTTTCATTATCAGAATCAATCTGATCGATAATAGCAATAGTACCACTTGTTTCTGGTTCAGTCTTTGTCTTTAATTTTTTAAATAACTGATCAATAACCAAGGTAAGATCACCATCTTTATTAGGTAAACCTAATTTTTCTCTATTTTATGGTTATTTTAACAATGGTTGAACAATTTTTGACTCTGGTTTTTTAATTATATTCTCTTCAATCCTGTCTAACTGTTTCCTTACAGTTGCTAGGTATTGGTTACTAAAAACCAATACCTAGCAACTGACTAGGGAAACAGTTAGACAGGATTGAAGAAAAATTTGAAGTTAGATATATATATATATATATATATATATATATATATATATATATAACTATGTACAAGCTAAAGAGAGAAAAGAAAACAAGAACTTACAAAACTAAAACATTTGACTAGAGAAGTAGAGAAGAGGGGATACGTAGGCTAAACAGCGGTGGAAACTAAATATTCTTCTGAGAGAGAGAGAGCTCAGAGTCTTTCTAAGTTTCGAAAACTGATTTTGCCAAATGAGTTCGCCTTCCTTTTATAATACAAGGAAAGGGAACTATTACAATAACTGGTGTAAAGTAAGAAACATTTTACTTAACTAAAAGTGAATTACTAAAGTAAAAGTAAATTACTAAGGTAAAAGCAAAAGTAAAAGTACAGACAAGCTACTGTTGATAAACAGTGCTAACTTTTGACTATTACAGATGCTTTTGACCAACTGGCCGACAACTTTTGACTTAATAATGCTTTCGGTGGAAAAGAGAGCATCTTTTTACTGTTGAACTGCTTTCGGTGGAAAAGCGGAATCTTTCATAACTGGTCACGGAGCAGCGGTCTTGGTTTTCTCAACCATGGTCGATTTATCAGAGCGCCAGGCAAATGGGTCCTGAGCGTCCTGAAGGTTGATGGTGCCATAAGGATCATACATGCCATCATCCTTTGCAAATTGGCTAACTGAATCATTCTGGGAAGAAGCTGAGGAATGCCCAGAGGCTTCTTCATGTAACTCATCGATTATTTTATTGAGGGCTCGAGCAATTAATTTTAACTCATTACCGGAGCAGTCTTTGAAGTTAGAAATGCTACGGGAATAGGAAGAACCGGTAGGACTGGTTTTTAACTTAGACTCTTTTGAAATCTTCTTCTGACTTGAGGAAAAAGGCTCGATAGGAATGAATTTAGACACTTTTGCCTGAATGACTGGGGAACTGACTGAGACTGGAATAGGGGCAACAGGAAATTCTTGCTGAACCTGACCTATGATTCTGTTAATGTCGAACTTATCCCACCATTTGATGTAAAAAAAGCGGGAAAGTCGAGGGAGTGGATCAACAATAACTGCTGGATTAGAAGCATTAGCAATAGAGGGCGGTGAAACACCGTATTGCCATTTGAGGATCCAGGGGACTTTATATTTGTTGGTAAATAGAAGAGTGAGAGGAATGTTCTCATTATTTGGATCGGGTTTACTATTATTAGCAAAATGAGTAACTTGGACCTTAAGGGGGTCGGGAAGGAGGTCATAGGTAGAACCATGCCTATACCACCAGAGGACGAACCAATAAGGAATTTGACTTTTGAACTTATGATCAAATTGAATGAACCAGAAATGACTATGGGACTCATTCTAGTGAAGGAGAACCTTCTACCAGGCATCAATATAATCATAAAAATAGAAAGAATTGTTTTGACTGGTGAGATCCACAAGATCAGAGGGATTTTTACCCCAATCTAAAATTTGAAGGAATTGTTTAATATACAAAGAATGATAAAGGACTTTTGATTTATCATTATTTGCATAAATGGGTTTGATATTTATCGACTGCTTTTGGAGAATGTCCTTATAATATACAAGAGACTTATAAGGAGCATATGGCGGAAAAATGCCAACCGTGGGGAAAAAATCAAGGTGAAGTTTAATCGGGTCATTTTTTTTGGTTTCATATATGGTTCAATATGGAACAAGTAACTTTCCCATTTGAGCACATGCTCAGAAGGGGGGAACTAGGAGTCAAGACGAGGTCTTAGCTGGATTATTGAAACGGATCAATGGGTTCAAGGTTTATTAACTAGGGCTGAACTGTAAGGCTTGGGGATTGTCCCAAGGACAGTAAACTTGTTTGACCGGTGATGTGGGTAATCGGGTGAGGAACTAAGGTTCCTCTGGGCTGATTACTTGGGCCAGTAGGGCGACCTGGACCCTGTGAGGAAGAAGATCCTCTGAAGCTCATGACTGTAAAGTACCTGTATGAATAAATTCCCGAGTAAGAAAATCAGGAATAGAATTATCATTACCTTTAATATACTCAATATCAAAATAAAAAATGCTTAACAAAGCTTGCCATCTAGCGAAAGAATGTTTAGAGGCCAAATTCTCAACATCTTTTTCTAAAATGTATTTAGCTGACTTGCAATCAATGCGAACTAGAAATTTCTGATTTAATAAGTCATTTTGAAATTTGTTAATACATAATACTAATGAAAGAATTTCTTTTTTGATAGTACTATATTTCGACTGTGTAGTATTTCATGCGCCGGAATGAAAATGAACAATTTGTTCTGGGGAATCTGGTGTTAACTTTTGTTTAAGAATGCCTCCAAAACCAATATCTCGAGGCATCGCTTTCAACAATTTTGAAAGTCAATCATTGAAAATACCAAGGCGAGGCAATGCCTTGACATATTTTTTTAACTTGTTGACGACACGTAAGTATGAACGCTACCAAGGTGGGGATTGCTTTGCAGACGCCGAAAAGAGAGGTTTGCAAATCTTCCCGAGATTCTTGTAAAACTTGCTTATATAATTTAACGAGCCAAGAAATCTCTCGCAGTTGGGTTTTATTGGTTATCTTATCTCGGGAACTTGTCAAATAATCAATAGCTCGCTCAATAGGTCAACTTGTCCATCAAGATATTAAGACCAAGAAACCGTATTCTAACTCAAAAAAGTCGCATTTGGAAGGAGAAAGAACAAGACCATTAACTTTAATAGTTGTGAAGAACGATTTTAAATGTTTTTTGTGTTCTTCAATAGTCTTGGAATAAACAAGAATATCGTCGATATAAACAACAATAAAATGGTTGAAAGGGTTTAGTATGTCATTGAGAATATTTTGAAATTCACTGGGAGCCTTTTTTAGGCCAAATGCCTGAACATTCCATTCGTAATGTCCAAATGGAGTGGTGAATGCATTTTTGTACCTATCCTCTGGATGAATGGCAATTTGCCAGAAACCGGATTTAAGGTCAAATTTATCAAAATGGTGGCATTATTTAGCCTATTGATAAGGTCGCCTTTTGTTGGGAAGGGGTACCTAATCCACTCTAAGACCTTGTTCAATGGTTTGTAATTGATAACTAAACTGGGTACACCTCTCTCTTTTCTCGCTTCATTGTTGACATAAAAGCGTGATGCAAGACCAAGGGACTTACTATGTTTAATTAATCCTTTATCTAGAGATCATTAATTTCTTTCTCACATACCTCCATTTGTTCATAACTCATCCGAATAGGTTCTAGCCTTAGTAGGAATTAAATGTTCTTTAAATTCCTTAGCATAAGGAAGCTTTAACCATATGTTTTTTCCTATGCCAAAAGGCATTGGGGAATCGTAACACGTGTTATTGTTCATGATGTGTTTTAACTCTTCATTTTTAATTGAACATCTTCATTTTGAAGTCGTTTCTTCAATTCTTTTATATATTTATTTCTTCTTCAAGAAACTCAAATGTGTAGATTTACAGTTTATTAAATTCAATGACTTGGAAATGGATTCTTCTTGAATGAATTTTAAATCTCTTTCTTTTGGTTTAATAAGAAACTTAAATGTTATTTTTTTACCTAAATGTTTACAAGTTAATCCTTCATTACTAGTAGTAAATGGGTATAATAAATATATAAATGGTAATCCTAAAATGATTTTATCTGTAAGATTGCGAATTAAAACAAAAGATGTTTTAAAGCACATGCTATCTTGACAAATATGCACTTTAGGTAATTTATACTTTATTTCCATTTGACTACCATTAGCTGAATTCAATTTTTCACTGGTTTTTTTGTAATACTTAGTGGGAATTAGACCTTCTTGAATACAGTTTAAATCTGCACCTGTGTCAACTAAGGCAGTAAGCTGTATTGAAAAGTTCCTATCCACAACTAGATTAATAGATACATACCATTTTTGGATGGTGATGTCTTTGATTCTTTTAAGTGAAAGACCTTGAATAAATAAGTCTGAAATATCTTTAGTACCAGATGATTCTGGTTCATCGTGATTTTCATCACTGGATGAGGAATCATTGATCTGAAGATCAAGCTTTTTATCAAAATCCTTTCTTAGGTTAGAAACTTCTAATTTTAAATTAGCTATTTCTTTCTTTAATTTATTAACTTCTTGATTTAACTCTGGGAGACTAATTTCTTTAACTGGAGATTTAAATCTTTCCAAGGTTTTATTAAGACTAAAAATTGGTTTCTCTTTAGCTTTAATAAACCTATCATTTTCTCTATTATCTTTAGTTAATAAATCTTTCAACTGTTTGGTGTATTGAGCCTTTAACTTAGGATCAGTGATTTTACTAATTAAGTCAATTAACAAAGAACTTTCTTCATCATCTTTGTTAATTACATTAACTTTTTTATTGCAACAATTTTCATTGCAATTATCAAAGACAAATAGTGACTTCTTCAAATTACATTGCGCTGAATCTTCATTACTGTTAATATTAGAGGAATATGAAATGCTAGAGTTTTCGTCATTACTGACATCATTCTCTATTCTCATTAACCCTAATATATATTCAGTATCTTCACTAGAAATATTTAATTGAGATAATTTTTGTTTTTACCTTGCACTCATTTTTATAATGACCTTTTTGCCCACAATTGTGGCACACAATTTTACTTTTATCATATTTTTAGGTTTTTTATTATATTTTTTATTAACGGGTTTTGGCTTATTATAGTAATCGCTCTTGAATTTTATTTTTATGATGACTACGCTTTTTCTTATGACGCCTATGGCTTCGTGAGAGTCAATATGTTTATGTCTCAGTGCTTCCGCCTGTAGGGAGCCACAGGAGGTAAACCATATTGTTCGCAGAATGTTCCTAACTCATATTTGGCTTTCTTCTTGTCTTTACTAGCTTGTTTGGCTAACTTGAAGTCAATGCACATTTTTAATCCTATCTTTTGAATATATTATATCCGGTGCGTTTATTCGCTTTTATATATATATATATATATATATATATATATATATATATATGCTTTAGTAAACGCACTGCATCAAGTTCAGCTCATCGAACAAAGTCCCATATAGTTGATATATATAAGTATATATATATAAAAGCGAGTATACGCACTGCATCAAGTTCAAGTCTAGGCTCATCGAACAATGTCCGACACACAGTTGATATATATATATATATATATATATATATATATATATATATATATATATATATATATATATTTAAGCAAGTAAACGCACTGCATCAAGTTCAGGCTCATCGAACAAAGTCCGACACACAATTAATATATATAAGTATATATATATTAAAGCAAGAAACGCCTCTCGCATCAAGTCTAGGCTCAATTGAGGCATAACTCGATAGTGTTAGTCAATATATATGTATATATATATATAATATATATATATATACAGACTGAAATGAAACCACGGACTGAAGTCCGGGCAAAAGCAAGCAACACAACTCTCAACGTGTAGAAGGGTGTGTGCACAGATGAAGAGAAAGACTCTAAAGTGTGTGAGAAGGCTTACAGCTGACTGATAAAAAAGGCTTCTATATCTTTAGAGTGGGTAAACACTGGCTTTTGTGGGTACAAAAGAGGCTATATATGAGCTCACAGGTGTTTGAAAGTGGGAAATTTACTATATGGGCGAGTGCAGAGCGAATTGTTCAGGGTTTCCTCGTCTTTTTCTCTTGCAAAATGGGCACCCCAAGCCCCATATTTATAGAGGGGGGAGCCACAGGTCTACCTGCGGCACCTAGTAGCAGTGTGTACATGCGGGCGCCGGGTGCCCCGGCAAGGTGGGTCCCGCCGTGGTCGAAATCGACGACGCTTATTCGCTTCTGGCCGCTCATAACTTTCAATCCGGGAGTACGATGGAAGTGTGTCATACCATTCTGGAAAGCTATTTCCAAGAGCTACACAATGATATATGATTTGACCTTTTTTGATTCCAGGAAGATGGGTTTATGACCAAAATGGCATTCCCAGGTTTTCGTCAGGCAATCTGTTGAGCCATTTTGCATAGTTTGCGCTCGGAAGTTAACATATGGTTCTTGTGGAACTTCCTTTGAAGTAATTTGAGTTGAGATGAGTGTATTTGATTTGAAGTGAAGTTGAGTTGGCAAAATGACCATTTTGCCCTCCCGGTTATCTCCTGGTTTTAAGCATTATGGCAGCAATCCTTTCTCAAGGTTATCTCTGAGGTTGGCTTGCTGTTGACTTTGAATATCCTCAGGGTCATCTTTGAGGTTGGCTTGACCTCCTAGGTCTATCTCCAAGCTTTGATCTTAATCCCCAGGGGCTATCTCTAGTGTTAAAACTGACTTTCCCTGAGTTATCGCCGAGGTTTGGAACCTAATTTCCCGGGGTTATCTTCGGGGTTGAGAACTGGATCTCTTGTGGCTATCTTTGGGGTTGGAATTGATGTTGTGATCCTCCAGGGTTATCTCTAGAGTGTGAAGAAGTCATTTTTTTTATCCTCCTGCATAGTTAGTAACAGGAAAGTGAAATTTCGAGTGTCTGCAGATGCCCCTCTTTATCATGTTCATGCAATGCAATGGAATGGACATGATAAAGATTAGTAGACACTTGAAACATGACAAGGTATTTTCAATGATGCAAATCGCAATGTAGTGAATGTTTATGATGAATATGACAATGTTTTCGCAAATCGCAGTTCGTAAATCGCACATCGCATTTCGCACATCGCACATCGCTTTTCGCATTTAGCCAAATCGCCCTTCACAACTCACACATCGCATTTCGCATATCGCATCGCAAATCGCATATCGCATATCGCAAATTACATATCGCTTTACCTTTTACCGATTATTGCTGCTGCAGATGCTGGTGTTGAATCCATTGGTTTGGCATTTAATCGCTGATGCTTGTTTGATGAAGATAATTTGAGATGTTTTCCACATCTGTAATGGGGATGACGCTCTGAAATCACCAGACCCTCCCGATGTATTCGCTGGTAGTTTGCAACGATGCCTATCCTACTGATCGCCAAACTTTTTCGGTTCCCACTCGAACGGTGGTATACGAAGCTTTCATCGCTGGACTATTTTGATGTTGCACTGGATGGATGTTAATTGTTTAGAATACCGGATCATCTGATACCTTTGTTGAAGTAATATTTAAAGTTTTGCTTCGCCAGATTTTGCCTGATGTTATGCTAGATTGATGACAACCACCAGATGTCTCACCCTTCTTGAGGTGATTTGTAGTTTCCTTTCGCTGTTGGGTGCTTGGTGCCCAATTTCCTTGAGCTTTTGATTCGCAACTCGGCTGAACTGATGGCCTGAATGCTGCTGAAATCCCTGGAGGGTGCAACTCGCTCTTTTGCTTCTCAAATTTGAACTTCGGTGTAGAGGTCTCAACTCGTGAGGACTTAAAGCATGTTGATAGTGTAGATTTCATTCGCTAGTCCTTTCATTATTGGCCTTCTTTCTTAAGAATTTTCCCCTTCTTTTGATGAGAGGATTTATTTTGCCTTAAACTTCTTCCCTTTCCGGGAATCAAAGAATGCCCCAGTCATTCCGCAAGTTGTTGCCGGGGATTCATATGAGGAATTCTCTTTGTTGATCAAATTACGAGTGAATAATTTCTGAATCGCCATTGAGATGATGTAGACCATGCTGATGGCATTGACTGGTGCATTTTCCACTTTAGGATGGTTGATAAATGCCCCAGTATTGAGTTGTCGCTGCTTTCGAGATTGCCCCAATCTTGTTGTAAGGGACCCACTATCCGGTTGTCGCCAACTTTGAAATTGCCCCGGCCTTGCTTGTTGTCTGGGATAGTTGCTTTGACATATGAGTTGATAAGACGCCGAGATCGTAAAAGGTTTTTACTTCTGTACCATCTGGTGAACAGGTAGTGGATGTGGGCTTTGATGTTAACAGCTCTTTTTGGTAGGGATGTCGCTTTGTTAGAGAGACGATGTTCTAACTCATAGGGATATCGTCGTTGCTAAGCGGGATAACGCTATATCTACCTGAGATATCGTATGTAGTTAGCGGTGGTTCTGTTGGCTCGCGTAGAAACCCTTGGGCAGGAGATCACAGTGTTACTTCCTTCTTCTGAGAGGGAATCCATGCTGGACTTGATAGCCCACATATAAACTGATTTGTAGATGGGCTTGTATTTTCCTGCACAGACTAGCTTAGCCATTTTGTCATGTACAGTACACATTGTATATATCAAACAACATTATATATGGCAGGGAAATATATGTTGATTCACTTCCCTTTTAGTTGTGCCTTGCTACTTGCTTGATATTCACTTATTTCTCCAGGACTTTGTGATCTGGATGTATTCTGAACTCCTCCTCGATGAATGGACAGTGAGATGTCTCAGGATTTTCAGAATGGATCGTCGATTTGTGTGTATTCCCTACCATTTTTGGTGTCTTGGGACTTGTTTCTGTATGTGGCTATGGATAGGAGTGAGTTTATTTTTTCTATGGTGAGACCGGACCATCTAACATAGTTGCCTACGTACTCCCATGTATTGTGGAGATCAGGTCGACGTAGTTCACCCTAGGTATAGGGCAGATTGCAGATGAAAAGTTTAATCCCATGTACATGATAAATTGAAGGTGTGAAATGTTTAATCCCTGGTGGGATAACCGAAGTTGAAGGAAACGAAGTGAAACCAGGCTGCTGGTTTGAAAAGTGTATTTTTCCCTGAGGGGCAGATGGGTAAAAATGAAAGGTTGTATGTAATGAGGGTTAAAGAACCTGAAATGACTGGTGATCTGATGATCCAAAACCAGGATATTCGCTTGATGGTAACCTCAGACATAGTATCGTTTCACGTTGTCCGCATTGATGAGTTTGCAGAAATTCATTGCCGTCCATTTCCTGTAATCTGAAAGCGCCTCATGTCAATACCTCCTTGACAATAATCGGGCCTTCAAAACCAAGTCGTGTTGTTTGAACTTGTCGTAGTCAGACTTTTCTGTTGTAGGATCTTCTTTACAAATAGAAGGCCGCTCATGTCTGGGCCACATACTACACCATGGATCTCGTCCATGAGTCTATGAGCTTGGTCTTGGTCCAAACATATGAGGAGACCTAGTCCTGCATCTTTTTTGTAGAGTGCATCTCCGCTCAGGTAGAATTTCATAACAAGTCGATGGGTCCGCCTTTTCTCAGTCAGGCTTGTCTCAACTGGTGTAGATCTATCTTGTGAGTGCTCATTGATATATTGATATCAACGGGGTTTGGATTGGAGGTAGCTCATCCGATACTTCTCCAATGTAATTCCCATAGGCTGGAGCCTTTTGTTGGGCAAATGTGAGGTTTGGCATGTCTTCCTTGTCATGTATATTGACCAAGGAGGCTCAGGTTGTTAGAGCATCCGCAAAATCATTCCTATTCCAAGGAATGTGGAGGAAGGATTTTTCTTCAAACTCCGAAGCCATCTGTAGAACCTACCGATGGTAAGGCAGCAACTGTAGAACCCGTTGAAGAGATTTTTTCTTTTTCTTTTTTCTCTTTATATTTTCTTTTTTCTTTTTTTTTCTTTTTATTTTTTATCTATTAGATCGAGGAAAAGAGCCATATGGCTCACTGATAGGTAGCTCTGACATTGATGAGGCCGAATGACAACCGTCTATAGCAAAGGGTTCCCTAAGGTGTGTTGAATGAAGTTTTCTCATGATCATCTTCAGCAACCATGATTTGATGGTACCCCGCGGAGCAATCTGCAAAGGAGTACATGTCGTATCGAGCTGTATTGTCAATGAGTATGTGGATGAATGGTACGTGAAAGCTATCTTTGAGGCAAGCTTTATTCAAATCTCTGTAATCCACACAAACTCGCACCTCCCTTCCTAGTTTCGGCACGGGGACTATGTTGGATAGCCATTCAGGTTATGTTGACACCATGATGATGCCGGCTTAAAATTGTTTCACAATTTCTTCTTTAACTTTTAACTTCCACTCAGGTTTTAATCGCCTGAGCTTCTGCCTGAGTGGCTTGAATCCCCCTTTGATGGGAAGGCGATGAATGATAATGTCCGTGTATAAACTGACCATGTCTTCGTGAGACCACGTAAACACATCCTGGAATAGGGTCAATAGAGTAACCATGTCATTCCTTTGGTTTGGAGTGAGGTCCGTACCAATCTGGACTTATTTGGGGTTTTCTAAGGTTCCGAGGTTTAAAAGAGGTGGTTAGATCAAGATTTGGCTTGGGTTTGTCTTTGACCCATTCTTTGATCTCCTAAGGTATCTCATAGTCATCTTGTATTTCCATCAAGTCTGAGACCAACTTTTCATCAAAGTTACAGTCCTTGTGGAGAATAGGCAACTCATCAGCAAGTACAGGCACATCTAAATTCAGAGTCCTAAAAAAAAATATGTTTTCACTTAGTATATAACACTGTTCAATCACACAAAGTGTTAGCCTGTAATGACAAAAGTAACTGCTAATATTGTACAGAAAAAGTAAGCAGTTATTGCTATCTACAAGGTAGAGAGAGTTTCTTCCCTTTTTACCCTCATCGACAAATGCAAGGAGTGCTACTTCAATTGTCGAGGGCAAAGTCTTGGTGGACTGCAGTGATGAAGGGGCTATCATCAACCTCCTTTTCCCGAATGATGACCATTACGTCTGGGCAATCATCGTCTGGGGTGTAAGTGTTTGAGAAGTGTTTATTTAGGTTTTTGTTTGGTTTGACCGCACCATGAATGGCTGCCTACGTACTCCTATTGAAGAGGAGATCAGGTCTTTCGTAGTTCAGGCTTTGGTTTGGGAAGGTTCAAAGGGATAAGTGGTGAGAAGAGTGTAGAGATGTTTTTTTTTCTTTTTTATTATTTACATGCATGGAAAATAAAAGGCATACTACGAAGAAAGTGATACCATTCCAACATTTTCTGGAACTCGCAACTTTATCCCCTGGATCTACATTTTCTCGGCTAGTTGAGGCCTGATAGTCCAGTTGTCAGTGGTTATGTTGCATTCCAGGCTCGTGATAGAGGTTACCCCTTGATTCTGAATGTCTTCGCTTGTGGCCATAACTTGATCGCTTCCTGATTCAGTACACTCCTCAGGGACGCTTGAAATGGATGCATCGCAAAAAGGGATGAACTCTGGATTCCTTGATGGGTTGGATTCCCCAACAATCTCACCACCTTTTTCTTCATCTATTCCTTCGCCTTCTTCATGGGTTTCAAAGGATTCAACCATGAAATCTCCCTCGAACTGTTGTTGCATTTCTTGCAAAGAACTTTCCTTTTTGGCTTTTTCTTCCTCGAAAAGGATTAGTATTTCCTCTGCATCATCCAAGGTGATAAAATTAGGAACGTGGTTTATATCTTAGAACCCTAGGACGTTTGATGTTGGCAGGGGAATCTCCTTTAGGGATGCCTTTGTCTCCTCTGTCATTTCTTGCATTAGGATCAGTCCACCTTGTGTTCTCGCAGAATTGTCGCTCATAGCCTTCAACTCATTTGAACTGCCTGTCTCGAATGGACATCTTAAGCTTTTTATTTCATTTTCGCCTTTTTTGGTCATGGGAAATTTTATATCCAGCTCTCCATTTTCAATGAGATCTTGGATTTTATGTCGCAAAGACCAGCATTCTTCAGTCGTCTGCCCAAGTGAGTTAGAATGGTAGAGACATATCTTGGTGGAATCATAACTCTTTATCTTGGGCTTTATAGGAGGCAGCAACTCAGTAATCCTTCATTCGCTTATCAGAAAGTGTAGCATTTCTTCATTGGATTTGCTCAGAGGGGTGAATTTTCGGACTCTTTTAGAGGTTGTTTGATCTTTCATATTTGAGGATTCGCATTCCCTCGATTGGTTCTTCCCCTGGCGAGATCTTCTAACAATTTTATCATCCCCCTTTTCTTGTACTTTCAGCCTGCTTTGATCTTCTTCATTTAGCTGGCTCATCATGGAGAGATATGGGTTTACATTATGGTTAACCTCCTTTTTCTCTTGGCTTTCTGATAGTTGA
The DNA here is from genome assembly GCA_020205615.1 of Panax quinquefolius. Classification (NCBI taxonomy): domain Eukaryota; kingdom Viridiplantae; phylum Streptophyta; class Magnoliopsida; order Apiales; family Araliaceae; genus Panax; species Panax quinquefolius. The sequence goes on along the minus strand of CM035167.1, from coordinate 99,577,123 downwards.
GTGAAAAATTGCCTTGTTTCCTAATATTGGCGCACTATCAGCTTAGCCAACAGATTTGCTTGATTCTGGATCGCCTCTAATTTTTGCATTACTGGCATACCCTCATCCGAGTTTTCCCACTCTAGGACATTTGTTATGCGCTTTTGGTGGTATTCCTCCATCCTTCGTATGTAGTTATGAATTGGATACATTTCAGCGCTTCCTGACCCGATCATGTTTACTTCTTCCATATCATGTCGCAAGGGAAGGTTGGTGTTGATATTTTGTTGGTCAGGTTGTTCACCACACAATCGCCACTTTCGATCGATTTTGAATCTTATGTTTTGAGGACCAACAATCCTGTGTATCGTGTCCTGGAGACCCTGAGTGGTAAGTACATCTCTGGCTTGGATTGTATCTTTTGCTCCCTGGTTCCAGAGGTGGAGCTAGTTCGGTAATTTTCTTATGATCCATTAATATCGCCAATACATGTTCAAGGGAATCGCCCAGTGGAGTGAATACCCGATTTTCCGTTCTTTCAAATTTTCTTTTCCTGTCTGGGTATTGGTTGAATGCAGCCTGTTGTTGAGATGGCATATTGTCTTGCATTTTCCAAATGGGGGGACTGTAGTTTGGCCTCCTAGCTTACCCCTGTACAACAAGGGATACATCTTCATTGCCTTTATCGGGTACCCCCTTGGGATCACTCGCATACTTGCCAAATCATATATATTTGGCGCATCGCTTCCAAGGTCGTGAAGTCTTTAATCTTGCTTCCTTGAGCCCATCTCTCGCCATTTCGCCGTGTTTGATCATTTCTGCAAATGGCTTTCCTATGCCTGCTAGGATCCTCTCATAGTAAGGAGCCTCTTGGATATCAATAAATGTCATTACCATCTCAGTTTCTATCATTGATGGAATGACTTGCGCTGCTAGATGTCTCCACCTTTGGGCATATTCTCGAAAAGATTCAAGATTTTGCTTTTTCACTTTAGTCACTTGATATCGATCCTGGTACCATTTATGATGAAAAATGTACTTGATTTAGAAAGGCGTGGGCCAATTCTTCCCAGTTGTGGATTTTTGGCATTGTCAAGTCCAGGCATACCAGCTTTAGCTTCTCCAAAGAGACTCTTTTCAAAAGTTGCATCCCGAGGCTTTCATTTTCAAAGATAAGACCCCAGTTATCACATGTACATTTTTAGGTGCATATAGGGATCGTCATTTCCATTGTACTTTTCAAACTCGACTTTGAATTTGGTAGGATATTGAGCCCCTGGGAATATACAGATATCTGAATAGGTGACACTCCCATAATTTCCAATCCCTTTAATTAACCGGATGGTATCCTCCATTTGTTGGACTTTCTTTCTTATATCCCCAGTTTCTCGATCATCCCTGAGATTTGTGATTTCTTTATTGGAATGAGGTTTAGGTATCTGGGTTTCCATCTTTTTACCAATGCCCTAATTACCCCTGGTGTGAAGGACTCTGGTTGAGTAGGCATTGGCTGGCCCTGCGTATTTTTACTTTGTTCTTTTAGAAAGACAACCAATTCTGCTATCTGATTCCTTAATCCTTCAAACTCCTCTCGGGAAACAGGAGTAGGATCAGGCTGGGCACTTGTAGCCATGTTTGACGGTGGACTCAATGCCTTCTTGGACTTTAAATGGGTAACGGGACCGATTGCTTCACTGCGAAAGACTTACATAGTTTAGTCTTTCGGGAATGTGTATAATAACATGCTATGTGATGTGTCCGTTTTAGGATTTTTATCCTCAAGAAACGGATGTCACCGTTTTCTGACATGCTAAAAATATGTATGTGTACACATTTCTTCATATTTCTCATTACATGGAGATAGATATGGCATGAAATTGTGTAATTAAAATGAGAGCATGAAGAGACTTTCCTCCGTTTTGGGTTTATCAGAGGCTGACCTATCTTAGGTTACTCTCGCGGCTTTTTGGCATGAAGGTTCCCAAATCATCGCAATCTAATTGACGGGAAGTTAATCCAGTCTTTCAACTGGAGCGAATTTGGGCGGTGCCTTTCCTAAGCCTCGCAGAATCAAGCTTCTCACGAGTCCAGTAATCAAACACCGACGGGATAGCCTCCTGGTGGAGGGACCACACAACATACATTCACATACACAGCGTCTCACCGTATGAAATGATGACATGTGCGAAACACTAATATCACAAGCAGTTTATAGTGCGAAGCACTAATATCACAAACAGTTATGGTACGAAGCACTAAGTGCAATAAGGAAATGCATTCGTACACATTCATCAAATATAAATGCAACATCCACACATAAGCAGATAATAGTTTTGAAAAAATTGTAATAGCGACTTAAGTCCTCTAACTAGAGTCCCCAGCAGAGTCGCCACCTGTCGACGTCGGGATTTTTGTGTGTCCCTTTCCGTTACTTGTTCTTTGGTGTTCTCATTTTAGGTGAGATTTGTTTGAAAAAATAAGTGAAAAAGGTCCGACATGTATGATGTCGACGATGGGACTGTTAAGATTCGCCAGTTGGTTTTTAAATGGTTGTACCAACACAACCGAGAAAAGATTTGCACATTGACCCAGTGATGTGACACTGATATACGGGTTTGTGAAACCGAGATTCGCTTAGGGTCCGGGGACTTGGTTATGGGGGGAGGTGTTAGGCACCCCCCGACATCCGTGTTACCACGATGACCGCCTCTTTTCAAGAAACTATTATCTGAATGTGTGTGTGTGGGTCAATGTGCTGTTATATGGAAGTTGTGCGAGGCCTCGTTCGAACCTATATACACAGGGTTTGAATTTATGTAAAAATTCAGTTTTGAACAAGATATGGCAATGATGTTTTATAAAAGAGGTTTTTTTAAACCCTGATGCTCAATAGGAATTGAGACCTTTTACACTCCCATTTTTATTAAGTGAGCGGCTGAATTGGTTTTATTTGACTAATGAGAAGCATCCGTACGAAAATAATATACAAAAATAATGCCGACTTCCTCGTGGGTATGGAAACCATCTAAGGAAATTCAAACATCGCAGAATATTTACAAGCTGCTTACAGCTGAAAATGTCCATCACGGGAACCGAATCTAGATTCAATGGGATGAATCTGTGATCACATGATTCCTAGGCTCACAAAATACTGCAGTTTATATGAAAATAGTAAGCAATTATATATATAAAAGCTGTAAATATATATATATACGGACTGAATCACCAACCACGAAGCACCTCCATGGGGGATCAGAAATGTAAATAAAGTCATTAAAAGTTATCAACCACCACGGAGGAAACTCCAAAGGGATGAAACGTAAATAAAGTCAGAATACGGTTAACCGCCACGAAGGAAACTCCAAAGGGATAGAATGTAAAGAAAGTCAGAAAAGCGATCAACCACCACGTAAACTCCGGGTGGGACAATATATATATATATATATATATATATATATATATATATATATATATATATATATATATATAAGCGAGTAAACGCACTGCATCAAGTTCAGGCTCATCGAACAAAGTCCGACACATAGTTGATATATATAAGTATATATATATATATATAAAAGCGAGTAAACGCACAAGACCGAAGTCTAGGCTCATCGAACAAAGTCCGACACACAGTTAATATATATAAGTATATATATATATATATATATATATATATATATTAAAGTAGTAAACGCTCCAGATCGAAGTCTAGGCTCAATAGAGGCATAACTCGATAATGTTAGTCAATATTTATATATATATATATATGTATATATATATATATACAGACTGAAATGAAACCACGGACCGAAGTCCGGGCAAAAACAAGCAACACGACTCTCAACGTGTAGAAGGGTGTGTGCAAAGATGAAGAGAAAGACTCTAAAGTGTGTGAGAAGACTTACAGCTGACTGATAAAAAAGGCTTCTATATCTTTAGAGTGGGTAAACACTGGCTTTTGTGGGTACAAAAGAGGCAATATATGAGCTCACAGGTGTTTGAAAGTGGGAAATACACTGTATGGACGAGTGCAGAGTGAATTGTTCAGGGTTTCCCTGTCTTTTTCTCTTGCAAAATGAGCACCCCAAGCCCCATATTTATAGAGGGGGGAGCCACAGGTCTACCTGCGGAACCTAGTAGCACGTGTACTGCATGCACGCCCAGTGGTGCCCCGGCGGTGTGGGTCTCGCTGTCAAGTCGAATGATATCTGCTGTGTTGCTTTGGTCACTCATAACTTTCAATCCGGGAGTCCGATGGAAGCGTGTCATACCATTCTGGAATGCTATTTCCGAGAGCTACACAATGATATATGATTTCACCTTTTTTGATTCCAGGAAGATGGGTCTATGACCGAAATGGCATTCCCGGGTTTTCGTCAGGCAGTCCGTTAAGCCGTTTTGCTTAGTTTGCGCTCGGAAGTTAACATATGGTTCTTGTGGGACTTCCTTTGAAGTAATTTGAGTTGAGATGAGTGTATTTGATTTGAAGTGAAGTTGAGTTGGCAAAATGACCATTTTGCCCCTCCTGGGGTTATCTCTCCGTTTTTCTTGCCAGAAAGCGCCTTTTCTCAAGGTTATCTCTGAGGTTGGCTTGCTGTTGACTTTGAATATCCTCAGGGTCATCTCTGAGGTTGGCTTGACCTCTTGGGGATATCTTCAGGCTTTGATCTGGATCCCCCGGGGCTATCTCCGGGGTTAAAACTGACTTTCCCTGGGTTATCGCCGAGGTTTGGAACCTGATTTCCCAGAGTTATCTTCAGGGTTGAGAACTGGATCTCGTGTTGCTATCTTCGGGGTTGGAATTGATGTTGTGATCCTCCAGGGTTATCTCTGGAGTGTGAAGAAGTCGTTTTTTGTCCTCCTGCATAGTTAGTAACAGGAAAGCGAATTTTTGAGTGTCTACACACACATTATTGTACAATATCTCTGATTATTGATGTCTACGTAAGAAGTTACTCATGTTTTATTATTACAACAGTAGTTACTGCACAGTATCTCATATTATTGATTCAATTATTGTCACAATATCATCTGCACAATTTTTTTTAATTATTAAAATGATAATTGAGATGACACAGTTATTCATATTATTATTGGCATTATTGACAATGTCTAGAAATTTCTGTCGAGGAAAGGGATTAGGTTATTTAATTGCGCCCCAATAATGAGAAATCCTTATTGGAAAGTCCCCTCTTTCTTGGGAATGATCTGGTTGTCAATAATGTGAGTTATATTTTTAATGATAAATAATTGTTGAAAGATTAAAAATATGTCTATTGAAGATAAGTGATTTGTGGTAAATATTTATACAATTTTGATATAAATAGAGGGGTTTTCATGAAGTATTTGTTGTAAGTTTGACTTATTACAAGGACTCCCACTTACTTATTTTTCAAAATCGTCGGTAGAAAGTTATCTCAGTTTTGTTTTATTATTATTATAATAGTAATAAAACAGAAAACTTTTTATATAAAACAGAATACTTTTTATATTATATATACATTTATTCATTTTATTAGATTATAAATAGAATATATTATAATTTATATAAAGTTTTTATTTTATTAGAATATTTTATTGCACAGTGATGAATAGTAAAAATTAGAAAATTCGACGAATTCGCCGAATTCTTCGCTTGTGAATTTCCTTTACTGTGTTTCCGTGATTTTCTTAAATAGTGCCTTGTCATTATCCTATAAATAGGATGCTTAGTTAAGAAATGAAAATCACACCAGAATCAGAGAATTCTTCTTCTATAATATTGTACATATTTCTTTTGAATATAAGGATACTTTGAGTGTAGCAAATAGTGCAAGTTTTCTTCAAGAGTATCTCCGCTATACCAGTCGGAATTACTCTCCTACTAAGGTAAGGGGTATTATTTATTTCATATTCGTAAGAGATGTTATTTTTCGTATTCGTAATGAATATTATTTTCGTTCAATATTCGTAAGGAATATTATTTTCATTCAATATTCGTAAGGGATATTATCTTCGTTCAATATTCATAAGGAATATTATTTTCCTTCAATATTCGTAAGGAATATTATTTTCATTCAATATTCATAAGAAATATTATTTTCTTCCATACTCTATAGTATGTAAGTAATATTATTTCATTTCATATTCCTAAATCTACACTTATTTTAATAAGTATTACTTTCATAATCCCCGAAATTAGTAGAATATCCTTCAATTTTATACTTCATCTAGTATCGTTTCATTGAAATATTAGTCTGAACTTTCTTATTAAATTTTAATATTTTCATTCGGGGTACTATTCACGCGGTACTATTCATACAGTACTATTCATAATTTTGTTCACAACGAAATTTAATTTTCTTTTCTGTCCAAATTGTTTTTGATACATGAATATCATTCTTGAATTTTACTCCACAATTAATTATCATGTTGACAATTTGGACATTCATAAACTCTAGATAAATTGAATTATAAATCTTTAATATTTATCCTTGATCTCAATTGATTGAATTCTTATATCATTGTCATCATCCTCATGCTTATATTGTGGTGAAAGTCATCTTTGGCCCGTAGTACATAGATGGACTGTTGATTGGTATGATTATGACTAGGAATTGTGTGTTGGTATTAGGGGTGAGTATTGTGCAGTTTTGTGCAATTTTATGTCCAAACCAAGACTTAAATTGACTTAGGTGCGGTTTGAAAATTCAAAACCGCATTACAAACCGCTTTGTGATTAGTCTTGAGTGCGGTTTTAAAGTGTGTGGTGCGGTTTTAATTGTTGCGTTTTTGGTTCCAAAACCAATTGAAACAACAAAAAAGTCCAAGCTTTAAATAAAATTTAACATAGAACTTACATCGAGCAATTAACTTAGTAACAGAGTCGGCAATGAGAATTATATCAAGCATAGAACCAAAGTTCCTTCTGCCAAAAATGTCAAATTCACCATCAAATCATAAAACAATGAGAGATGTAAAATAATTTTAGTTTATAATAAAGGAATGATTGTTTAAAACTAAAACATACGCTATATAAAACAACGGAGACCATATATTTGATAACAAGCAAGAATGTTTATCTAGTTCCCCAAAAATTAACATTATATATTGGAGATAGAATAAAATTCTATCTTATATATTGCAGGGAGGACTTATAGAATATAATCTTAAATATACCTAATTTGATAAACAATCTATTAGACTATTACTATAATAGTATTGCCTTAACCAATGCATTAAGTGCTCGAACCAACGAATTTAGCCCTTCAGTTATAAGCCCCTCCAATAACACATCAAACAAATTCAAAATTCTAAAACCCAATTGCTTAACTTTTGACTCTATAATATCTAACAATCTTCTTTCAATTGGTGAAAAAATGACAATGCAAGACTGAAGTTTTCTCTGAGCGTGTTCAAGTGAAAAGTAACTTTAGAATTTACTAGAGATAATACATACATACACACACATGGTGCGGTTTCGGTTTTATGCGTGCGGTTTTGGCTAGTAACCAAATCGAAACCGTAAATTTAGTTATTCAACCCACCTAAAATCGCCACATACGCCGGAACCGTTGGTGCAATTTTAATTGGTGCTGTTCGTGCGATTTTTGGTAAATTTCGGTTCCAATTTGGTTACTTGCTCAGTCCTAGTTGGTGTAATAATGACCTGTAATGTTATAGACAAATGATGGTGAAAGTCCTCTTTGGCCCGTAGTGCATAGATGGACAGTTGTTTGGCATGATCATGATCACTGGTGATACTAACAAATATCCTTGGCCCGTAGTGCATAGATAATTTGATGATGAATTTTTAAATCATAGAAGATAGTAGACATCATGCTCTACTTGACTCTTCTAATGGATTGCGTATTCCGTTGCAGTTGTTGATCTAAAACTTGTTGTCTATTGTATTCTATTAGATTTTTCTCTGTTGAGGACTAAGGATAATTTGTTCTGCATTATCTTAGTCATAATATTCTTTATTGGGCTATTTGAGCTCACCCTTTTCTTTCATTGTTCTCTTCAGAAAATGAGAATATAGCTAGGACTAGTCAGAGAATGGAGTGATGGTCCAAGATGGTTGCTATAGTAATCATCACTATTCTATAAAATAGTGTGATAATAATTATAACAAGGACTTTATTTGAGTTTGAATATTGTCTACGAGACAATATTTGTATTGAAACTCAACTATTGTATTGTTGTATTTTGCACGACAGTTGTATAAATGAAGGTTGAATTAGAATTATGTACCATGTATTTGGCGACTCAGAATGTATTGTATAGACCTATTTTGGGGGCGTCACACTCTTAACAATTTAATTAAATTAAATTCTTAAATCCATTAACCTTTGACACATAATTATAATTTTCATTATAATTTCATTTATCAAATTAGTAAATTTCTAATTAAATTAAATTAGAACAACATTATTCAACAATTCATTTATCTTTTAATTTACTTATTAAAATTCAATTACAACTTAACCAACACATTAGCGTAATAAAATATGCATAACTTATCAATTTAATTAATATTCACACTTAATTAAATTAATCCACCACACGTCATCAACTATTTATTTAACTCAATAAATAAAGCTACTAAAATATTTATTTAACTCAATAAATATTATAAATTAAATATAAAATTCTCGATTGTTACATTCATTATGTTTTTCTAATTCTATTTTAAGATTTTTAATATCTTCTTTTAACACTTGATCTTCTATTTGAGTATCTTCATTAATTAATGCAATGATTAAATTTTCAACTTTAAGGTTTTCAATGGAAATGACAAGTGTTGAATTTTTGATTTCAAGATTCTTGTTTCTTCGCTTTTAATTTTTTTAATTCTTCTTTTAATAATAAATTTTTGAGTAATTATTTTCTAATTTTCCATTTTCTTCATTTATTCTCTCATTTTTATAATTAAACTTGAATTTTCTATTTCAAGATTTTTTCTTTCTAATTTTCTAGAGACATTTTTAATTTAAGGAAATCTTCTTTTTTCATTATTTTCATATAAATAATTATATGCTTCTTGTAATTCATAGTATTTCTTATTTATATTATTTAGAGTATATGTATCAAATGAAGTACTAGGTAATTGATGTTCAGAATTCTCCTCATATTTAGAAGATTAATCATTGTTTGCCATTAAACACATATTTGCAATTTCTTCAGTTTGTTCATCAGTGTTTTCTTCATCACTTAGATCCCAGCCTTCTTCAGCTACTAATACTTTGTTGTTAGCTAATTTTGGACAATTCTTTTTGAAATGTCCAGGCTAGCTGCATTTGAAACATGTATTTGAATTTTTATTTGAGTTGACATTTCTGAAGCTGTTGTTGGCTTTAAAGTCTCCTCCGTGTACTTTTGGCTTAAAGACTTGTTTGTCTTTAGAAAGTCATTTCCATATTTACGAGCTTTACTTTGAATAACTCTCATTAGTTGTCTTGATAACAAGACAACTTTATTATTGTCTAAACTCAAGAGTTCTTCATTTAGCTCATCATCATCACTTTCTTGATCAACAAGTAGAGCTTTGATTGCAATTCCTTTCTTTTTGAGGTCTATATCTGATCCAGCCTTTTCAACTAGCATGTCGACTTCATAAGCACGAAGATTTCCAATAAGGTTGTCAAGAGGATAGACAGTTAGATCTTGCATCTCTTTAATATCTATCACCTTCATTTTCCAGATGGAAGGAAGAGCTTTGAGAATTCTTCTATTTTTCTTATTTGTACTGTATGTCTTCCCTAGTTGTTCAAGCTCATCAATTATTCTGGAAAATCGTGTTTCCATATCAATGATCTAGTTTCTTTAATATGATTAGTTCATTCATAGGTTATAATCAATTTTTCACAGATTTTTTTGGTATTTTTGCAGTTGCTAACTCTTTTGTACTCTTTTTTTAATTAGAGCACTGGTCAGCACTTGTTCAGTTCTGGATGCTATATTCATAGCTTCTTCATCTTTAGTGGTGAATTCATCGATATCTTTCTCCACAATCTTTTCGCCTACAATTTTTGTAGGAACTTTGACTCCTCGTTCTATAGCAAACCAAACTTTGATTCCTTGTGATTTGATAAAAGATTTTGAATCTATTCTTCGAAGTAGTAAAATTTGTGTCATCAAATAGTGGCGGTCTGGACATTAATAATCATTCTCCACAACCAGTAGCATTTGTGTAGGCCATAGATGGATCTACTCTTAGATATGCATGTATTCACTGAACAAAACAAGTTAAAGAGCATTGCTCTAATACCAATTAAAAGTCCAATAATATCTAGAAGGGGGGTTGAATTGATTATTACCGTTTTAAAATTTATCTTAGGCCTTTTTGAATTTTTAGTTAATTATTTTGTAGTGTTAAATTTAATAAGCAAGACAATAAAAATTCAATCACACAATGCAAAGAGATTTATCTGGTTCACAACATACATCCTGGGTATGTTGCTACGTCTAGTCTCAAGCTCCTATCCAGGACTTGAGATCCTATTATTATCAGTAATAAATACTCATTCAATAGGCGGGGAAGCCTTTACAAAATTTTATAGAAAAACTTCCAACTATTCTTAACTAACTATCTTGGACAGCAAGCTCCCAGCTCCCTCCTCAACCTTAGTTGTATCTTCTTTTGAGTTCAGTTCTATTCTATGATTTGATCTTGAAACGACATTCTCTTTCTCACCTCACAAGAACACTAGAGATTCAACTCTTAGTTGACCTCTCTAAGACTCTGGTCTTGGTTAAAGAATTACTCGTCTTGCTCACAGGTATATAAAATAAACTAACTCTACCTTTTTCCCTTTTACAAAATGTTTGACAGAAATTTGCTTCTTTTAAATAAGCATATACAATTTAATACAAATATATAAATGTTTAAATAACTTTTATATTTACAGCTTCTCAAATAAGCAGATAGAAGTTAAAGAGCATATATTTTTATAAAAGATCAAAGATATTTATTTTTGAGAAAATATGCTTCTTTGTAAGCAAATAGTAATTTATTCTTATATCAAATAATGCTTCTATGTAAGTAAATATAAATTGATGCATTGTTATAAAAGTTTAAATAACTTTTATATTTTCTCGAAAAAGGTGCTTCTTGAATAAGAAAATATATGACTTTAGTTTTGATTTAAATTTTTTATAAAATAAAGAATGTGTTTCTATGGAAACTAATTTTAAATTTAATTACTAATATAAAAGTTTAAATAACTTTTATAATTATGTTTCTTATTAAATGTATAAAAGTTTAAATAACTATTATATTATGCAACACGTATATTATGAATGTTCAAATAATAAAAGATATCAAGTATAATAAAGTAAAAAATTTAAGTAATACTTGATATACCGAATAAATTTGTTAAACTCGAAAATATATTTAACTATATATTTTATATATCCTGTGAATATTAAAGAAGGCCAGTTAGAATTTTAATGACCGTTCGAATGCTATTCTTGTTTAAGAAATACCTCCAAATAGCGGCACCTAAAACTGACCGAATTTAGAGTTTCACTGTTACTATTTGTATAAATACTTTCAATAGATCACTTAGCATTTCAAAATCGTTCGAATGATATTCTTGTTTAAGGAATACCTCAAAATAGCGGTATCTAAAACTGATCTACTTTACAATATTTATATAAATAAATTATATATCTATAAAGAGCCACTTAGAATTTTAATGACCGTTCGAATGATATTCTTAAGGAATATTTCCAAATAGCGGCACCTAAAACTGGATTTTTAATATGAATATATGAAATATAGATATATATAAATGTGTGTAACAATTTCTATTTGTATATCTATATTTATACACAAGTATGAGATAATAACAAATAAATTAATTCAAGAACTTATCTCAAAATAATATGACCAATTTTCTCTTCAAATATTCAGAATCTTGATTAGAAGAGAGTAAACTTTTTAGAAAGAGATAATATGTAGGCAAGGAGAGTATAAGCTTTTCTTGATTTGAAAATTGGCAAATGTAAAATGAAGAAAAGCTTCCCTATTTATAAGAATTTTTGGCCAGGGGTATTTTTGAAAATCTAAAAAATGAATTTTGAATTTGATGGCCAGGATTGATTTGTTTAAAATTGGATGGCTTGGATTAATTGGACAATAGGCACATGGATCCGAAAAACTTCTGCCCATGCTATGTTTATTAAGCATTTACTTCATTTAATGCGTTTTAAGTTAATGTCCAACACCTTTACAAATCTTGAAAAATTACTAGGCCCCACGATAATTTAACCAAACATAGCAACAGCAGAAAGGCTTATAAGCCTTTGTAATTTTGATTTCTTCAAGATTTTAATTACCTTGGGCCCACAAAATTTATTTGATGTATCCGAACCAATGGTAATAAGCTTTTACTTTTGTGTTTCTCTTTGCCCAATTTAGATAGCATGAAAAGGGAGAGCAGATCCTCTGTCCCCAAATTATATGTCTATTTGTGTCTTTCCACTTAAATTTTGATACCTAATCTCTTACTTAACAATAATTAATTCTAAAATTAAATAAAAGAACATGTGTCAAAATTTAAGTTGATGGACACAAGGGGGACAGAGAATTTGGGGACAGAAGATCTGCTCTCATGAAAAGGAAGGTTAAAGCATCTTGGAAGTTTTGTTATAAATAATTATATATATATATATAATTTATGAGGGAATTTTTTTTTTGGAAAAATGAATTTTCCTTGCCTTAGAAAATGTGACGCCCCCAAAACAGGTATACAACACCCATTCTGAGTCGTCAAAATACATGGTACAGAAATAACTACAATATTATTAATACAACATAAAAACTGTGAGTTTAAATACAAATATTGTCATTTAGACAATATCCACGCTCAAATAAGTCCTCATTTTAATTATTGATACCTTATTTTACAAAAATATTGAGGACTACTAAAATAACTTCTAGAACCATCATTCTATACCCCAACTAGTACTCGCTATATTCTCGCCTCCTGAGAAGAAAAATGGAACAAAAAGGAAAATGGTGAGCTCAACTAGCCCAATAAAGAACATTATGACTAAGATAATACAGAACAAATTATCGTTAGTCTTCAACAGGGAAAAATCTAATAGAATACAATAGACAACAAGTTTTAAATCAATATTCGCAGCGGAAATACTAATTCATTAGAAGAGTTAAGTAGAGAATGAAATCTACTATCTTCTATATATGAATATAAAAGTTCATCGTCTATCTTTTATCCCTGTAACATCAATCAATATATATCTGGAATCAAATATTCATCTTTGCACTACTGTGCCAAAGATATTCATCATTAGTCATGTTCATCTAAACACATGTTCATCTTTTGCCTTCTGGTAAAAGATATTCATCGAAATCATTCATCTTTTGCACTACAAAAAAAGATATTTAGTAATATCATCATTTAGGACTGAGGAGGATGCAAAATATTTTAAAGAAAACGAATCCAGTGAAACAAAAGAATAAATATTAAGGATTAGTACTTTAAACAATCTAAGTTCAAAAATACTTCATAAATAACCAGAGTGGAGTAAAATTCAAGAATGATGACCAAAACATAGATCTAATCAAAGATAGGAATCATAACAAACAATCTTGGATACAGAGAAGAAAACTTAATTTTTCTGTGAATAATGTCGTATTTGTGAATAGTGTCGTATACGTGAATAGTGCCGTATACGTGAATAGTAACTCTGACACCAAAAGATAGAAGTTTCACAAAACACATCATCATGCTTTGTGAATAGTACTCGTGAATTGTACTCGTGAATAGTAACTCGTGAATAGTAACTCATGAATAGTAACTCGTGAATAGTAACTCGTGAATAGTAACTCATGAATAGTAATCCCGACATGAAAAAATTCTAAATTTTATAAAAAGTTCAAACCAATACTTCGACATAATGATATTGAAGAAATAATATCATTTATGTTGAAAATAATCTCCCTTACCTCAGAAAGAATAGTACTTCTGACTGGAATACTTGATATAGTGCTGAAAGAACTTGCACCGTATAGCAATACTCAAAGTACTAAAATACTCACAAAATACGCTCGATATTATAGAGAGAGAAAGAGAGAGAAATTTTTAGTTGCTGGTGTTATTTTCAATTCTAACCTAAGCACCCTATTTATAGGAAAATGCTTAGAACACCAAAGCAGAAAATTTAATAAAATATTAATATATATATTAAATTTTCTTACGCACACTACACCAGACCCAAGCATCAGCCACCAACTCACAAAAAATAAAAAAAAACGTTTTTCTTAATTAAAATAATTAAAACTTCCAAAAATAAATTATTTCGGAACTTTGGAATTTCAATAATTCATAATAAATAGCCCTTTTATCAGAAAATTTGAATCTTGCAACTGTTTATAGGAAATTCAATTCTCTACAACTGTACAGAAGAAAGTGTTTCCAAATTCCAAACAGAAATTGACCGAAATCCATAAACGGGTGATTTTACAAGCTATAATCAAAAATTAGTCAAGAAATGGGCCCACAGACATGTTTAACATGTTTAAACAACTTTTGCAACAAAAATACTCTTCCTCCTCATATACACATATATCTCACATTCATTGTAAAAAATATCATCATTATTATATAATATAATAAAATATTATTTTATCAGAAAAGATAAAATATCAATTTTTAACAATTGTCACTTTAAAAATTTTCTCCATCTATAACCACATAAAATCAATATTTTTCTCATCATATAAATCAATAATTAATTATTCACAAATAATATTACAGAATCACGATCTTGGCAACCAGTAGTTCCCGGAAAAGAGGGGCTTTCAATAAGAATTTCTCCTTCTTGGCGCATGATTAGGTGACCAAACCTCTCCTTAGATGTAACTTTCTAGACATTGTCAATAATGTTTTCTAATAATATTATTCGGATAATATGAATTATTTCTTCGATAATGGAAAATCTTTGTGTAGTGACAATTATTGAAACAACGAAGAAATATAAAATATCAACGCAAAGAATTATTAAATCAATAAAATAAAATAATTTGAGCGAAGAACTCATTAACAATTATTGAGTAGTGCCTTCTTATGTAAGAATCAATAATTGGTGCAATACCGTGTGCTATTGTGCAACAACGCGTATTATTGTGTTTTAACCACCGGGTATTCCAACAGTGTTAACGGTAACAACTACGTCGTTATTTATAAACAAATTATACTTGTCATTTTCTTCATCCAATCGCTTTCTGTTATGGGGCCCACATAAGGCTGCGCCATCGTACGAATATTCTTTGACAGCAAGAATATTCCACGACCAAACGAATATTCTCCGACAACAATGAGTATTTTATAACCACTTGCTTATTTGAAATATTTGCGCATTTTACACATAACTAACCACATTAATCAAATCAGCCCTTACTATTTCAAAATGATAAATAAAGGAAATTAAATTTCATTTATTAATAATTTGGGGTCTTACAACCTCCCCTCCTTATGAAATTTCGTCCTCGAAATTGACGTACGTACCTAGTGTTTCGAAAAGATGAGGATACCTTGCCTTCATTTTCGTTTCCAACTCCCAGGTCATTTCCTCAATAGCATGGTTTCTCCACAAAACATTAACTTGTGTTATGACCTTCGTGCGTAGGACATGCTCTTTCCTATCCAAGATCTTGACAGGTACCTCTTTGTACGTTAAGTCTTCGGCTATCTCGTCCGGTTCTAACTCAATAACGTGGTTTGGGTCTTTCACATATTTACGTAGCACAGATATATGAAAAACATTATGAACATGAGACATACTTGGAGGTAACGCGAGTTTATATGCCACATTTCCTACTCGTTCAAGAATCTGAAATGGACCAATAAATCGTGGATTGAACTTTCCTCTCTTCCCAAATCTTGTAACTCCCTTCCATGGAGCCACACACAACAATACATGATCCCCAATAATAAATTCCACGTCCTTTCGATGAAGATCCGCATAACTCTTTTGTCGATCCTGCGCCGTTTGTATACTTTGTCGAATCATTTGGACCTTCTTTGTAGTCATTCGTACCAACTCTGGTCCCAACAACATTGCTTCTCCTACCTCATCCCAACATACAGGAGAGCGACACTTTCATCCATACAATGCTTCAAATGGAGCCACACCTATACTTGCCTGATAACTATTGTTGTAGGAGAATTCCACCAATGGTAAATACTTATCCCAACTGCCTTTGAAGTCTAGGACACAAAGTCTTAATAGATCTTCAAGAGTTTGAATAGTCCTCTCTGATTGTCCGTCCATTTGAGGATGGTATGCCGAACTAAATCATAAATCCGTGCCCATAGCTTTTTGCAAGCTAACCCAAAATCTTGAAGTGAATCTTGGGTCACGATCCAAAACTATAGATACTGGCATGCCATGCAATCTCACAATCTCATCTACATATATACGTGCAAGACGTTCAAGGGAATAAGTCTCCCGTATCGGCAAGAAATGAGCAGACTTGGTTAATCTATCAACAATAACCCAAATAGCATTTATGCCTTGAGAAACCGTGGGAAGACCCGTAATGAAATCCATGGTAATATGTTCCCACTTCCATTTCGAAATCTCAAGTAGTTGCAATGGACCCTTAGGCACTTGATGCTCCGCCTTTACACATTGACAAGTTAAACACCTCAATATAAACTTCGCGATCTCTCTCTTCATATTGTTCCACCAAAATGTATGTCGAATATCATGATACATTTTGGTACTCCCAAGATGGATTGAAAATGGTGTGTTGTGTGCCTCCATCATGATTCTATGCTTCAAGTCAGAATCGTTAGGAACACAAAGTCTGGAGTGGACTCGAAGTATTCCTTCTTCATCGATTCTTGCTTCTGGAATCACATCTTCTTGTATTTTCTTCTTCATACGCATCAGCTCCGGGTCTGTGGCTTGAGCAACTTTAACGTTTTCGATTAAAGTCGGTTCTATGCGTATATTTGGCATCATCGCACTCGTTCCTGCATATAATCTTCTACTCAACGCGTCAGCTACCACGTTTGCTTTTCTAGATGGTATTGAATAATGTGGTCGTAATCTTTCAACAGCTCGAGCCAACGTCGTTGCCACATGTTGAGTTCTTTTTGAGTGAAGAAATATTTGAGGCTTTTATGGTCCGAATATATCTCCACTTTCTCCCCATATAGATAGTGCCTCCATCTTTTTAGCGAAACGATCACGCCAACTCTAGATCTTGAGTAGGATAATTCCTCTCATATTCTTTAAGTTGTCATGAGGCATAGGCTATGACTTTCCCACGTTGCATAGAACACATCCTAACCCTTTGCACGAAGCATCATTTGTAGTAAACAAATTCATCCGAACCGGATGGTATTGTCAAACAGTGCCAAAATGAGTCTCCTCTTGAGATCTTGAAACTCTTCTCGCATTCCTCGCTCCATACTGAATTTTGTATCTTTTACGAGTCACCGAGTTAACGGAGTAGCGATTCTAGAAAATCCTTCCACAAATCTCGATAATAACCAACTAAGCCCAAAAAGCTACGTGCTTGGTCCACACTTTGGTTGCTCCCAACTTTGTATTGCTTCAATCTTCACCGGTCAACAGACACTCCATGTTTTGACACCATGTGCCCAAGGAATGCTACTTCCTCAAGCCAGAAATCGCATTTCTTCAGCTTGGCATATAGCTTGTTATCACGAAGCCTTTGCAGTACCAGCTTCAAATGGCACTCATGATCTTCATGGCTTTTGGAATAGATGAGGATGTCATCAATAAAGACAACAACGAACTGATACAAATATTCATTGAATACTCGGTTCATCATATCCATGAAAGTAGCAGGAGCATTAGTCAATCCAAAAGACATGACTAAGAATTCATAATGCCCGTACCGAGTTCTGAAAGCAGTCTTTGGAATATCCTCAGTTCTAACCTTTAGCTGATGATATCCAGAATGAAGATCGATCTTTGAAAAGAATTGTGCTCCTTGCAACTAGTCAAACATGTCATCAATTCGAGGTAGAGGATACCTATTCTTGATAGTGACATGGTTTAATTCCCGGTAATCGATACAAAGTCGCATACCCCCGTCTTTCTTCTTTATAAATAAAATAGGAGCACCCAAAAGAGTTGTACTAGGACGAATGAAACCGATGTCCAAAAACTCCTGTAGTTGGACCTTTAACTCCCGAAGTTCAATAGGAGCCATTCGATATGGGATTTTAGAAATGGGCTTTGTACCAGGTTCAAGGTCAATAAAGAATTCAACTTCACGTTCTGGGGGTAGACCGGAAAGTTCTTCAAGAAATACGTCAGGAAAGTCAATAACAACAGGAATATTATTCAAATCTGACGTGTCTTTATTCAAATTCATAACATGGGCTAAGAAAGTTTGACATCCGTTTTTCAATAAACGAATAGCTTTATGACTTGATATGACAGTGATTGATTTTAATGGTCTAGTTGCTTGAATTCGCACAACAGGTTGATTAGGAATATAAAAACTAACAACCTTACGAAAACAATCAATTTTGGCATGATGAGTAGTTAACCAATCAATCCCTAAAATCACATCAAAAGCAAGTATCTTTAAAGAGATAAGGTCAACAGGTAATGTGATGGTGCCAACTTGGATCAAACAAGATTTATAAACAGTGGATATGATGAAAGTTTCTCCTAACAGAGTTTCCACAGATAGGTCAAAGTCTAATTTCTCCGGAGTCAAGTTTAAACGTTGAGCACAATCAGGAGAGATAAATGAATGGGTAGCACCGGTATCAAGTAATGTATAAACTTTGCATGAATTTATGATTAGCTTACCCGTGATCACCTCGTTTGGGTTCCTCGCATGTTGACCAGTCACGACAAACGCTCTTCCAGGAACCGTTGACTTTGACTTTTCTGGGACATCCTTTTGAGTCACCATCCCATTGGATTTGGTTTCGCTTCAAATCTGATCTCGAAAGCGATATGTCATTCCTTTCCACAGTTATAACATACCTTAAACTGTTGTTGTGGGCGGGTTTGGTGATATGTCCTTCTTTTTCGCACTTATAGCATATACGACTATGGTCGTTCTCCTCCCTTGGAACCGATTCTTCTTTGGTCCCGACGTCTTCACATTGTCATTGTTGAATCTCCTCTTTTTAAAATCTCCCCAAAGTCGCTTCTTCTATTTTCATGGCCACGATTACCACCAGAGTGGTTACCGCTTCGATCAATGTTTTCCTCCCATTGGTTTTCATTACTCGATGATCTACTTGCCTTACCGGTATGACCCTTGTTGCGGTCCCTTAGTTGAACGTACTCGCTATCTCGCTCTAATAATTGAGCCCTGTTGACAACATCTGAATATAAAGAAAATTTATGAGAGATAAGATATTGTCGAATCTCGGGTTTTAAACCTCTCAGAAACATCCTCATCATTCGTTCCTCATTCTCTACCAAATGAGGTGCAAACCTGGATAACTCTGCGAACTTCGCCTCGTATTGGGACACCGTCATGTTGTTTTGTTCTAGTCTAATAAACTCTACCTCCTTCATATGGCGAATACTTTCAGGAAAGTATTTTTCGTTGAAAAGTTTCTGAAACGTTTCCCAAGACATTCGGAGTGCGGCAGGCTGGGTACGTTTCACAGACTCCCACTAGTAATCTGCCTCGCCACGGAACATATAGGTGGCAAATGGAACCTTCTGTTCCTCCGTGCATCCTAAGACATCGAATATCTTGGTAATTTGCTTGACCCATGTTTTCGCCATGATCGGATCCGGCTTTCCCTAAAATTCTGGTGGTCCCAACTCTTTGAACTGCTTGGCCGTGACAAGCCGCGCATTGCTATAATTTTCACCCGTATTCTGTACACGAGTCTCCCTCGTCTGGTTTTGCATGAACTGCAAAAAGCTCCTAAACATCCCGTCGTTCATAGTCTGCTCAGTGGTGTTGTTTACAGGAGGAATATTGCTTTCCTGTTGCACCTTCCCCTGGGTGGTGATTGAAGGTGTTTCCACGGTCTCATTAACTCCACCGTTAATTTTCTCAGCTGCCATTCTTAAATACTACCATAAAACAAGGGTTAATTAAACAAATTAACATATCACATATTAACCATTTACTTCAACTGACCAACAAATAAGTTTAGGTATGACATACTAGCGAAGGATTACTCGTCTCTCCCCTCCTAGTACTATTCCCCGATCTCCGCCAGAGACCATATCCTAAAGCTCGATACCAACCGGACGCCCCCCCAAAAGCAGTATACAACACCCATTAAAATCGTCAAAATACATGGTACGTAAAACAACTACAACTTTATAATACAACATAAAAACTGTGAGTTTAAATACAAATATTGTCATCTAGACAATATCCACACTCAAATAAGTCCTCATTTCAATTATTGATACATTATTTTACAAAAATGGTGAGGACTACTAAAATAACTTCTAGAACCATCATTCCATACCCCGACTAGTACTCGCTACATTCTCACCTCCTGAGAAGTAAAATGGAACAAAAAGAAAAAGGGCGAGCTCAACTAGCCCAATAAAGAACATTATGACTAAGATAATACAAAACAAATTATTGTTAGTCTTCAACAGGGAAAAATCTAATAGAATACAATAGACAACAAGTTTAAAATCAATATTCGCAGCGAAAATAATAATTCATTAGAAGAGTTAAGTAGAGAATGAAATCTACGATCTTCTATATATGAATATAAAAGTTCATCGTCTATCTTTTATCCCTGTAACATCAATCAATATATATCTGGAATCAAATATTCATCTTTGCACTACAGGCCAAAGATATTCATCAGTTGGTCATGTTCATCTAAACACCTATTCATCTTTGTACTACAGGCCAAAGATATTCATCATAAATCATTCATCTTTGCACTACAGGCCAAAGATATTCAGTAATATCATCATTTAGGACTGAGGATGATGCAAAATATTTTAATGAAAACGAATCCAGTGAAATGAAAGAATAAATATTAAGGATTCGTACTTTAAACAATCCAAGTTCAAAAATACTTCATAAATAACCAGAGTGAAGTAAAATTCAAGAATGATGACCAAAACATAGATCCAATCAAAGATAGGAATCATAACAGACAATCTTGGATACAGAGAAGAAAACTTAATTTTTTTGTGAATAATGTCGTATTTGTGAATAGTGCCGTATACGTGAATAGTAACTCCGACACCAAAAGATAGAAGTTTCACAAAAAACATCATCATGCATCGTGAATAGTACTCATGAATAGTAACTCGTGAATAGTAACTCATGAATAGTAACTCGTGAATAGTAACTCGTGAATAGTAACTCATAAATAGTAACCCCGACATGAAAAAGTTCCAAATTTGATAAAAAGTTCAAACCAATACTTCGGCATAATGATATTGAAGAAATAATATCATTTATGAAGAAAATAATCTCCTTACCTCGTAAAGAATAGTACTTACATTTGGAAAACTTGATATAGTCTTTGAAAGAACTTGCAATCAGATATAGCAATCATGCGCAAAGTACTAAAATACTCACAAAATACGCTCGATATTATAAAGAGAGAAAGAGAGAAATTTTTAGTTTCTGGTGTTATTTTCAGTTCTAACCTAAGCACCCTATTTATAGGAAAATGCTTAGAACACTAAAGCAGAAAATTTAATAAAATATTAATATATATATTAAATTTTCTTATGCACACTACACCAGACCCAAACATCAACCACCAACTCACAAAAAATAAAAAAAAACGTTTTTCTTAATTAAAATAATTAAAACTTCCAAAAATAAATTATTTCGGAACTTCGGAATTTCAATAATTCATAATAAATAGTCCTTTTATCAGAAAATTCGAATCTTGCGAATTTGTATAGGAAATTCAATTCTCTACAACTTTGCAGAATAAAGTTTTTCCAAATTCCAAACAGAAATTGACCGAAATCCATAAACAGGCGATTTTACAAGCTATAATCAAATTTTAGTCAAGAAATGGGCCCACAGACATGTTTAACATGTTTTAAACAACTATTGCAACAAAAATACTCTTCCTCCTTATATACACATATATCCCACATTCATTGTAAAAAATATCATCATTATTATATAATTTAATAAAATATTATTTTATCAGAAAAGATAAAATATCAATTTTTAACAATTGTCACTTTAAAAATTTTCTCCATCTATAACCACGTAAAATCAATATTTTTCTCATTATAAAAATCAATAATTAATTATTCACAAATAATATTACAGAATCACAATCTCGCAACCGTGTAGTTCCTGAGAAAGAGGGGGCTTTCCAATAAAATTTCTCTCTCATCTTGGCGCCGCAATTAGGTGACCAAACCTCTCCTTAGATGGAACTTTCTAGATTTTGCCAATAATGTTTTCTAATAATATTATTCAGATAATATGAATTATTGCTTCGATAATGGAAAATACTGTGTAGTGACAATTATTGAAATAACAGTAATATAAAATATCAACGCAACAATTATTGAATCAATAAAATAAAATATTGAACAGTAACTACTGTAATAATTTTTGAGTAGTGCCTTCTTATGTAAGAATCAATAATTGGTGCAATCTGGTGTCTACTCTTGTGCAACAACGCCAGACATCGTGTTTTTTAACCACCGGGTATTCCAACAATGTTAATAGCTTGAATAACTACGCTGTTATTTATAAACAACTTATACTTGTCGTTTTCTTCATCCAATCGCTTTCTGTTATGGTGCCCACACAAGGCTGCACCGTCGTATGAATATTCCCCGATAGCAAGAATATTCCACGACCAAACGAATATTCTCCGACAACAATGAGTATTTTATAACCACTTGTTTATTTGAAATATTTGCACATTTTACCCATAACTAACCACATTAATCAAATCAGCCCTTACTATTTCAAAATGATAAATAGAGGAAATTAAATTTCATTCATTAATAATTTGGGGTCTTACAAAAAATATTACTTTTTGAATTAATTTCTTTTAACACTTGATATTAAATTATCAAAGTCAATTTAAAAATTAATTTAATTTAAGATGAAAAATATTTTTTGGTCAAAATAAATAATATAATTAAAAATAACTATATCATATAAAACCTATGGAGATGATTCTAGCCTAATTACTAATTTGTTGTTATCATCAAAATATTTCCAACAACAGACCCAACACCAAGAATCGAGATGAATCTCCTGGACTCGCTAGGAAGAACAAGGAAAAAGGAAAATGTTTGCCCATGTTTTTGAGGAATGACGAATAAGAGGTCATGAAGGTCTCATGTACGAGCCGGAGGAAATAGAAGAACCATCTATGAACGAATCCAACCCTAAGCTAAAGAAGGGAAATAAGAAAGGGAAGAAAGAAAAGAAGAAGAAGTTAGAGAAGAAGAGAGACAAGAATAAAGGATGAGTCAGAGCCCTCTGGAGCACCTCAACTAGTATTTGATCCTATGATAATGAAGCCGGAAGACCCTGATTCAGAGGGTGAAGAACCTATTAGTTACCCTGTTCCACCTCCATCTGTACCATCAACCTCTCAAGGAATCCGAAGAAGAATTGTGTTGGAAGCAATTGAAAACCCAAATGTATTACTACTGGAAAGATGGATTGATTATGGAGATGAGAAGATAAGAGTGGTTAATATGACCACTGAAGAGCTTCATAACAATTTTCATTGTAACGAATGTGATTTTTGTATTTAAATTAAAATATTTATTGAATTAAATAAATATTTGTGTTGATTTATTTATTAAGTCAATTAAATATTTGATGGAATTGTTGTGGATTAATTTAATTAAGTGTTATGTATTAATTAAATTAATGTGGAATAATTTTATAGTTTGAAGTTTTAATTTAATTGGGATAATTAAATTAAATGACTTGTTAAATAATTATTATGTTGTTCTAATTAAATTTAATAATTAATTAGAGATTTAATAATTTGTTAAATGAAATTATAATTAATAAATAAGAATTATAATTATGTGGTAATTTAATTTAATGAGTGCATATATTGACCTTAATTTAATTGAATTTAAATTTCAGATTTTGATTTATTAAAGTGTGACATTTTGTACCATATAATAAGAAAGAAACAAAAATAAACTAAAAGGAAGCCTTTAAGGTCTAGCCAAACATGGCCTTGAGAATATATGATCAGTTGAAGTCATGATGCGCTTAACTGATACTCACATATATCAGTTATACGGATTATATCAGTCTTATTTCACGAATTGTATCATTTGCTTATGCCTTAGAGAAACAGAGAAAAGAGAGAGCTTGAGAGAAATTGAGATTGAAGAAGAAGATTTGGAGAATCAAAGAGGAGTGTTCTATCATATTGCTTAATTAATCTAAACAAGAAATCAAGTGTAAACTCTTAATCTCAAAGCTTTTATTGTGTTCTTAATGGTTTAACTAAAAATTTCTTTTAAGTTATCTGTAAATGAGTTTTCATGGTTAAATTATTTATATTGTTAATAAGCATGTATAACCTATTATATGATGTTTATAAATAATTTTAATTAAACTAATTCATGAAAATTATGTTTAAAAAGGAAGTATTGAGTTTATAGTGAAAAATATATGAAGATGGCTTATATGTATAAAAATTGATGCTTAATTTGTATGTTAATCTTTAAATTGATGATTGATTGTGTTAATACTTTCAAATACGAAATGAATGCAAGTTACATGGATTGAATTGGTTGAGAAACGGATTCATGATGTTCTATGCTACTAAACATATTAAAAATTGAGTTCTAAGCAAGAACATAGAATTTAAGGGTCTAAATTTGATGATGATTGTTGTTATGTTGTTATAATTAGTATATGCATGCTTGGTATTATTTCTGTGAAGTCTATATCATTTGGGTATGCTTAATTCAGAGGTTGGTGTGTGTAAAATCGAGTTTTTGGGCAGATGAACAGTGATGTCTTGAATTCCAGAGTTCAAATTTGGGGACCTTCGTCCCGATGAGGTTCTTAGCGTTAGAAGTTTTGTCGGGGAGAAATACAGAGTTGGGTTTGTTTTGTTTTTTTTGTTTCCAGTCCATATCATGCCGAGTTAACTTAACTTACTGAGCCTAATAACGTGTTAGACATGTAACCAGATACTATAACATATTGTTAACATCTTTAAAATGGTTTCAAGTTGAATAATAACAATTGTAAAAGACTTAAGCTTATTGTTTGTGAGGTTTAATATTGTGGTCTAGGGGATTTTAATGGGTGTTAATGAGGATTTCAGAATTCTGGTTGATGTGAATGATTAGAACTTGAACTAAGTTAATAAGTTTAATGAAAGTGGGAACTAAACCTATAAGTTTAATAATAAAGTAACTAATGAACATTGTGATTGTAATGGAATATATAGGACTTTTGAGGAACGTGAATAGTCATTATTTAACCTACGAACGAGGCAAGTTTCCTAATCCTAACTTGTTATTGTTACACAAGTTCTTCAACCTATTCTTATATTGGGCAAGTTTGTTATCCTTAATATATTATCATTGAACGAGATCTTATTCTTTAACTTGTTTTCTCGAATTAATTCTTTGTTGAGAAAGATATTGGCCTTATCTTGCTATTGTTCCAGCAAGGTCTATGAACGTATTCAAATGTTTATGACATTTAAAGTTTTCTATTCTTATTGAAGTAATATCTCAATATATGGGCTTTATTCATTTGAAGTTATTGTTTGCCAAAATTATTGAAATCTTATCTTGTGAAAACTATATTATTAGCAATTGTTTATTGATTCAACTAATCTTTAGTTGATGGACGATGAACTCTAAATTACCCTTGAAGCTAATCAAAGCCAAACTTTCTTTGGTGCGGACTCGGATGTCAAAGTTGAGATGAACAACATATCATAGGGAATTATTTACGCGATAACGTTAAGATGGTTATGCACAATACATGGTACGAAAGGCTGACCTCCCTAAGTACGAGAAGTAAGGTCCATATAGTCTTATGATTGTTAAAGGTTTAAAGTAGAAATACTTGATAACCTAGGACATAGTTCATGGTTTTGCGACCCTCAGATGTACTTTTGATCTTGTTTTCTAATATTGATTCAAAAGCTGAGCTTTCTTTTATCCAGTATCCATTGATTACTATCATATGATTACTATTTCTATTGTTATACTTGTGGACAATTGTTTGCTCACTCTTTCATAATAACATTGCAGCTAAGGTTGAAAGAACAGACGAGTCGTCCACTAATAAGGGCAAAGGTAAGATGAACAAGTGATGAAGACTTGTTAATTGTTATTTGTGAATGTTTATGTATAAGACTTATTTAATTATGTTATGTTTCTATATTTGATGTATTTTATAGTTAGTGATGAGTGAGATTTACACCGGCGAATCAGATCCTTTATTGCTTAAATAGTTGTTTGATCTTCGTTGATTTTATATAGCTTTTATATGATTATAGTATTATTTTTCTTAACTGGTGTATTACAGGGCTTAATAGGTTTCTTCCAGCTTTCAGGGGGCAAAATGGGAAATTTCCATACACTGGCGCCGCAACGCCAATGCCATGCCTTAAGTCAAGGCCGCAGATCATCGACCTCGGGTCCATCTTGACGTCACCATGGCGTATTTGGCGCCCAACTCCTTTCATAAGTCGGTATTGCAGTCACGACCTCCGTGTGTTTTTGATGTTGACGTGGCAAGTATTTCCACCACCCTAAGCCGTATGACCCACGCCGCAACGTAACCTCTGGTGTCCAGATAGTGAAGGGTTGGTTTTGACCTAGCTTAGCAGATATACTGAGATATATATTGAAGCAAGCTTGGGTGGACCATAATTGGTTATCTCCCCCTCTGGAATAGTTTTAGTTTCTCTTCTTTGTAATTTCTTCTCCATCTTTTAGGTAATGTCTGTAAATATAGATTAGGTAGATTAGGGAGAAGTTTGGGATTTCCTTGGAGCAACAAGAGCAATGAGCAATACGGATTAGAAGGCTTGGAAGGAATGAAGTGCTTGGAGACTGAAGAGCTTGACAGAGTTTATTCTTATCCATTTATTTTCTCTAATTTTGTAATTCATAAATGTTGTCTTTATTGCTACTTATATTTTTTTCAAGAACTATGAACTAAGTATTAGCTCTAAGGTTATAATGGAACCCTTTGTTAATTTGAATTGAATGTCTTATCTCTTTGGTTGGCACCATATGGTTTGGTTTAATATATTCATGCTTAATGATTCTCGCTAAGACATTAGTGATGATTTGGGTAATCTATATGATGTTGAAAGAGGGATTGTAGATTTACACCGTAATATATTGGCATGTGATTATGAGTTGTCGACTTATTTCGACTGCATAAGTTGTGCGTAGAATAGACATATATCTGTGCACCATGTGTGACCTAATTGAGAACTTATGCTTAAATCCTTGTTATGGTTAATTCGCATAGACATGTGTAGGATTATCACCTAGCTTGGATGTTCTTTTCTGTTATATTCCCTATCGGGTGGATCTAGAGAGGATATGTTTATGCATACCCTCGACAGGTGTATGAGCACTTGTGTGTTCTCAATTAAAAACCCGTCGTGACCATTAAGACCAAAGAGAGAAGGGTAGGAAGTTTGATGAAGCATAGCACACTAGGTGTTTGACAAAATGCTTGTGTGGGGTGACGTTGTGACCTTAGCTTGTAGTGCCTTTGATACCATTCATTATCCATTTATTTGCTTTCATAGTTAAATATAACTAGATTAATCACACATCTATTAGTCTGCAGTTCGAATAAGACTTAAGCGATACAAAGTCGGTATTTGGTAAATATTAGTGATAGTTCCTCGTGGGTACGACACTTTCCTTATCACTGTATTACTTGTTAGGTTGCGTATACTTGCGCATGTTTAGTGATCGGTTTTCCGACCAACAGTTAGACAACCTGAGATTTAGTTATGATGTTGTAACCCTTTAATGGGAGGATTTCTATCTAAGTTATGAGTTTCATTTATATCCTTATTTATGGGTAGTAATTAGACGTGATTTAATTGGATAGTGAACACCAATTCCTGTGGGAATGAAGTACCCGAATTGGGGGGTCCCAAGTTGGTATTAAAGCTTTAGGTTATGAATATGACAACTCGAGAATTTAGAAAAGTTAATTAATTGATTTAAGGTTCAATATTAGAACCTAGACAGAAAATAAGTGTATGTGTTTGATATTTTTAAAAGAAATTTTGATGATTTCAAAATTCTGTGAAGGATTTAGGTGAATTATTCAGGATTAAGGGTATACGTGAATATGTTCTGTGTAAATGTTATTATACATATACAATATGTGGTTATGGGTCAAGGGTTGACCAGATATGCTATATCTGTTATAAACCCTAATATTATATTAAGAACAACGTTCAGTTAGATTATTCTTACAATTAACAAGAAACCATAGAAACCGGTTCTGGAAACCCTAATTTTAGTTCTGGGAATTCGAAACCCTAATTCGGAATTAGAAAACCCTAAATTGGAAACTTAATGGCTTAAGCGTATTGATTATAAACTTAATTAGGGTAATACCTAACAAAATAGTTAGAAAACCCTAATTTGTTAAATTAGAAACCCTAATTACAAAATTAGGAACCCTAATTGCTAATTAGAAACCCTAATTGTTAATTTAATTATTTTAATGTTAATTAGGAAATATTAATCCTAATTTTCAAGTTATAAGTAATTAGAAAACCCTAATCTAATTACGAAATCTAATTTTTAAATTAGAAAATTATTTTTGTAATAGAAACCCTAATTTTTAGGTTGTAAACCCTAATGACCAATTTTGACCCTAATTGCTAAATTAGCAAATTTTAATTAGGATATATTAATCCTAATTAGTAATATTGAATTATGATTAGTAAATTTTAATATAATTTGAAAATTCTAATTATAATTTAAAAATATTTATTTTCGATTTTGAAAACCTAATTTGGAAATTCTAGAATATATTTTTTAAAACCTAAGGGTTCAAACCCTAAACTCTAAGGGTTAGGGCAAAAGACAAGTGTGCCATTAAAAAAAAGAAAAATACTATTTCGCCCTTTTTCAATTATTTATTAGATGGTGTGTAGATCTAACCCTAGTATTGGTGGTTCACCAACCCCAGCTCTAGTCTTCTGCCATATATCTCCAAAAATCTCAGTAACTCAGCCACCTAGCACTAATTAGATACATGCATCAAGAAATATAAAAGATTAAAGTTCACTTTAATTCTCATTTGCTCTAAAGCCCTTCTCTCTCTAAAATTCGGGATTGTAGAGTGAGAAAGTGAGAAAAGTTAAGCTAAGATCATGTGTTAGATCTCCAAGAACAAACATCAAGGATCAGAATCAAAAATTAAGGCTCAAAGTGGTATAAACCCTCATCCTAGAAATCTTATGATTTGTTGATTAATGTTGATAATGATTGGTTGGATGTGTGTAATAGAGTGCCTTTTAGTGATCTGGGTTGTTAGATCCCAGATCTACAACATCAAAGTGCTCGAAAAACGAGTTTTCAAAAATCTGGAAAAGGTTGAAAAATGTTGTCTGACAGTCACATGTCAGGGCTTCTAGATCTCTGTGTGTTAATTGTTTGTTGTGTTTTAAGTTATAAACTTGTAGTATGTTGTAAGGTTTGTGATCTGGAACTTGAATCAAGCCCAGATCACATGTCGATTGAAAGTTATAGGCAGTCAAAGGTCGTTGACCATTCATTTAAAGCGGTTTCGGGCGGCGAAACCCGAACCATCGACAAAATTTCTAGACTCTTGATCTTGCTGCTGTTAAGTATTTTAGTGATGTTGTTGTATTAAAGTTGTTGTCTGACATGTAATCTACAGTACTCAAATCATTAGATCACCCAAATCTTACTCAGAATCAAAATTATACGTGGTCAAACCACCGTTGACCAACTGGCAATATGAAGTTCTTTATTATTCTGTTAGAATAACTTGTCTGTGCGGTCTATCGCATGCCTGGTGAATTTTGTTGTTATTCCATTATTTATTATTCTGTTGGAATATCCTATCTCTGCGAATTACGCATGACATGGTTCCATTCCTTATTATTACATTAGAATATTACGTGCATGCATGCAAGTTACGCGTGACTGGTTCCATTCTTTATTATTACATTGGAATAACTTTTATCGTCATGAATTACACACGCTGGTGAATTCTTACGTTATTCCATTCTTTATTATTACATTGGGAATAACTCATACTCATGTGGATTACCGCATGCATGGTGAATGATCCTTCGTATTTATTCCTTATTAAATTAGAGCAATGATCTATCTATGTGGATTACCGCATGGCAGGCAAAAATCCATTTGCTATTTCATATATTATATTATACTTAGTTGGTTAAAGTTTTGGCTTCTTTACTCCATGAAATTAGTAGAATATCATGGATATTTGCGCTTCATCCAAGATCTTTTTATGAAAATATTATTCTGAGCTTTGTTGATAATTATTGATCTTTTCATGATGGAATACTATTCATGAGTTACTATTTACGTGTTACTATTCACCCGGTTACTATTCACTTTAGTATTATTCACTCGAATATTCGGGGCACTTTTCGTGCCGGAGTACTATTCACAAGTTACTATTCACCCGATTACTATTCACTCTAGCATCATTCATTCACTCGGGTATTCAGGAAACTTTTCATGTCGGGGTACTATTCACGGGGTATTATTCCCGAAGTACTATTCATGGGATACTATTCACCCAAAAAATATATTCCTTTTTTGTCCAAATTATTTTTGGTACATGAATATTATTCTTGAATTTTACTCTATAAAGTAGTATCATGTCGACAATTTGGACGTTATTGATTTCTGGATAAATTAAATTATAAAATCTTTAAAATTTATCCTTGAACTTGTTTTATTGAATTATTATGTCATTGACATCATCCTCATGCTTATATTGTGATGAAAGTCATCTTTGGCATACGTGCATAGATGAACTTTATATGATTATGACCAGGGATTATTCGGTATAATCATGATCGTAATGTAACGAATGATGTGGTAAAAGTCCTCATTGGCCTGTAGTTCATTGATGGACAGTTGTTGGTATGATTATGACTAGGGATTATTTGGTATAATCATGACCATTGATGATTTCATGAATATCCTTGGCTGTGGTGCAGGGATGATTCGATTTTATTTATTAAGCTGAGTCTCAGCGATAAAGTTGATGAAAAACTTTTTTAAATCAATTTTTATACTCTACTTGACTCTTCTAATGGATTACTTATTCCACTGCAGTTGTTGATCTAAAACTTGTTGTCTATTATATTCTATCAGTTGTTATACTGTTGAAGGCTAATGATAATTTAATCTGCATTATCTTAGTCATAATATTTCTTACTGGGCTAGTTGAGCTCACCCTTTCTTTCACTGTTCTCTTCAGGAAATGAGAATATAGCTGGGACGAGTCGGGAAACGGATTGACGGTCCATATTGTTGTTTTAGTAGTCCTCACTATTCTATAAAATAGTTTGATAATAAATGTAATGAGGACTCCATTGAGTGTGGATATTGTCTAGAAGGCAATATTCTTGTTTAAACTCTCAGCTATGTTTTGTCGTATTTTACACGACAGTTGTATAATTAAGTTTGTATTTGATTTATGTACCATATATTTGGCAACTCAAGATGGGTGATGTATACCTATTTTGGGGGCGTCACAGTTGGTATCAAAGCTTAGGGATATGATCCCTAGCTGATATGTGAGACAAGAACTAGGAGGGGAGAGTCGGAGAATTCCTTCGCTAGTATGACCTACCTAAGTTTATTTGGTATTTAATTGGTCGGTCAGAGTATAGGGATAATATGTGATATGATAATTAACCCTTGTTTTATGGCAGTGTTTGAAAATGGCAACTGAAAATGTTAATAATGGAGTGAATGAGACCATTGAGACACCTTTAATCACTAACCAGGTTAATGTGATGTCGGAAGAAGAAGAAATTAGAGATATCTACGTGGTGAGTGAAGAACTAATAGTTGTACCCGAGCTAGTTGTAGAGGTAGCAGCTGAGAGCGAGGAAGAAGAGGAACCTGAGAAGAATTTATTAGAAGAATTTTATGATCGAAATTTAGAATTACAAAATCGTATTCATGAGTTAGAAGAGCAGGCTGAAGAACGGCAGGCGGTCGTGGAGCAAAGAGATGTAACAATTCAAAATTGTGTTACCCGATGTGAGATGCTTGAGCAAAAGCACTCTTTGGCAGAGTATAAGATATTAGAGCTGGAATCTGACAATGCTATGATCAAAGTTCTGAGGAAAGAAGAAACAATTGAACAAAGGAGAATAGATGATGCATGGGTAAAAGCCGCACGACGCGTAGATATTGTAGAAAAAGACGTCCAATCCAATAAGGCCAAAATAGATGAAATGGATTTTACTTTTTGGACAACAATTGGGAGAATCCAACATCGAGTTCAGAATTACCCTGTACAGAGCAGTCAACCACAATTCAATATGGATCAGAGAGTAATGATTCAAATCATGGATCAGGAATACGACAAGGCAATTGAGGGTGGAAGAGCGTTTTTCGTGACGAGGAACCCGAACGAAGTTATCACGGGTTAGTTAATTATAAATTCTTGCGAAGTCTATACCTTATTAGATACCGGTTCTACCCATTTTTTATCTCTCTTGCTTGCGCTCAACGTTTAAATTTGACTCTGGAGAAATTAGACTTTGACTTATCGGTTGAAACTCCGTTAGGAGAAACCGTCATTATATGTGCTATCCAAGTCTTGGATGAGAGTCACAGTTTTGAATGATATTTCTATTGTTAATAAATTTCCTGACGTATTCCTGAAGACTTCCTAGCCTGCCCCTAGAGCGTGAAATTGAATTTTGTATTGACCCCAGTACAAAACCCATTTCTAAAATCCTTAAATATTCCTTCAACCAAAACGAACGTAACATACGCCAAAGACGTTGGCTCGAGATGTTGAAGATTACGACCATACCATTCAATATCATCGTGGAAGAGCGAACATGGTAACTGACGCGTTGAGTAGAAGATCATATGCGTTTACGAGTGCGATGTTGTTAACACAAAAACCTATTTTGTATAACTTAAAAATGATGAAGATAGAGTTAAAAACTCTAGGGACCCACGTGAAGATAGCGAATATACAATTTGAACCGACTTTAAATCGATAAAGATAAAGCCGCTCAAGCTACACACCCGAAGCTGATGAATACGAGGAAGAAGGTTCAAGACGGCGTTATACTAGAAGCAAGAGTCGATCTCAACCCTTGATTTAGTTGGCCGATTTGAAATCCTCGATCGAGTAGGAACTGTGGCCTATAGACTCGTTTTACTGCCAAGTATGTCGCGTGTTCATAACGTTTTTCACGTATCGATGTTACGTAAATATGTGGATGATCCGAGCCACATTATTGAATTAGAACTAGATGAGATAGCAGAAGATTTAATGTATGAGGAGATACGTGTTAAAATCTTGGATAAGAAGAATCATATTCTACGCTCAAAGGTTACACCTCAAGAGTTGGAATTTAAAATGAAGTTAAGGTATCCTTGAAAGTAGTATGCACACAAGCCAATCATGTTTGATGATAAAGCATATACTTTGTAACAATCTTATTCATTTATTAATAAAAAGTATTAATTTATTAAAGGCTTTTAATTATCTACATGATGCTGTTTTATAATATGTGATAAACCCATAGTTTTAAGCAATGCTTTTAGAATAATGATGATGATCATTCTAATGAGATCTAAATTCTTAGAAAGCTTAAAACTAAAATAGTTCCCAATCATTGGATTACTAAATTGGGGATTAGTGAATCCGGATAGATTGGTACATACGTTGCTTGCTCATTGGATGAGGATGATTGATCTCATGATCATTTGTGTGGAGACACTAAAGCAAGTATGTAGGAGCTTATTAGAGAATAAGTTCATTTGAACGTGGCTCGCTAAGGAATACCTAATGGAGTTTTATTTGCCTGTCAATAGGAATTCCTGTAGTGATAGTAGTACAAGTGATCCTTGGACTTGAGATCATCATAGTATCTTGTGTATGATGAGTTATACTTTGACTTATTCCTTAAGACCCTTAGGGTATATCAAAGGGTATGCTTGGGTATAATAAGTTGTACATGGAGATAATGTATGATCAATAAAGAATCTACCACTTCTAATAAAAAGAGAAATGTCCTATGTGATTCGATAAATGACAACCCAAAGAGTCCTTGGCAAGGCGTAATGAAATTAGAAAGGAGTTTCTAATTTGCATTATTTGGAGTTGTGCATTTAAGAATCGAAATACATATAATTAAATAAAATAAGACTTGACAGTAATTCCATGTCTTATATTTAATTGGGACATTGTATGGTGGAAGGATTGAATTGTATGGTAACTATTTACTCAAAGGTTCTTTAATGATTAATGTTGAAATCTATATTATCCGGAAAGTCGTTGATCATAGGGAGGCTTATCCCTATTGTAGAATAAATATTATTTATTTAAATAAATTAATTGTTTAATTTATATATTTAAATAAGATTAGAATTATTCTAATTGATATATTCACAACTGGTTTAATATGAAAAACCTAAAGGGTCACACCATAAAAGGAAGAATAATTATTTAAGAAGTTAATGGCATAATCGTAATAATATATGTTAAGTATATTTAATTTAATCTATGGTGATAGAATAAATTAAATAGCTTAATATTATTATTTAATATTTTAGAAATATTAAATATAAATTAATAAGAGGAGTCTTATTAATATTATTACAATTATTATTATTTTAATTTCTAAAAGAGTTTAGGAATTAATTTAATATAAGTACTCTCATTTATTCCTAATTGGATTAGGAAGGAAAATTAGTTAAAAGAGTTTAATTAATTATCCCTAATAAGATTAGGGAGCTTAATTAATTAAAAGAATTTAATTAATTAAAACCCAATTCCTTAATTGTTAAGATGGGTTGCCCACATCTATAAATAAGAGGAGTCTTATTATGGGTGATATGGGTTGTTGATTTTTCAACATACGTAATAATTCCAAGTTGTTGGGAGAGTATGCCTTTTCTATAGAGATAGAAAACTAGGGTTAGCCATAACACCCATCTTCTTGAATTTTATTCTTCCTTGGTGGATCACCTCTAGAGGCCAAACATTTGGGTGGCTAACGTTGATCAAAGGAAGGAACCAAACCCGGTGGATTCAAGATTGAACGCGAAAGGATTTGGAGGTGAACTTGTACCTGAAGAAGCTCGATCTTCAAGGGTATGATTTTATTCTTTATCTTTTCGTTTAATTAATAATTGTGCATAAAGGGTGATCCGGGTATATGGTTTGTAAATTTTTTAAACTCTGATTTTTACTCGCTTCCGCTAATTTGTGCAATTTGATTGCGTTATGAATATTACAAACCTAACAGTGGCATCAGAGCCAAACCTTTATGCGAATTATTAATTGTTTTAATATGTATATTGATATGTGTTTAGAATAATTTAATTGGGCATAATTTTATTGTATAAAATTTATTAAATAAAAAAAAAGGCCGAATTTTTTTTTTTTTTTTTTTTAAGACAACAAGTTGCCGTTTTTTTGTTTTGTTCAAGTACATGCTAAGCTGCACGGAAATCGAAGGCAACATGGAATAAAAGGGAACCTGTTATGTATACACCGAAGCATGTTCCATAAAAAAAAAAAAAAAAAAAAAAGCAGTACATGAATTCGCCAGTTTTTATTAACAGGAAACAAAAAAAAAAAAAAAAAGGCTTCGGAAATTTTAAATGGCAGGAGCACTAGCCCAACAAAAGCAACAGAAAAATTTTTAAGGAAGCAGGAGCTAAAAAGTGGCAGACTTGGTATATATATATATATATATATATATATATATATATCTGGATATTATATATATATTTATTATATAGGGATTTTATATATATATATATATATACTACTAATATAATATATATATATATATATATAATTATTTTATAATTAAAACAAAAGTTTATTTTAATTTTAAAATAAAAGGTTTATTTTAATTTTATAATAATAGGTTTATTTTAATTTTAAAATTAAATTTCATGCTAACTAATTAGAGTTGGAATTGGATTCCATGATAACTAATTGGAGTTGAAATTGATCTTTCCTTAAATAAAGGAGTTTATTTAGATATGAAATAGGATTTCATATTATTCAAAATAAAAGAGTTTATTTGTGAATAGGAAAGAAAAACCGCTCTTTCCTTAAATAAAGGAGTTTATTTAGATATGAAATAGATTTCATATTATTCAAAATAAAAGAGTTTATTTGTGAATAGGAAAGAAAATCCGTATTTCCTTAAATAAAGGAGTTTATTTAAATATGAAATAAGATTTCATATTATTCAAAATAAAAGAGTTTATTTGTGAATAGGAAAGAATATCCGTGTTTCCTTTAATATTTTTTTTTACATGGAATTGGATTCCATAATTAATTAAAATAAAAGAGTTTATTTTAATTAAAGATTTTTTTATATATGGAATTGGATTCCATAATTAATTAAAATAAAGGAGTTTATTTTGATTAAAGATTTTGATTAAAATAAAATAGTTTATTTTATTCAAAATAGGATAAATTAAAATAAAATAGTTTTATTTTGATTTAAATTTGGATTAAAATAAAGGAGTTTATTTTGATTCAAAAATTAGATTTTATACTAACTAAATTTGCCCATTAAATGATATCAATATATATATTAAATGTTTATTATTCATGAGATGAATGTTATTTATTGATGCATATGATGATGTGTATGATAATAAATGGGATTGATTATGGACTATTGACCAATGCGATTGGATTTTATTTTAGTTGGATGCATGAATGTATTGGTTTTATTAAATGGGGTCTGCGTACCTCTTCTTCTCTAATTTTTCTTAATGTAAATTCTAACTCCCTCCTATGTACTTCCCCTTAACTGCTGATCAAGGTTTCTATTTATTTTAAAATAGTTTTGTAATAGGAATAGTTAGAATTAATTTTAGAAAATTAGAGATCAAAGGAGCAAGGAGCGCGTGAAGACCCGTTTGTAATGGAGCCCGAGTTTAAATGTAATAGTTATATTTAAATATTATTTCTTGCACCCCTAGGGTTTGACCTTTTGGTTCACTTGGTGGCTCTAGTGAACCAAACTAGAATAAAAGTCCATAATCAATCCGGGTAGAATATAGTATTCTATATGTGCATGCTTATACTATATATATTATATATTATGCAAACATGCTTCGCATGTTCATTAATATAACGCGTATTTTATATATATATATGCAAATGCGCTTAAACTAAACAAGATGAGACAAATTAATAACAAACCCCTCAATTTTTATATTAAGTCCTAAGCGTTCAAAGATAATTGGAATATCGAGCGTGCCTTCTAGCATGATAAAATTAATAGAGTATTAAATATTTAATATGAGTTTGTTGTGTCACCACAAGACAAGTATTAAGTATTTAAGATGTTAATTTATCACATTTGATGCTTATAAAGAAAATTGAACAATATTGTTTTGTTGTGTCACCACAAGGATGATATTTTTCTTTTTGAATATATGGAGTGCTAGGTTGGACTTAACTTGGATAATTTTGATTCTGGATGTGCCACCACTTGATCAAAATAATCTAAGAGGCAAAATACAAGGAGTTGCATAGTTGATGTAATTGACAAAAGTTGTCTACCTATTTATTTATATATAGTTTGTTGTGTCACCACAAGGCTATATAC
The DNA here is from genome assembly GCA_020205615.1 of Panax quinquefolius. Classification (NCBI taxonomy): domain Eukaryota; kingdom Viridiplantae; phylum Streptophyta; class Magnoliopsida; order Apiales; family Araliaceae; genus Panax; species Panax quinquefolius. The sequence goes on along the minus strand of CM035167.1, from coordinate 99,539,348 downwards.
ATTTGAAATGGGATCCTTAATCTCACTAGCAAATCTTTAATTAGATTTTGCCGAACTATATAAGTGAGGGTAATATAGTTTGAAGAAAATAGTGGGAGATACCAATTTAAAACAAGACCTAAATTATTTTGGTAATTAATAAAAGAATGTATGTTAAAATGTTGTTAATTACAAATTCATTTACAGAATTTTACAATGTCTAAAATTACTATCACCGCAGCATATTAGATGCTAAATTAACCGAATCCAAATTAAACGGATTGGTTAAGGAATTTGAGAATAGTTCTCATAGTGAAAAGCTATCTTATGTCATGTCGCCTATCCTGCAATGGTTGCGAATAATGCCTCCGAGGAAGACATTGCTACTTTTAGAAAGTGGCAAGATGATGCACGATTGGCTCAATGCATCATGCTCGCATCCATGAGTAACGAGCTTCAGCGTCGGATGAAACTATGGATGCTCCTACTATATTCATGCACATCAAGTAGTTGATGGTGAGGAAAGTGGGGACGATAGATATCGGATATCTAAAGAGCTCTTCCGATCTAGAATGGCCAATGGCACTATAAATGCAGATAAAAAGTTCTTAACATAATCAATTTGATTGATCAATTAGGACAACCGTTTTTGTCATGGATGGAGAGTTGAGCCAAGATTTGATCTTTCACTCACTCCCTGGACTCCTTTCACAATTGTTGTGAATTTTCATATGAACAAGCTAGATATCGACTTTGGCGATTTGCTTAACATATTGAAAAATGTTGAGAGTCACTTTCCAACCAAGAAAAACAAAGTCTTCTTGGTAGGGGCCAAAGGATCTTTTGAAAAGAAGAACGATTCAAAGAAGGTAAATAGAAAGGCATAAACAAAGGATAATAAGAACAAAAGCGATCACAGATAGCAAAGGAGTTTGCTTCCACTTTACAATAAGCCCAGACACCGGAAAGAAAGCTCATGAGAAGCATCTTGCGAGAGGCTAACCAAAGAAGCTTAGTGAAGTTTCGGTTACAATACAGTTTTTGTTCATGATTGAAATAAATTTTTCTTTAGGTCAAGGTTCTACTTTGGTATTGGATACCAACTTTGGTTATCATAAATATAGATTTATGAAAGGACCAAACAGAAGTAGAAAGCTAAACAAATATAAGTAATCCTATGTGTGGGAAATGAAGCAAAGGTTGCTGCATTAGCCATAGAAACTTATAGTTTAGCAATCCCTACGGGCAAATCTATTAAGTCAATAAGTTGTTATTGTATTCCAGTTCTTGTTAAAAATATTATTTCCATTTTATTGTTGGACAATAAAATTTTTGGTATTATAATTAAGAACAATTGTTGTTCTATTTATAATAATAATATTTTGTATAGAACTGGAATATTACTTAATAAATTTTGTATACTTGACTTACATAAAAATTATTTTGTAAATTGAACAAACTAGTATAAGAAAAGGAGATGAACATTCAAAGAGTTGAATGTATGTATTTGTTGAAATACAAGTGTGAATTATTTGAAAGGTTCAAAGAATTCAAAAGTGAAACAAATTGTCAATGTATTAAGATTCTTTGATTAGATCAAGGAATAAATACATGTGAAATAAGTTTCTAGATCATCTCAAATGGTTTTCTCATAATGGACACATCCTGATACGCAATAATTGATTGATGTATCTGAATGAAAAATCGTACCTTGTTGGACATGGTGCGGTCCATAATGATTTTACCGACATTCCAGTATCCTTCTGGGATAATGTCCTAGAAATGGCTGCATATCTACGAAAATGGTAACCTTAAAATTCGGCCCCAAGACTCCATAAAAGTTATGGATAGGGAGGATTCCTAATCTTAAGTATGTTAAGATAAGGGGTTGTCCAACTTATGTGAAAAGGTTTCAAAAGATAAGCTTGGGACAAAATTTGACAAGTACAGATTTGTGGGACATCCTAAAGTAAGTTTAGGGTATATGTTCTATAATCCCACTTAGCAAAAGGTGTCTTTTTATGAAACACGCCTTTCTAAGATAAATGTGTTTATCATTGAAGGGGCTAGTGGGAGGATAATAGATCTTGAAGAGTTCAAGAACCACAAAACACTATAAGTCAAATAAGAGAAACCTATAGATTGACCTATTGTACCACAACCGAATCATAAATCTGGAATAGTACCGAAGATACCTAGGAGGTATGGATTCATCATAGATGATGATGATGAGGTACACATCATAGAAGATGATGATCCAGTTACATACGATGAGGTAAGAGTTCTAGTGTGTACAAAAGGGACAGTGGGAGCGCCGTGACATTCCTAATATTATATGTTGATATACTACGGATAAGGAATGACATACCAATGCTACAATCAGTAAAGATAAAGTTGTCTAAACATTCCTCCATGAATGATTTGGAAGAGTATCTTAATTGGGAATATAAATCTATATAGATAGATTTAAGAGGATGCTCGACTTAACCCAAGGAACGTATATTCATTTGATGCTAAAGTCGTTTAGCATGGCAAACTCCAAGAGATGTTTCATGTCGATGAGCTATGGAGTGTATTTCTCTTAAAAGTCCCCACAGACTCCTGAAAAGAGAGATCGCATGAGTAACTATCATGTATGCAATGAAATATACGAGACCTGATGTTGATCAGTCATATTCTGGAGAAGTTCACTGTGAGTCAGTGAAAAACATCTTAAAGTTATTAACCAGCACTAAGGATGTGATCATACATGATGGGTCTGAATTAAAACTAGAGGGCTTAACAGACTCAAGTTTTTCAGACAGACCAAGACGACAGAAAATCCACTTTAAGGTAAAGTGTTACCATGAGCAGTGGTGCGATGAATTGAAAGGTTCCAAACAACAAAAGAGTTCTTTGGTTTAGTGATAAAGACAAAGTATATAGCTATAAATGAAGTCGCAAGTTGATTGTTTGGATTAAAAGTTCATTACGTAACTAGGAATAGTTCTAAGTCTCATCTTGGATCTAAACATGTGTTGTGGCACTTTCATTTGATTATTAGAATCATTGAAAGATGGGAAATCACTATAGAGATAGTGGACTCTCATGAACAACATTACATATCCATTAACTAAAGCTTATCCAACAAAGAGGATAATCGTCACTTAGAGAAGAAGAGTATAAGATACCATGACGATTGGCTTTAGTGCAAGTGGGAGATTGAAAGTAGTAGTATACACACAAGCCAATCATGTTTGATGATAAAGCATATACTTTGTAACAATCTTATTCATTTATTAATAAAAAGTATTAATTTATTAAAGGCTTTTAATTATCTACATGATCTTTGTTTTATAATATGTGATAAACCCATAGTTTTAAGCAATGCTTTTAGAATAATGATGATGATCATTCTAATGAGATCTAAATTCTTAGAAAGCTTAAAACTAAAATAGTTCCCAATCATTGGATTACTAAATTGGGGATTAGTGAATCCGGATAGATTGGTACATCGTTGCTTGCTCATTGGATGAGGATGATTGATCTCATGATCATTTGTGTGGAGACACTAAAGCAAGTATGTAGGTGCTTATTAGAGAATAAGTTCAATCGAACGTGGCTCGCTAAGGAATACCTAATGGAGTTTTATTTGCTGTCGATAGGAATTCTGTAGTGATAGTAGTACAAGTGATCCTTGGACTTGAGATCATCATAGTATCTTGTGTATGATGAGTTATACTTTGACTTATTCCTTAAGACCCTTAGGGTATATCAAAGGGTATGCTTGGGTATAATAAGTTGTACATGGAGATAATGTATGATCAATAAAGAATCTACCACTTCTAATAAAAAGAAGAAAATGTCCTATGTGATTCGATAAATGACAACCCAAGAGTCCTTGGCGGCGCGTAATGAAATTAGAAAGGAGTTTCTAATTTGCATTATTTGAGTTATACATTTAAGAATTGAAATACATATAATTAAATAAAATAAGACTTGACAAGAATTCCATGTCTTATATTTAATTGGGACATTGTATGGTGGAAGGATTGAATTGTATGGTAACTATTTACTCAAAGGTTCTTTAATGATTAATGTTGAAATCTATATTATCCGGAAAGTCGTTTGATCGCTAGGAGGCTTATCCTATTGTAGAATAAATATTATTTATTTAAATAAATTAATTGTTTAATTTATTTATTTAAATAAGATTAGAATTATTCTAATTGATTTATTCACAACCTAGGTTTAATATGGAGAACCTAAAGGGTCACACCATAAAAGGAAGAATAATTATTTAAGAAGTTAATGGCATAATCGTAATAATATGTTAAGTATATTTAATTTAATCTATGGTGATAGAATAAATTAAATAGCTTAATATTATTATTTAATATTTTAGAAATATTAAATATAAATTAATAAGAGGAGTCTTATTAATATTATTACAATTATTATTATTTTAATTTCTAAAAGAGTTTAGGAATTAATTTAATATAAGTACTCTCATTTATTCCTAATTGGATTAGGAAGGAAAATTAGTTAAAGAGAGTTTAATTAATTATCCCTAATAAGATTAGGGAGCTTAATTAATTAAAAGAATTTAATTAATTAAAACCCAATTCCTTAATTGTTAAGATGGGTTGCCCACATCTATAAATAAGAGGAGTCTTATTATGGGTGATATGGGTTGTTGATTTTTCAACATACGTAATAATTCCAAGTTGTTGGGAGAGTATGCCTTTTCTATAGAGATAGAAAACTAGGGTTAGCCATAACACCCATCTTCTTGAATTTTATTCTTCCTTGGTGGATCACCTCTGAGGCCAAACATTTGGGTGGCTAACGTTGATCAAAGGAAGGAACCAAACCCGTGGATTCAAGATTGAGCGCGAAAGGATTTGGAGGTGAACTTGTACACGGAAGCTCGATCTTCAAGGGTATGATTTTATTCTTTATCTTTTCGTTTAATTAATAATTGTGCATAAAGGGTGATCCGGGTATATGGTTTGTAAATTTTTTAAACTCTGATTTTTACTCGCTTCCGCTAATTTGTGCAATTTGATTGCGTTATGAATATTACAAACCTAACAATCCTCACCTCTTCGGCATACCAGGTACGTACGCAAATTTCGAGGGAAAAATTTCATAAGGAGGGGAGATTGTAAGACCTCGAATTTTATGAAATAAAAGTATTCAATTTTCTTATAATTATTATTTTATTTCGTAAATGGTTAAATTGATAAAAGGTTAAAGTCAAGGGTGATATGTGAATTTTTTTTGCAAAGTAAGCAACCTGTTATAAAATATTCGTTTGGTCGGGGAATATTCTTTTTGTCGGGAATATTCGTACGACGGCACAATCATTTGTGGACCCCACAACGGAAGTATTGTCGTAGTAAAAAAACGATAGAATTATCATTTTATAAAAATAACGGCAAAAGTGTTACCGTTAAAACTGTTGAACTACCCGGTAGTAAAAGTACAGTAATACGCGTGGTTGCATAGTAGCACAATATATTGATTATTGATGCTTACGTAAAAGTCACTCGATTATATTCAATTATTGCTACGATAATTCTTTGCATCATATCTCTCATATTATTGATTCAATTATTATCACAGTATCATCTGCATAATATGTTATATTATTAAATCAATAATTGAGACGAAAAAGTTATTCATATTATTATTTGCAATATTGACAATGTCTAGAAGTTCTGTCAAGGAGAGGTTTGGTCACCTAATTGCGCGCCAATAAGGAGAAATCCTTATCGGAAAGCCCCTCTTTCCTGGGAATGATCTGGTTGTTAAATATTGTGAATTATAATATTAATGATGAATAAGTTCGTGTGGATTAAAGATGAAATTGATAGTTCCATTGTGTTGGAATTGTTAGTGTTAGTGAAAATCCACATTTATTTCGATATTAATTGATGTCTGGAAGTTATACTGACCAGTCGGGTAATTAATCGGATAAATGAGCAATTAATTGCTATTAATGAAAGTAGTATGCACACAAGCCAATCATGTTTGATGATAAAGCATATACTTTGTAACAATCTTATTCATTTATTAATAAAAAGTATTAATTTATTAAAGACTTTTAATTATCTACATGATCTTTGTTTTTATAATATGTGATAAACCCATAGTTTTAAGCAATGCTTTTAGAATAATGATGATGATCATTCTAATGAGATCTAAATTCTTTGAAAGCTTAAAACTAAAATAGTTCCCAATCGTTGGATTACTAAATTGGGGATTAGTGAATCCGGATAGATTAATACGATGTCGTTGCTTGCTCATTGGATGAGGATGATTGATCTCATGATCATTTGTGTGGAGACACTAAAGCAAGTATGTAGGTGCTTATTAGAGAATAAGTTCATTTGAGCGTGGCTTGCTAAGGAATACCTAATGGAGTTTTACTTGCTGTCAATAGGAATTCTGTAGTGATAGTAGTAGTCTAAGTGATCCTTGGACTTGAGATCATCATAGTATCTTGTGTATGATGAGTTATACTTTGACTTATTCCTTAAGACCCTTAGGGTATATCAAAGGGTATGCTTTGGTATAATAAGTTGTACATGGAGATAATGTATGATCAATAAAGAATCTACCACTTCTAATAAAGAAGAGAATGTCCTATGTGATTCGATAAATGACAACCCAAAGAGTCCTTGGTTAAGCGAATGAAATTAGAAAGGAGTTTCTAATTTGCATTATTTGAGTTGTGCATTTAAGGATCGAAATACATATAATTAAATAAAATAAGACTTGACAAGTAATTTCATATCTTATATTTAATTGGGACATTGTATGGTGGAAGGATTGAATTATGCGGTAACTATTTACTCAAAGGTTCTTTAATGATTAATGTTGAAATCTATATTATCCGGAAAGTCGTTGATCGCTAGGGAGGCTTATCCCTATTGTAGAATAAATATTATTTATTTAAATAAATTAATTGTTTAATTTATTTATTTAAATAAGATTAGAATTGTTCTAATTGATTTATTCACAACCTGTTTAATATGGAGAACCTAAAGGGTCACACCATAAAAGGAAGAATAATTATTTAAGAAGTTAATGGCATAATCGTAATAATATGTTAAGTATATTTAATTTAATCTATGGTGATAGAATAAATTAAATAGCTTAATATTTATTATTTAATATTTTAGAAATATTAAATATAAATTAATAAGAGGAGTCTTATTAATATTATTACAATTATTATTATTTTAATTTCTAAAAGAGTTTAGAAATTAATTTAATATAAGTACTCTCATTTATTCCTAATTGGATTAGGAAGGAAAATTAGTTAAAGGAGTTTAATTAATTATCCCTAATAAGATTAGGGAGCTTAATTAATTAAAAGAATTTAATTAAATAAATAAAACCTAATTCCTTAATTGTTAAGGTGGGTTGCCCACATCTATAAATAAGAGGAGTCTTATTATGGGTGAGGGGGTTGTTGACTTTTATAACATACGTTATTCCAATTGTTGAGAGAGTACACCCTTTCTATAGAGATAGAAAAACTAGGGTTTAGCCAACCACCTTTTTTCTTGAATCTTTATTTTTCCTTGGTGGATCACCTCTAGAGGCCAAACATATGGGTGGCTAACGTTGATCAAAGGAAGGAACCAAACCCGGTGGATTCAAGCTGAACGCGAAAGGATTTGGAGATGAACTTGTACCTGAGGAAGCTCGATCTTCAAGGGTATGATTTTATTCTTTATCTTTTCGTTTAATTAATAATTGTGCATAAAGGGTGATCCGGGTATATGGTTTGTAAAATTTTTAAACTCTGATTTTTCACGTTTCCACATTATTTTTGCAATTTGATTGCGTTCTTGAATATTACAAACCTCACAATTAATTCACATGATTATAACTATTTGTTCACATGTGTGTACTATTGATTTACATTCTTGTACTATTAGGAGAGTTGGTGCAAGATTGATAATACTTACATGACTAAGTTAAAAATAGAGGTATAGATGGAGGTACTATACTGTAATTCATATTTTCACATGTCTAGAACTATTGATTCACATGATTTACTATTAATTCACATGATTTACTATTAGGGGAGGTGATGCAAGTTTGATAATACTTGCAGGACTAAATTAAAAATAAAAGAAAAGAGGAAGGTATTATCTTTGTAATATTCGAGCCCCAAAACGCGTGCAATTATCGAAACTATATTTTCCAATAAATAGAAGCTCATTCCTTCATTATTTTCACCAATTCAAGAAAAGCTATAAAGCAATTATTATAGAGAGAAATTATAGAGAGAAAGAAGAAGAAAGTCTGCTACCTCACTATTCTAGTATCCGCTTTCTTCTAAGGTAAGGGGTATTATTCTTTCGTATTCATGAAGAGAGTTATTTTCTTTCAATACTCGTAAGGGTTGTTATTTTATTCTTTATTATTCATTGGAATAACTCGTCTGCATCTTGTCTATCGCATGCACGGTGAATTCATTGTTATTCCATTCTTTATTATTCTGTTGGAATAACCTGTCTGTGTGAATTACGCATGACCTGTTTCCATTCTTTATTATTCTGTTGGAATAACTTGTCTGTGCGGATTACGCATGCCTGGTGAATTTTTCTGTTATTCCATTCTTTATTATTCTGTTGGAATAACCTGTCTTTGTGGATTATCGCATGCATGGCGAATTATCCTTCGTATTCATTCCTTATTAAATTGTGGAAATGATCTGTCTATGTGGATTACTGCATGGCGGGCGAAAATCCATTTGCAGTTTCATATATTCTATTATACTCAGTTGGTTAAAGTTTTGGCTTCTATACTCCATGAAATTAGTAGAATATCCTGGATATTTGCGCTTCATCCAGTATCTTTTCATGAAAATATTAATCTGAGCTTTGTTGATAATTATTGATCTTTTCATGATGGAATACTATTCATGTGTTACTATTTACGGGTTACTATTCACCCGGTTACTATTCACTCTAGTATTATTCACTCGGGTATTCGAGGCACTTTTCGTGCCGGAGTACTATTCACGAGTTACTATTCACATGTTACTATTCACTCTAGTATCATTCACTCGGGTATTCGGGACACTTTTCGTGTCGGGGTACTATTCCCGAAGTACTATTCACGGGGTACTATTCACCCAAAAAATATATTCCTTTTATGTCCAAATTATTTTTGGTACATGAATATTATTCTTGAATTTTATTCTACAAAGCAGTATTGTGAGACCCCGAATTTTATGAAATAAAAGTATTCAATTTTTCTATTTTGGTAAATAGTTAAATTGATAAAAGTTTAAAGTTAAGGGTAATATGTAAAAAAAAATTTCAAAGTAAGCAAGTTGATATAAAATATTCGTTGTGTCGGGGAATATTAGATTAGTCGGGGAATATTCTTTTTGTCGGGGAATATCCGTATTACACGCAATCTGATCATTGGTGGACCCATTAACGAAATTATTGTCCGGATTGAGAAAACGACAAAAATACTTTATGAAAATAACGGCGGAAGTTTTATCGTTAACTGTTGAAACACCCTGTGTTAAAGAAATCTGATGTCTGCGTGATTGCATAGTAGCACACGGTATTGATTATTGATGCTTATGTGAGAAGTCACTCAGTTTTGTTCAATTATTGCTACAGAAATTGCTGCATAGTATCTCACGTTATTTGATTTAATTATTGTCAATATTTTATATATTATTAAATCAATGATTCAGACGGCAAAATTATTCATATTATTATTTACAATATTGACAATGTCTAGAAGTTACATCGAGGAGAGGTTTGGTCACCTAATTGCGGCTACCATAAGAAGAAATCCTTATCGGAAGCCCCTCTTTCACAGGAGCGACTTCGTTTGTTAAATATTGTGAATTATAATATTAATGATGAATAAGTTCGTGTTGATTAAAGATGAATTTTATAGTGTTGGAATTATTTGTGTTAGTGGAAATCGACATTTGTTTCGATAATAATTGATTTCTGGAGGATATATTGTTCAATCGGGTATTCGGGACACTTTTCATGTCGGAGTACTATTCACTAGTTATTATTCACGAGTTATTATTCATGAGTTACTATTCACAAGTTATTATTCACGAGTTACTATTCACGAGTTACTATTCACGAGTTACTATTCACGGAGTACTATTCTCCCGTAAAATATATTTCTTTTCAGTCCAAATTATTTTTGGGTACAATATTATTCCATGAGGAGATGTGCTAATTTTTCAGACCGTTGGTTGAAGATATAATAGTAAATCAATATGGATCGTTGGTTTAAAGTTTTAATAGTAAATCAATATGGATCATTGGTTTAAAGTTTTAATAATAAATCAAGATGAATTTGTTGCTTTAAGTTTTAATAGTAAACCAATATGGATGATCCCAGTTTAAAAGTAAATCAATCTGACCGTTCATGAATTAGTTACTATGCGATCCATTCTTCTATAAATAAAGCTCATTCCTTCATTATTTCTTACTTAATTCACTTTGAAACTCTAGAGAGAAAATTATAGAAACTATAGAAAAATATTTTGTTACTTCCCTACTCTTATATTCAGTTTCTTTTACGGTAAGTGTTGGGTAAAATCTAGTTACGCACAACACGCAAGTATACGTGGTCAATAAGTAATAAAGTGAAAGTAGAGTATCGTTCCCACGAAGAATTGTTTAATAGAAAATTACCAAGTACTAACCCGTAACCAACTCAATCTTATTTAAACGAATGAATTTCAAATTATATAAATTAAATTATTTAATTACACTAATTCTAATGATCACTAATTAAAAATCAGATTACAGAGATTTAAGATCACAACTTCACTTATGGCTTCATTTAAGTTAACACACTTCTCATCAATTATTTTCTATCTTGAATTGTTAATCAAGAACACTAAAACAGATAAAACCACCTCTCGATGCATAATACCCATATTAACGTCAATCCACAATTAAGATAGAAATCCGTTAAACACTTTCAACTAACCCACTATATCTTTATATGAATTACAATTGAAGAAGGTTGAAGAATAAGTTCTCTATCCGATTACATGCGATGTCAAGCGTATCTCTGCCTTAACAATAATCAAAAATACCTTTATATTGACAAAATTCAGCGATACATGCTATCATGATAAGATCTAAATCAATACTTCATCTCTCGAGTTCATATAGATTATCATGATAATTGATGGCCAATCAATTAAACAATTAAGTCTAAATCACAATAGACAATCCTCACAATAGAACATAGTAATTGATAGCAAAGCATATTAAAATAAACTACACAATAAGATCCATTGTAATCTCAAATAAATAATTAGTTCATGATTATTGAATTAAAACTAAGAATCCACAATTGAATAACATTAAAAGATAAAAATAAGAGTAGAGTAAAGAATAAATCTGTTATCAGCAAATCTCCATCTTCCTCAAGCTCCTGCTCTTGATCTTCAATGGTCTTCAAGTTGCTTCAATCTCCAAATCTAATTCGAACTAGTGTTTTGATCTAATTTACTCTAATCTAATCTAATTGAATCCTCTATGTAGTCTCTAATCTCCCCTAATACTTGTGATTCTCCTTCTTTTATAAGTCTCTTCATATGTCTTTAAGTCCTCTTGGAAGTTCGCTTGGAAGTCCTTGTGTCAATCGAATCGAAACAATCCTTTCCGGACTCATATTGGACCAAAATTCGCATTTTTTTACCCATTTTCTGGGCTACCCCCGCCCCGGCGGGGGTCTATGCTTGTTTTGGGCCCGCCCCGGCGGGCTAGGGTTCTGACTTGTGCCATGTATGCCCACCCCGGCGGCGGTTTTGTGACGGAAAATTTTTTGCTCTGACGTCCCTTGGGAAAATGGCCATAACCTTTGATCCAGAAAGAGTTACGAGGCCTACCACCTATCAAATCGAAGATATCGACGAGTTCTACAACTTTCATTCTTTGAGATTGTAGAAAGAACGAACGGATGAAGGTAGAAATTGGGCTGGAAGTGACTACTATGCAAATGGCCATCCAAAATAGTGACGTTCGACGTCTATTGGTACACATGTCATAACTCTTGCATCCAAACTCCGATTGGAATGATTCAAGATGTTCTGGAAAGCTAAGAAGAAGCTCTACAATATAATCTAAGTTCCAAGCCAAGAACATGAAATGAACATAAAATCCCAAACGATGTCCATATTGCTTTTCTTTGCGTTTTTATACCAATTCTTTGCGCTTTCAACTCCCAAGCATATAATCTACAAGACGAACACAAAATGCATGAAAAGTAACTAAGAAACATGAGATTAAGCAAATAATTCAAGTAACAGATACCGGATAAGTAGGTATAAAACCTACTTATCAAATACCCGCAAACTTAAACCTTTGCTTGTCCTCAAGCAAAAACACAAAACAATAATGCAATGAAATGCAACTAATCTACATGCCTACGAATCCAGCAGTAATGACATAAACAAGTCTATTCAACCGGCCTTAGAAAAATCAAGTAAACATGATAATACATCATATCAGAACTCATCAGTAACTTCTGAATCAATCATCAAATCTTAGATTGTTATCACGAATATAGTGCGTGTGTGCTCCACAACAATGTTAACTGATATAAAATCAAATTTAACACATAACAAGTCTCTTCGAAGGCATCATACAGTGTGAACTCAAGAAATCCAAAAACAAGGTAGATCCAACTAAAATCAAACAATTACCAATATCGAGGGTCAGCATGGGATACTTATGCTTCATTTTTCATCTACGGGGGCTTTTTGCTCTTATTTCCCGTTTTATTCTTTTTTTTGTTGACATACACATAGCTATGCAATGTCTTATTCCCTTAGGCTTTTCAATTCTACCTTAACGAGCTTTCGACCAACGACTCCCAGACCATTAAGACCTTAGGGCGCTAGGTGTAAAGACAATCCCCTCGGGCTTACTTACTCAAGTAACAAAGGCCACAAAACTAGACAAGCACGCCACAGTGTTTATTCATACTTTTTCTTTTTCTTATTCTTTTTTTTTTCTTTTTTTCATGGCTTATATACCCCAAATATTCCCCCAAACTTAGGTTCTTGTCTAACTTTAGCCATCACTATTTATTCTTGTCATTATTTCATTCAAACTAGCATTATCCTTTAGAATCCCATTATGTATCAATTTAAACTCAATCATTCAACAAGTTATTTTTACTGTGCTATCCTTATTATACCAGTTTCATACAGAAAAAGACTCAATTCATAACAAGAAATCACATCAAAGCTCTAATGGTCAGTACTATACTTGTCTACCCAATTCCAATCTCATCATTGGCCAAAACAAACTGTAAACTATCTAACAACTGGATTCATGCAAATGAACATAGTAACTAACTAATAATTTTTTTTGAATTTTTGAATTTTTGATTTTTTTTTTAGTTATAAATACAAACTATTATGAAACTACTCTACTATGCAAACTATTATGCAATTACACTACCTGAATGCAAACATAAATAAACCTAAATTATTTAACTCCCCCAAACTTAACAATTACAATGTCCTCATTGTAAAATAAAGCATGAAGTGGACGAGGACTTCCCTGTGATCATTTAAGCTTGTGGTGATGGTGGCGCTGGCGGCGACGATCATTTTCCTATCCATTGAACCTCCAAATACCTGCAATGAAGAGAGACAACATGGATTAGAATAACACTTGGATTCCTATCTACTAAATAAACTAGGAAAGCTTATAAATAAATAAAAAAAATTCATGGGTTGCCTCCCAGTTAGCGCTTGAATTATAGTCTTTCAGTCTGACTTTGTATGGTCAACGCTATCCAATTCCTCTTCGATAATTGAGGAACCCTCCATCCATCGGAAATAATATAGCTTTTGGTAGGTTCCCATTTGTGATGCCCAATGCATCAAAGTCACCTAGCATGCTCTGACTCGGTATAATCTCCATGAAGAATGGCACATAGCTAGGTGCTATCTCCATTGTGTTTGTGATCATATGTGGGCATGGAAGTGTGTCAAACACAATGGGCTCTTCGTCTATCTTCTCTTTTTCTTCCCACCACGGCTTCATTATTGCACTAGCTCTCACGTCATAAAGAGCCTTGCCGACGACATGGCTACCAAGTGGGCATGATTTTGCAAATCTAACCGGATCCTTGAACTTTGGTGAAGAAGGCACTTGGGGCATAAATAACATAGGCTCATCATCGTGGGTACCCATAGTCAGTTCTTCGTTGACCTTGTTTGCATTACCCCCACTTGTCTCCTCTTTTTCAAAATCTCGTGTCTCATCCAGCTGTAGATTTGGTTCGAGCACTTCATCAATCTCAGAATCCTTATCATAACACCAATTGTTTTGAGGACAATTGTTCAAGGCTTTGAGCATTTGATCAATCTGGTTCTGCATATTTTGAATTGATTTCTCTTAATTCTGAATTGACCGCGCTTGATTAATCATCCTCTCCTCAGTTGATGCTACAAACTTGAACCACAAATCCTCCAAACTTGAATTATCTGTCTTAGTCTCGGAATCCATGTATTGAGGACCATTAGTTGAGGTAGTGACGAGTTGTTCCATCCGATTATTAAAATTTTATATTGACAACTCTTGGCTAATCCTTATCTCCTCTAGGTTTGCTATGCCCTTCAATATTACATCCTTCAACTCTAAATTGTCTTCTTGTCGCATTGGAGGTGGATATGAGAATTCCGGCGTGTATGTTGGATTTGGAGTAGAGTATTGGTCTTCATAAGTATAGCTCCATGAAGAATCCGGGTTATACCCCCAAACTTGATCATAATTATCATATGCATACCAATTGAGGTAATTACCACCATCTTGTCTCTGCTTTTCAAGATTGATGGTGCATTGATTACTCGGTGATTGCCAAAGACAATAGTCACACATAAACGCAATCCTTCGACTCCTTTGAAAACAAACGCCCAACTTCCTCTTCGATAGTTCTTCAATCAGTCTTTGACATTGCGTAAAATGCATTAAAGTCTATCAATCTCTTTTCCCTTGGTTGAGTCATGTTCGTATGGGCCATTGATAAGAAAAGTCATCCATGGTACCTAAAAAGAGAGAAATATAGGAAGAAAATTAAAATAAAATAAAAAAGTGTTTAAATTAAGACTAATTTGATTGAAATTAATATTGGTAAAAAATATTAAACTAATTCCCCAAAGAATTCAAGTGCCAAAAACTTGTTGGGTAAAATCTAGTTACGCACAACACGCAAGTATACGTGGTCAACAAGTAATAAAGTGAAAGTAGAGTATCGTTCCCACGAAGAATTGTTTAATAGAAAATTATGAAGTACTAACCCGTAACCAACTCAATCTTATTTAAACGAATGAATTTCAAATTATATAAATTAAATTATTTAATTATACTAATTCTAATTATCACTAATTAAAAATCAGATTACAGAGATTTAAGATCACAACTTCACTTATTGCTTCATTTAAGTTAACACACTTCTCATCAATTATTTTCTATCTTGAATTTTTAATCAAGAACACTAAAGCAGATAAAACCACCTCTCGATGCATAATACCCATATTAACGTCAATCCACAATTAAGATAGAAATCCGTTAAACACCTTAATCAACTAACCCACTATATCTCTATGTGAATTACAATTGAAGAAGGTTAAAGAATAAGTTCTCTATCTGATTACATGCGATGTCAAGCATATCTCTACCTTAAAAATAATCAAAAATCTGCTATTGACAAAATTCATGACACATGCTATCATGATAAGATCTAAATCAATATTTCATCTCTCGAGTTCATATAGATTATCACGGTAATTGATGGCCAATCAATTAAACAATTAAGTCCAAATCACAATAGACAATCCTCACAATAGAACATAATAATTGATAGCAAAGCATATTAAAATAAACTACACAATAAGATCCATTGTAATCTCAAACAAATAATTAGTTCATGATTATTGAATTAAAACTAAGAATCTACAATTGAATAACATTAAAAGATAAAAATAAGAGTAGAGTAAAGAATAAATCATTGTCGAGAAATCTCCATCTTCCTCAAGCTCCTGCTCTTGATCTTCAATGGTCTTCAAGTTGCTTCAATCTCCAAATCTAATTAGAACTAGTGTTTTGATCTAATTTACTCTAATCTAATCTAATTGAATCCTCTATGTAGTCTCTATTCTCCCCTAATCCTTGTGATTCTCCTTCTTTTATAAGTCTCTTCATATGTCTTTAAGTCCTCTTGGAAGTTCTCTTGGAAGTCCTTGTGTCAATCGAATTGAAACAATCCTTTCCGGACTTAAATTGGACAAAAATTTGCATTTTTTGCACATTTTCTGGGCTACCCCCACCCCGGCGGGGGTCTATGCTTGTTTTGGGCCCACCCTGGTGGGCTAGGGTTCTGACTTGTTCCATGTATGCAAACCCCGGCGGCGGTTTTGTGACGGAAAATTTTCTGCCCTGACGTCCCTTGGGAAAACGACCATAACCTTTGATCCAGAAAGAGGTATGAGGCCTACCACCTATCAAATCAAAAATCTCGACGAGTTCTATAACTTTCATTCTTTGAGATTGTTGAAATAACGAACGAATGAAGGTCTAAATTGGGCTGGAAGTGACTGCTGTGCAAATGGCAATCCAAAATAGTGACGTTCGACGTCCGTTGGTACACATGTCATAACTCTTGCATCCGAACTCCGATTGGAATGATTCAAGATGTTCTGGAAAGCTAAGAAGAAGCTCTACAATATAATCCAAGTTCCAAGAAAAGAACATGAAATAAACATAAAAGCCCAAACGATGTCCATATTGCTTTTCTTTGCGTTTTTATACCAATTCTTTGCGCTTTCAACTCCCAAGCATATAATCTACAAAACGAACACAAAATGCATGAAAAGTAACTAAGAAACATGAGATTAAGTAAATAATTCAAGTAACAGATACCGGATAAGTAGGTATAAAACCTACTTATCAGTAAGGTGTATTATTTCTTTTGTATTCATGAAGAGAACTTTTGTTATTCCATTATTTATTATTCTGTTGGAATAACCTGTATACGCGGGCTACCCTATACTTGGTGAAATTATTCTCTTATTTCATTCTTTATTATTCTGTTGGAATATCCATGCGTCTGCGTTTTACACCTACTTCGGTTCCGATCTTTATTATTACATTGGAATATCACATGCATGCATTTTACGTCCTGACTGGTTCCGTTATTTATTATTCAGTTAGAATAACCTGCCTGTGCGGTCTATCGCATGCCTGGTGATTTCTTTTGTTATTCCATTCTTTATTATACTCAGTTGGTTAAAACTTTGACTTCTATACTCCATAAAATTAGTGGAACATCCTTGATATTTGCGCTTCATCCAGTATCTTTTCATGGAAATGTTCTTCTGAGCATTCTTGAATTTTACTCTACAAAGTAGTATCATGTTGACAATTTGGACATTATTGAGTTCAGGATAAATTAACTTATAAATCTTTAAAACTTATTCTTGAACTTGTTTTATTGAATTATTATGTCACTGTCATGATGAGTTATGTTGGTTATTATGTGAAAACATGAAAGTTCTTAGAAAACACAAAGGGTTGAAAATTATATTTTGGTAAAAATGGAGTATGAAATTCAATTGATCATATCTCTTATTATATTTCAAATTTTTGAGTGTGGTCAAGTTCTAGAGTTAGATCTATGTATTTTCTAACTTATCCAAGTGGAATCACTAGAAAATGTGTTGTAGATTTTCGTGTGGACTGATTTTAGTAAAGGAGTCAAAAACTGAAAAGTGCCAAAAAGCTACTGCCAAAATATTTAAAAGGGCATTTTTGGCCACTTAAATTGTGAGAAAAATTCCGGCCTTTTGGGACATGAAAATACATGGTATAAAGTACCTGCTGTCCAAAAATGAGCTCATTCCGACTTAAAATGAGCAAGTTATGAGTATTTCAATATTTAGGTTTTTTCGACGAAAAATGCTATAACCGGAGTTCTATAACTGCGATGACCATGAAATTTAAATTGGAAGCTCACGTTAACATGTGTAAGATCCTGCTAAGATTTGGGAATTTCTGGAGTTAACCTTGAGGTAGCTAATTTCTTAAGGAATTAATTAGAAATTGATTTTTGAAAAATAGTAAATGAATTTAAAAAATTCCGAGAAAAATATATGTTCAATATGGGACTATATTCTGCTTAATCTCAGAAAAAAATAATTTTTGGGACTGATTTGGTAATTTTCATGAAAATGATTTAGTTACGAACATATGAATTAAATATGTTATGTGAAGTTGAAAAATTGGTAAATAGGATTTTATGGCTTGAAAATCCTATATAAGGTATATCTCTGATTTTTTGATGAGTAATTTGATTATTGGTGATGAAATCTTATGAGTATGGCATTTTGAATGATTAAATGCATTATTTGGAAAAGTGTAAACAATTAAATTAAATTATTTATAAGTTTAAGAAGTGATTAAAATATTGTTATAATATTTAGATTATGATTTTATTAAGTGATTGATAATGTTTGGATAAATTTAATGTCTTTAATATTTATCCTTGATTTAGTTTGACTAATGCTTATAATATTGTCATCATCCTCATACTTATATTATGTTGAAAGTCATCTATGGCCTGTAGTGCATAGATGGACTTGGTATGGTTATGACCAGGGATTATTCGGTATAATCATAACAGTAATGATACAAATGATGTGAAAAAAGTCCTCATTGGCCCGTAGTGCATTGATGGACAGTTTTTGGTATGATTATGGCTATGGATTCTCTTTGGCCGTAGTGCAAAGATGAATTGTTTTATGGCATGATCAGGACCGTTGATGAAAACACAATTATCTTTGGTCGTAGTGCATGGATAATTCGCGGTCGTGATACTAAAGAATATCCTTGACCTGTAGTGCATGGATGATTCGATGATGTGGATTAATTATTGAGCTGAGTCTCAGCAATGAAATATTAATTCATGGATGTGATAATAATGAATATCTTTGGCCGTAGTGCAAAGATGATTTAATGATTACGAGCAGGAATTTTGATTTGGTATAACCATGATTTTTGATGTTTCAGGTGATGAAAATTATCTTCGTCCTAGGTGCGAAGAGGAATTTAGAATCACAATTGTGATTATGAGTTATTCACATGATCGTGGACGGGAATTGTTGATTGATGTTACACGGATAAAACATTATTGGTGGACTTATAACATAGAGAAGATAATAGACCTTATGGTCTATTTGACTCTTCTAATGGATTGCTCGTTCCGCTGCAACTATGGTTGAAAAGTTTTATCATCTACCATATGTTCTAAATCTCTGATTTATTATTGATGAAAGCTATTGATAATTTAATTATCTTTAGTCATGATATTCTTTACTGGGCTAGTTGTGCTCACCCTTCTGCTTCACAATTCCTTTCAGGTAATAAGAGTGTAGCTGGGTCAAGCGGGGGTATTAAGAGGATTAGAACGGTGGTCTCTAGATTTGGAGGTTCTCCCCAAACAATATAGAAAAGTGTGTTGTATTCTATACATCATTTAGTAGTTATATTTGGTAAATCATATAGGGTGAGGAGAACCCAACGTTGGAAGGGTGTTTTTGCCACTATCATACAAGATGTCTAATGACATACAACCTCGTGTTATCATAAGATATGGTTGTGCACATCCACTTGCTAAGTATATCTACGAGCACTACCTATATGATCTTGGAGTATTTTTGAAACATAATTTTCACTTGGAGACAACAGAGATATTTATATGTCAAGAGAAGACTCACCATTAGAAAGAAGATGATAGTAATCTTCTTGTTTTTCTTTGGGGACTTTTGGGTCGACCAAGGATAATTCTGTGGACATATGATATCTATCATAACCTAAACGCATGGCCTCCCATGTACGAAGGTTTCCTTGAGCACTTCCCAAAGATTTTAATTTCTAAAACAGTTTTTAACTATACTTTTATGTAAAGTATCATTGTAAGGTTGTGGTCGAGGTACCATGAGAGTTACATACATTTGTATTAAAACTCATAGTTAATCGCGTGGTGGTATTCTATCTGACATGACTTCAACAATTAATATAAATGAAGTTGTATTTGAATTTTGTACCATGTATCTGGCGACTCAGAATGGGTGATGTATACCTAATTTTGGGGGCGTCACAAGTATCATGTTGACAATTTGGACGTTATTGATTTCTGGATAAATTAAATTATAAATCTTTAAAATTTATCCTTGAACTTGTTTTATTGAATTATTATGTCATTGTCATCATCCTCATGCTTATATTGTGATGAAAGTCATCTTTGGCTTACGTGCATAGATGGACTTGGTATGATTATGACCAGGGATTATTCGGTATAATCATGACCGTAATGTAACGAATGATGCGGTAAAAGTCCTCATTGGCCTGTAGTTCATTGATGGACAGTTATTGGTATGATTATGACCAGGGATTATTCGGTATAATCATGACCATTGATGATTTCATGAATATCCTTGGCCGTGGTGCAGGGATGATTCTATTTTATTTATTAAGCTGAGTCTCAGCGATAAAGTTGATGAAAAACTTTTTAAATTATAGAAGATAGTAGATTTTATGCTCTACTTGACTTTTATAATGGATTGCTTATTCCGCTGCAGTTGTTGATCTAAAACTTGTTGTCTATTATATTGTATCAGTTGTTATACTGTTGAAGGCTAAGGATAATTTATTTTGTATTATCTTAGTCATAATATTTCTTACTGGGCTAGTTGAGCTCACCCTTTCTTTCACTATTCTCTTTAGAAAATGAGAATATAGCTGGGACGAGTCGGGAAATGGATTGACAGTCCAGATTGTTGTTTTAGTAGTCCTCACTATTCTATAAAATAGTGTGACAATAAATGTAATGAGGACTCCATTGAGTGTGGATATTGTCTAGATGACAATATTCTTATTAAAACTCTTAGATTATGTTATGTCGTATTTTACACGACTGTTGTATAATTAAGTTGTATTTGAATTTTGTACCTTGTATTTGGCGACTCAAGATGGGTGATGTATACCTATTTTGGGGGCGTCACAGACGAGATCTAGTACTTGTGATGTTGTTGTTATGATATAATGTTATACAATTGTACACTGACATCACTACTACATGAATGAATCAATAAAACACACTAACCAAGCTAGGGACGTAGAGATTCAAAGGACCAAAGTAGCATGCTTGAGCTGTTCATCATTTCTGGAAAACCCAGAAATGAAGAATAACTCTGATATGAAATGTGAGAGGCCATATCTCTCAGTTGTAGTGTTATATTGCCATGAAAATTGTTGTAGGTTGTAGTCCTACATACATACTACAATCCTAACAAAATTTCAAAGTCAGAACCTTGATAACCAAGAATCTAGAACGTTCAAACTACCCACTTTGGTGTCTGACATATGAAGTTCTGGGCATGCTCAAGAACATGCTCAAGAACACCTATAGCGACGGTTCTGTCGATATAGGGCCCTTTATTAATTATTAATTTCCAAAAATTAATATTTTAATTAAATAAATCGAAATAAATGTTTTTTAATTATTAAAAATACAAAATAAATTCCTAAAAATTATTTTAAGGTCCTAAAAATTAGTTTTTAATTATTTTGAGTATATTTCATAAATATTTAATATTTTTGGAATATAAATGGTATTTAATTTATTTAATTATAATATTAAAAAATTATTTAAAAATGATTTTAATACATGAAAAATTATATTATGGTATAATAAAATATTTTAAGTTATTTTAAATGACTTTTAATATTTTGTGAAGAATTTCATTAATTAATATTAATGATAATTAAGTTATTTAATAACTATATTAAATAATTTGAGGAAAAATAGAATTAATGTTTTAAAAATCATATAAAAATGATTTAAGTGTTAGAAAAATATTTTAAGTTATAAAATATAACTTTTGATATTTTGTCATGAAAATATTAATATTTTAATATTAGGTTTAAATTCAGATGGCCACCTGGGTTTTGGGCGGTTTCCCACTTAACCACCCATAGTCAGTAAAGCTACATTTAAACACCCGACTTTTTGAGTTAAAGTGAAAACGTTACATTTTCCATCCAAATTAACAGTGCGTGCTTGTCAGACGCCAAAAACGCGTGAAAAGAGGGTGTAACAATAAAAAAATAAATAAATAATGTCTTAAATACCCTTCTTTCTTCTTCAGAAAGCTTCATAGAAGAAAATGATTGTTATTCAGATCTACAAATATGGAACAACGCCGACAATGGTGAATCCGAAGATCCATTGATAACCAAAGCTTCTTGGTGCCCAATTAAACCCATAATCGTAAATCGATCCAGTTCTTTTGAATCTGCTTCAACTAAAGAAAATCATTGTCCAGTGCTTATCAAATCTCCCATTTCTGTAAAGTCCCCCGCACAGATTAAGCCACTTCACCCAAATGGCGCGATCCAAAACTCGACAATGAAGCCAATCAAGCCTCTTCCCAAACAGGGTCTTGTTGAGAAATCGGTTTCAAAGAGTGGCACTGAAGAACTATTTCGCGATGAAAAGAAAATCGATTCGGAGATAGAGGAGATTGAGAAGGAAATTAGCCGATTGTCATCGCGATTATTATCGGAGGGCGTAGGGGTATGAGTATGGGGCCATCGGAGATTATTGCCGGAGCTAAACCGCGACAATTAAGTAAGCTAGAGATCACCCCTGTTCAACCGATACAGAGTAGGCGAAAATCATGCTTTTGGAAGCTGCAAGACATTGATGAAGAGAAAGTGATTAAAGAAAGGGGTAAGAGTTTGAGTCTTTGTCCTAAATAAAGAAAAGCCCTTTGTAAAACTCAAGGTCCAAGACAAGCTGCAACTACAGTTCTCCAAGTCATTCAATGTTTTTGATTTGGTAGGCTTCAGTTTCTACTTCATGGCCTTATGTAGTGGTTGGGAAAGAATTTCTGTCTGGTATAGGAGTGGACAAAAATATTAGTTGAATGGGTTGAATGGCCAAGTTTGTAATTTTCTTCCCAAGGCCTAGCTCATATATCAGTATACCACTATATACTGCCAAGTTTATAAGTTGCCTGCATGTTTAGTAAAGTTATTTAATGTTTAGATGTGCTATATGTTAGCCTCTGATTGAATAATTATGTTTATGATTCAATGACTTGCAATAAATGACCTTTCTTTCTCCAACACTCAAAGATCAAGGCCCACCGAGACCTCCACCGGAAGTCGATGATGTTCTTCCGAGAGTAGATTTTGTTAGAGATTGATGCATTGCTACAAGAAGTTCTTGTGCGAACAAAGTGAAGTGAAGCTTGATCAACAAGGGCTTGACCACAATCACATTACAATTAGGTTGAAGCAACAGGAGAAACAACAGGCTATACATCAAGTAGAAGTTATCCTGGATTTGGCAATTAATTTACAATGATAGTCATACATTACGATTCTTCTCAAATCCTTGTCTCTCTGGTTGCTCTGTTTTATTGTTTTATAAGAGATGTATGTTTCTTTCTATTTGCTATTCTTTCCCTTGATGGACTGTAATTTATTGGACATTTCCATTTTGCTATATGAAGATTGGCCAGTTTTGATTTCATCACCTCAATTTTAGATTTAGCTTCTGGATGCTTCTTACAGTTATATGTTTCCCCAGTTTCCTCATATTAGAGTTGAAATTGGATTCTATTTTTCCTTAAATAAAGGAGTTTATTTTGATATGAAATTAGATTTCATATTATTCAAAAATAAAAGGGGTTTATTTATGAATAGGAAAAAGAATCAGTCTTTCCTTAAATAAAGGAGTTTATTTAGATATGAAATAAGATTTTATATTATTCAAAATAAAGGAGTTTATTTGTGAATAGGAAAGAAAATCCGTGTTTCCTTTAATAAAGGAGTTATTTTTTTTACATGGAATTGGATTCCATAATTAATTAAAATAAAGGAGTTTATTTTGATTAAAGATTTTGATTAAAATAAAATAGTTTATTTTATTCAAAATAGGATAAATTAAAATAAAATAGTTTTATTTTGATTTAAATTTGGATTAAAATAAAGGAGTTTATTTTGATTCAAAAATAGATTTTATACTAACTAAATTTGCCCATTAAATGATATCAATATATATATTAAATGTTTATTATTCATAAGATGAATGTTATTTATTGATACATATGATGATGTGTATGATAATAAATGGGATTGATTATGGACTATTGACCAATATGATTGGATTTTATTTTAGTTGGATGCATGAATGTATGGGTTTTGTTAAATGGGGTCTGCGTACCTTGCCTTTCTCTAATTTTTCTCTCATATAAATTCTATCTCCTCCTATGTACTTCCCCTCGATTCACGATCAAGGTTTCTATTTATTTTAAATAATTTTGTAATAGGAATAGTTAGAATTAATTTTTGAAAAATTGGAGATCAAAGAGCAAGGAGCGCTTGAAGACCCATTTGTAATGGAGCCCAGTTTTAAATGTAATAGTTATATTTAAATATTATTTCTTGCACCCCTGGGGGTTTGACCTTTTGGTTCACTTGGTGGCTCTAGTGAACCAAATTAGAATAAAAGTCCATAATCAATCCGAGTAGAATATAGTATTCTATATGTGCATGCTTATACTATATATATTATATATTATGCAAACATGCTTCGCATGTTAATTAATATATTGACGCGATTTTATATATATATGCATGCGCGCTAAACAAGATGAGACAAATTAATAACTAACCCCTCAATTTTTATATTAAGTCCTAAGCGTTCAAAGATATTTGGAATATCGAACGTCGCCTTCTAGCATGATAAAATTAATAGAGTATTAAATATTTAATATGAGTTTGTTGTGTCACCACAAGGCAAGTATTAAGTATTTAAGATGTTAATTTATCACATTTGATGCTTATAAAGAAAATTGAACAATATTGTTTTGTTGTGTCACCACAAGGATGATATTTTTCTTTTTTGAATATATGGAGTGCTAGGTCGAACTTAACTTGGATAATTTTGATTCGGATGTGACACCACTTGATCAAAATAATCTAAGAGGCAAAAGAAAAGGAGTTGCATAGTTGATGTAATTGACAAAAGTTGTCTACCTATTTATTTATATATAGTTTGTTGTGTCACCACAAGGCTATATACATTTGAAATGGGATCCTTATTCTCATTAGCAAATCTCTAATTAGATTTTACCGAACTATATAAGTGAGGGTAATATAGTTTGAAGAAAATAGTGGGAAATACCAATTTAAAACAAGACCTAATTTATTTTGGTAATTAATAAAAGAATGTATGTTAAAATGTTGTTAAATACAAATTCATTTACAAAATTTTACAATGTCTTAATTACTATCACTGCGAAACATATTAGATGTTATTTAACTTGACCGTATTAAATGGATTGGTTAAGGAATATGAGAATAGTTCTCATGGCTGAAAAGCTATCTTATGTCCTTAATACGTCTATCCCTGCAATGGTTGCAGACAATGCCTCTAAGGAAGACATTGCTACTTTTAGAAAGTGGCAAGATGATGCACAGTTGGCTCAATGCATCATGCTCGCATCTATGAGTAACAAGCTTCAGCGTCAGCATGAAACTATGGATGCTCCTACTATATTCCTGCACGTCAAGCAGTTGATGGTGAGGAAAGTAGGACTGATAGATATCAGATATCTAAGGAGCTCTTCCGATCTAGAATGGCCAATGGCACTATAGTGCAGACAAAAAGTTCTTAACATAATCAATTTGATTGATCAATTAGGACAACAGGTTTTGTCACGGATGGAGAGTTGAGCCAAGATTTGATCTTGCACTCACTCTCGGACTCCTTTCACAATTGTTGTGAATTTTTCATATGGACAAGCTAGATATCAGCCTCGCTGATTTGCTTAACGTGTTGAAAAATGTTAAGAGTCACTTTCCAACCAAGAAAGATCAAGTCTTACTGGTAGGGGCCAAAGGATCTTCTGAAAAGAAGAACGATTCAAAGAAGGTAAATAGAAAGGCATAAACAAAGGATAATAAGAACAAAACTGATACGGATAGCAAAGGAGTTTGCTTCCACTGCTATAAGCCTGGACACTGGAAGGAAACTGCTAGAAGCATCTTGCAGAGGCTAACCAAAGAAGCTTAGTGAAGTTTCGGTTACAAATATTATTTTGTTCATGGTTGAAATAATTTTTTTTTTAAGTCAAGGTTCTACTTGGGTATTGGATACCGACTTTGGTTATCATAAATATAGATTTATGAAGGGACCAAGCAGAAGTAGAAAGCTAAACAAATATAAGTAATCCTATGTGCGGGAAATGTAGCAAAGGTTGCCATATTAGCCATAGAAACTTATTGTTTAGCAATGCCTACGGGAAAATGTATTAAGTCAATTAGTTGTTATTGTATTCCAGTTCTTGTTAAAAATATTATTTCCATTTTATTGTTGGACAATAAAATCTTTGGTATTATAATTAAGAACAATTGTTGTTCTATTTATAATAATAATGTTTTGTATAAAAGCGAATATTACTTAATAAATTTTGTATACTTGACTTACATGAAAATAATTTTGCAAATTGAACAAACTAGTATAAGAAAAGGAGATGATCATTCAAAGAGTTGAATGTGTGTATTTCTTTGAAATACAAGTATGAATTATTTGAAAGGTTCAAAGAATTGAAGTGAAACACATTAGCAAAGTATTAAGATTCTTTGATTAGATCAAGGAATAAATACTTGTGCAATAAGTTTCTAGATCATCTCAAATGGTTTTCTCATAATGGACACATCCCGATACGTGATAATTGATTGATGTATCCGAATGAAAAATCGTACTTTGTTGGACATAGTGCGGTCCATAATGATTTTACCGACATTCCATATCCTTCTAGGTCATGTCCCTAGAAATGGTCGCATATCTCTGAAAAGGTAACCTCTAAATCCATTTAAGACTCCATAATAGTTATGGACAGGGAGGATTCCTAATCTTAAGTATGTTAAGATAAGGTGTTGTCCAACTTATGTGAAAAGGTTTCAAAGGATAAGCTTGGGACAAGATTTGACAAGTGTCGATTTGTGGGACATCCTAAAGTAAGTTTAGGGTATATGTTCTATAATCCTGCTTAGCAAAAGGTGTTTATTGTGAAACACGCTGCCTTCTAAGATAAATACGTTTATCATTGAAGGGGCTAGTGGGAGGATAATAGATCTTGAAGAGTTCAAGAACCACAAAATACTATAAGTCAAATAAGAGGAACTCAGTAGATGACTATATTGTACCACAACCAAATCAGTAAATCTGAATAATCTTGAAGATACCGGGAGGTATGGATTCGTCATGGATGATGATGATGAGGTACGCATCATAGAAGATGATGATCCAGAGTTACATCATGATGAGGTAAGAGTTCTAGTGTGTACAAAAGGGACGATTGGGAGCGTCGTGACATTCCTAGTATTATATGTTGATATACTACGGATAAGGAATGACATACTAATGCTACAATCAAGAAAGATAAAGTTGTCTAAACATTCCTCCATGAATGATTTGGGAAGAGTATCTTAATTGGGGATACAAATCTATATAGATAGATTTAAAAGGATCCTCGACTTAACCCAAGAACGTATATTCATTTGATGCTAAAGTCGTTTAGCATGGCAAACTCAAAGAGATGTCTCATGTTGATGAGCTATGGAGCGTATCTCTTAACAGTCCCCACAGACTCACGAAAAGAGAGGTCGCATGAGTGACAATCATGTATGCAATGAAATATCTGAGAGACCGATGTTGATCGATCATATTCGGAGAAGTTCACTATGAGTCGTTGAAAACATCTTAAAGTTCTTAACCAAGGCACTAAAGATGTGAGCATACATGGTGGATCCGAATTAAAACTAGAGGGCTTAACAGACTCAAGTTTTTCAGATGCACTAAGATGACGAGAAAATCCACTTTAAGGTAAAGCGTTATCTTGAATAGTGGTGCACTGAATTGGAAAGGTTCCAAATAGCAAAGAGTTGCTGGTTTAGTGATAAAGACAAAGTATATAGCTATAAATGAAGCTGCAAGTTGATTGTTTGGATTAAAAGTTCATTACAGAACTAGGAATAGTTCCCAAGTCTCATCTTGGATCTAAACATGTGTTGTGACACTTTCATTTGATTATTAGAATCATTGAAAGATGGGAAATCACTATAGAGATAGTGGACTCTCAAGAACAATATTACATATCCATTAACTAAAGCTTATCCAACAAAGGGGATAATCGTCACTTAGAGAAGAAGAGTATAAGATACCATGACGATTGGCTTTAGTGCAAGTGGGAGATTGAAAGTAGTATGCACACAAGCCAATCATGTTTGATGATAAAGTATATACTTTGTAACAATCTTATTCATTTATTAATAAAAAGTATTAATTTATTAAAGGCTTTTAATTATCTACATGATCTTTGTTTTTATAATATGTGATAAACCCATAGTTTTAAGCAATGCTTTTAGAATAATGATGATGATCATTCTAATGAGATCTAAATTCTTAGAAAGCTTAAAACTAAAATAGTTCCCAATCATTGGATTACTAAATTGGGGATTAGTGAATCCGGGATAGATTGGTACATACGTTGTTTGCTCATTGGATGGGGATGATTGATTTCATGATCATTTGTGTGGAGACACTAAAGCAAGTATGTAGGTGCTTATTAGAGAATAAGTTCAATTGAACGTGGCTCGCTAAGGAATACCTAATGGAGTTTTACTTGCTGTCGTGAGGAATTCTGTAGTGATAGTAGTACTAAGTGATCCTTGGACTTGAGATCATCATAGTATCTTGTTTATGATGAGTTATACTTTGACTTATTCTTTAAGACCCTTAGGGTATATCAAAGGGTATGCTTGGGTATAATAAGTTGTACATGGAGATAATGTATGATCAATAAAGAATCTACCACTTCTATTAAAAGAAGAGAAATGTCATATGTGATTCGATAAATGACAACCTAGTAGTCCTTGGCCAAGGCAGAATGAAATTAGAAAAGAGTTTCTAATTTGCATTATTTGGAGTTGTGCATTTAAGAGTCGAAATACATATAATTAAATAAAATAAGACTTGACAGTAATTCCATGTCTTATATTTAATTAGGACATTGTATGGTGGAAGGATTGAATTGTACGGTAACTATTTACTCAAAGGTTCTTTTATGATTAATGTTGAAATCTATATTATCTGGAAAGTCGTTAATCGCTAGGGAGGCTTATCCCTATTGTAGAATAAATATTATTTATTTAAATAAATTAATTGTTTAATTTATTTATTTAAATAAGATTAGAATTGTTCTAATTGATTTATTCACAACCTGCTTTAATATGGAGAACCTAAAGGGTCACACCATAAAAGGAAGAATAATTATTTAAGAAGTTAATGGCATAATCATAATAATATGTTATGTATATTTAATTTAATCTATGGTGATAGAATAAATTAAATAGCTTAATATTATTATTTAATATTTTAGAAATATTAAATATAAATTAATAAGAGGAGTCTTATTAATATTATTACAATTATTATTATTTTAATTTCTAAAAGAGTTTAGAAATTAATTTAATATAAGTACTCTCATTTATTCCTAATTGGAATAGGAAGGAAAATTAGTTAAAGGAGTTTAATTAATTATCCCTAATAAGATTAGGGAGCTTAATTAATTAAAAGATTTTTAATTAATTAAATAAATCCCAATTCCTTAATTGTTAAGGTGGGTTGCCCACATCTATAAATAAGAGGAGTCTTATTATGGGTGTTGGGGGTTGTTGACTTTTAGTACGACATAATTCCAATTTGTTGGAGAGTACGTTCTTTTCTATAGAGATAGAAAACTAGGGTTGAGCCAATACCCCTTCTTCTTGAATCTTTATTTTTCCTTGGTGGATCACCTCTAGAGGCCAAACATATGGGTGGCTAACGTTGATCAAAGGAAGGAACCAAACCCGGTGGATTCAAGTTGAACGCGAAAGGATTTGGAGGTGAACTTGTACCTGAGGAAGCTCGATTTTCAAGGGTATGATTTTATTCTTTATCTTTTCGTTTAATTAATAATTATGTATAAAGGGTGATCCGGGTATATGGTTTGTAAATTTTTTAAACTCTGATTTTACACGTTTTCGCGCTTATTATGCAATTTGATTGCGTTCATGTATATTACAAACCTAACACCATTTTCAAAGCCCCATATCGAATGGCTCCTATTGAACTTCAGGAGTTAAAGACCCAACTGCAGGAATTGTTAGACATTGACTTTATTCATCCTAGTACTTCTCCTTGGGGTGCTCCTTTTCTATTCGTGAAGAAGAAAGATTGGAGTATGTGACTTTGTATTGATTATTGGGAGTTGAATCATGTCACCATCAAAAATAGGTACCCATTGCCACGTATTGATGACCTGTTTGACCAGTTGCAAGGAGCCAAATTCTTTTCAAAGATTGATCTTCATTCCGGATATCACCAATTGAAGATTAGAACCGATGACATTCCAAAGATGGCTTTCGAAATTGATGCACGGCATTATGAATTCCTAGTCATGTACTTTGGATTGACTAATGCTCCTGCTGCCTTCATGGATATGATGAACTGAGTATTCATGGAATATTTGGATCACTTTGTGGTCGTCTTTATTGATGACATCCTTATTTATTCCAAAAGCCGTGAAGATCATGAGCAACACTTGAGGCTGACTCTCAAAAAGCTTCGTGAATACAAGCTTTATGCCAAGTTGAAGAAATGTGAGTCCTGGCTTGAGGAAGTAGTATTCCTTGGGCAAGTAGTATCAAGTCATTGAATATCTATTGACCTGGGAAAGATTGAAGCTATTCAAAGCTGGGAGCAACCTAAATCAGTGACCGAAGTACGTAGCTTTCTCGGTTCAGCTGGTTATTATAGGAGATTCGTGGAAGGATTTTCTCAAATCGCTACTCCATTAACTCAGCTGACTCTGAAAGGTACAAAGTTCGGTTGGAGTGAAGAATGTGAGAAGAGTTTTCAAGAACTCAAGATGAGACTCATTTTAGCACCTGTTCTGACAATACCATCTGGCTCGGAGGGATTTGTCATCTACAGTGATGGTTCGGGAAAAGGGTTGGGATGTGTTCTCATGCAACATGGGAAAGTCATAGCTTATGCCTCACGACAACTCAAAGAATATGAGAGGAATTATCCTACTTATGATCTAGAGTTGGCAGCTGTTGTCTTTGCACTTAAAATTTGGAGGCATTACTTGTATGGGGAGAAAGTGGATATCTTTACGGATCATAAAAGCCTCAAATATTTCTTCACTCAAAAGGAACTCAACATGCGACAACGACGTTGGCTTGAACTGTTGAAAGATTATGATCATACCATCCAATACCATCCTGGAAAAGCAAACTTGGTAGCTGACGCATTAAGTAGAAGATCATATGCAAGTACGAGTGCGATATTGTCAACGCAAAGGCCCATTTTGTGTGACTTTCAAAGGATGGAGATAGAGTTAAAGACTCCAGGGACCCATGTGATGATGGCAAATATACGAGTAGAACCGACTTTAATTGATAAACTTAAAGCTGTTCAAGCTACAGACCTGGAGCTGATGCGTATGAGGTAGAAAGTGCAAGAAGGTGCTATGCCGGAAGCAAGAATCGATGAAGAAGGAATACTTTGAGTCAACTCCAGACTTTGTGTTCCTAACGACCCTGATTTAAAGTATAAAATCATGATGGAGGCGCACAACACACCGTTTGCAATCCATCTTGGGAGTACCAAAATGTATCATGATCTTCGTCATACATTTTGGTGGAGCAATATGAAGAGAGAGATAGCGTTGTTTATCTCAAGGTGTCTAACTTGTCAACGAATTAAAGCGGAGCATCAAGTACCAAAAGGTCCATTGCAACCACTTGAAAATTCCATAATGGAAGTGGGAGCATATTACCATGGATTTCGTTACCAGTCTTCCTAAGGTTTCTCAAGGCATAGATGCGATTTGGGTCATTGTTGATAGATTGACCAAGTCTGCTCATTTCTTATCATTACGAGAAACTTATACACTTGAACGTCTTGCTCGTATGTACATAAACGAGATTGTAAGACTGTATGGTATGCCGGTATCCATAGTTTCTAATCGAGACCAAAGATTCACTTTACGATTTTGGGTTAGTTTGCAAAAAGCTATGGGCACATACTTACGATTTAGCTCGGAATATTATCCTCAGATGGACGGACAGTCGGAGAGGACTATTCAAACTCTTGAAGATCTATTAAGACTCTGTGTCCTTGATTTCAAGGGAAGTTGGGACAAGTTCTTACCATTGGTGGAGTTTTCCTACAACAACAGTTATCAAGCAAGTATTGGCATGGCTCCATTCGAAGCTTTGTATGGAAGAAAGTGACATTCTCCAGTATGCTTGGATGAGGTGGGTGAAGCAACGTTGTTGGGACCGGAGTTGGTACGTATGACTACGGAAATGATTCAAACGATCTGGCAAAGTATAAAAACCTCATAAGATCGACAAAAGAGTTATGTTGATCTTCATCGAAAGGATGTGGAATTTGATATAGGAGATCATGTGTTGTTACGTGTTGCTCCATGGAAAGGAGTTAACGAGATTTGGAAAGAGAGGAAAGCTCAATCCTCGATTCATCGACCCATTTTTAATCCTCGATCGAGTAGGAACTGTGGCCTATAGACTCACTTTACCGCCAAGAATGTTTCGTGTTCATAACGTTTTTCACATATCCATGTTACGTAAATATGTGGAAGACCCGAACCACGTTAATGAGTTAGAACTAGACGAAATAGCGGAAGATTTGACGTATGAAGAGGTTCCTGTTCAAATCTTGGATAAGAAGGAACATATTCTACGCTCCAAGGTTATACCTCAAGTCAAAGTTTTGTGGAGAAACCACGATGTTGAGAAAATGACTTGGGAGTTAGAATCTGAAATGAAATCAAGGTATCCTTTCCTCTTCGACATACCAGGTACGTACTCTAATTTTGAGGGCGAAATTTCATAAGAAGAAGAGGTTGTAAGACCCCAACTTTTATAAATAAAGATGAATTTTCTATAAATATCATTTTTGAATATTATGGAATGAATTTGATATAATGTTATAGTTGTGGGTAATATTTATAAATTTTGCAAAGTACGCAAGTTGTTATATAATATTCGATTGGTCGGGGAATATTCGTTTTAACAGGGAATATTAAATGCAATGGCACAATCATTGGTGGACCCCTCAACGAAATTATTGTCGGATTGAGAAAACGACAAAAATACTTTATGAAAATAACGGCGGAAGTTTTACCGTTAACTGTTGAAACACCCGGTGTTAAAAGTACAAAGATACGCTGTGCGTGCACAAAGAGTACGTGGTATTGATTATTGATACTTACGTGAGAAGTCACTCAGTTTTGTTCAATTATTTTTACAGTAATTGCTACATAGTATCTCACGTTATTTGATTCAATTATTGTCAATATTTTATATATTATTAAATCAATAATTGAGACGAAAAGGTTATTAATATTATTATTTGCAATATTAACGATGTCTAGAAGTTCTATCAAGGAGAGGTTTGATCACCTAATTGCGCGCCAATAGGGAGAAATCCTTATTGGAAAGCCCCCTCTTTCCTGGGAACGACCTGGTCGATTAATATTGTGAATTGTAATAATGGTGATAAAGTTTGTTTTATTAGTATTATTAATGTAATAAAACAGAAAAACTTTTATAAAGTTATTCGTTTTATTAGACTAATAGTAAAATCTTTTTATATAAAACAGAATACTTTTATAAAGTTATTTGTTTTATTAGACAATAATTAGAATATATTATATTTTATTATGCATAGTGCATGCATAGTGCATGCATAGTGCATGCATAGTATTTGCATAGTAAAATCTTTTTATATAAAACAGAATACTTTTATAAAGTTATCCATTTTATTAGATTATAAATAGAATATATTATATTTTATTGTAAACCAATTTGGACCGTCCGTTTAAAGTAAATCAATCTAGACCGTTCATAAGTTAGTTACTATGCAGTCCGTTCTTCTATAAATAGAAGCTCATTCCTTCATTATTTCTTACGAATTCACTAAAACTCTAGAGAGAGAAATTATAGAGAAACTATAGAAAAGTATTCAGCTACTTCCTTACTCTTATATTCAGTTTCTTTTACGGTAAGGGATATTATTTGTTGTACTCGTAAGGGGTATTATTTCTTTTGTATTCATGAAGAGAACTTCTGTTATTCCATTATTTATTATTACATTGGAATAACTTGTATACGCTGTGAGCTACCCTATACTTGGTGAAATCCTTCATTATTCCATTCTTTATTATTACATTTGGAATATCCTCGTCTGCATGCGTTTTACGCCGGACACATTTCGATCTTTATTATTACATTGGAATATCCTCTCTGCATGACGTTTTTGGACTGGTTCCATTCTTTATTATTACATTGGAATATCCTATCTATGACGCTTTTTCACTGTGGGACCTAGTTACATTATTTATTATTCTATTGGAATAACCTGCATGTACGGTCTATCGCATGCTTGGTGATTTCTTTTGTTATCCCATTCTTTAGTATACTCAGTTGGTTAAAACTTTGACTTCTATACTCCATGAAATTAGTGGAATATCCTTGATATTTGCGCTTCATCCAGTATCTTTTCATGGAAATATTATTCTGAGCATTCTTGAATTTTACTCTACAAAGAAGTATCATGTTGACAATTTGGAGGTTATTAGTTCCAGGATAAATTAATTCTTGAACTTGTTTTATTGAATTCTTATATCATTGTCATCATCCTCATGTTTATATTTTATTGAAAGTCATCCGTGGCCTGTAGTGCATAGATGGACTTGGTATGATTATGACCAAGGGTTATTCGGTGTAATCATGACCGTAATGTTACAATTGATGTGGTAAAAGTCCTCATTGGCCCGTATTGCATTGATGGACAATTGTTGGTATGATCATGACCATTAATGAATACACGAATGTCCTTGGCCCGTAGTGCATGGATAATTTATGGTCGTGATACTAAAGAATATCCTTGACCGTAGTGCAGGGGTGATTCGATGATGTGGATTATTTATTAAGCCGAGTCCCAGCGATAAAAGTGATGAAAAACTTTTTAAATCATAGAAGATAGTAGATTTTATTCTCTACTTGACTCTTCTAATGGATTGCTTGTTCCGCTGCAGAGAAGCTGTACGACGTCTTAATCTTAATAGATCGTGATAAGTAGAGTAATATGTTATGTGAATCATTATTAGAGTTAGTAGATGTAAATCCCGAATGTTAATATAAATAATGGGATAAGATAAGAATGTAATCCTGAAACCTTATCAGTTTAGGAAAGTTGATGTAAATAGCAGTGATTCTATCTTTTCTATGCTTAGAAACTATGAATGAATAAAATACTAGAGTTTATTGAAGATGTTATGTGTTAATTAATAATCTTAAAATGTCTAAGTTAATTTTTAAATACTTAAGAGATTAAGTAATGAGCTAATAAGCATATATCTTAAACAGAAAATGCCGCCAAGAAGATGCCAAACACGTCAACAATCTCAAAAGGGATTTACAAATAACAACAATGAAGCCAACGCCAATCCAGTTCAACAACTGGTAAATCTATGAAAGGGAGCACTTGCGAATCAGCCTCAAGCTCAAGCTACTTCATTTAAGGATTTTAAAGCAGTAGGACCATCAGAGTTTAGAGGATCCATAAATTCGGTCGAAGTTCAGACTTGGATTATGAAGATGGAGAAGGTTTTTGACGTTACGAGGGTCAACGATGATCATAAAACCTCCTTTGCAACATACATGCTGAAATCGGAGGCCATTTACTGGTGGCATGCAAATAAGGTTTGAGGGGGACAGGGGATAGTTACATAGGATAGATTCAAAGAGATGTTTTTCGATATGTATTATATGACAAACTCACGTAATCAGATGGAGGTCCAATTCTTGGAGTTGAAGCAAGGTAACATGACTGTGCCAGAATATGCCGCGAAATTCAACGAGTTGGCAAGGTTTGCAACATATCAAGTGAATACGATAAGAGGAAGGCAAGAAGGTTTGAACAGGGATTGAAGCCAAGGTTGTACAGTAACATTTCAATGTTTTAGCTAAATACGTTTGTAGCAGTTTTAGAGAAGGAAATCATCGCAGAAGGTGGAAGCGATGTTTTGACAAAATATAATTAGGAACAGAAGAAGAAGAATGAAAATGAGACCAACAAGGCTAGTGGTAGCACTGGTGGTGCTAACAATTAGAAAAGGAGGTGGAATGAAAGTGCTTCTACTGGGAACCAACATGGGAGTCAGAAGAAGTGGGTGGATGCTTGTGCTATCTGCATAAAGAATCATGTGGGGGTATGTATGAAGGGGAAGAGGGTTTGCTACAATTATGGTCAAGAGGGTCACATAGCGCCAAATTTCCCTAATCCTAAGAAGGGTGCTTGTTTCATTTGAGGGTTAAGGGATCATCTGGCTCGGGATTATCCCAAGAAGGCAACAGAAGGATCAAGAGTAGGTGGAAGTAGGGGAAACAACAGTGGTAGCATATTGACTATCACTGGATCAACACTGTCAAACCGACCCACTGCCAGAACTTTCAACATGACCGTGAAGGATGATATACAGTCAAAGGATTTGGTGTCAGGTATCATTCCAATCAATAGTATTAATGCTTACGTATTATTTGATTCGGGTGCTACTTGTTCATTTATATCTGATAATTTTGCTAAGAATTTGGATTTGCCTAAAGAGGAATTAATTTACCCTTTGAACATAGAAATTATAAATAGGGAGGTAATTCCTGTGACACCCCCAAATCCGGGCACCTCAATCCCACAGATTTGGTGTTCACTGTCCAATTAAATCATAACTAACTACCATATTCAAAAGATATAATTAAACTTAAAAGTTTAAACAATCAATCTCCCATTAAAGGGTTACATAATCTAAAATAAATCTCAGGTCATCTAACCTTTATTACAATCATCAGCGAAAAAATTAAAACATAATTATAATTAAATCTATTACATAAGCTTCATAAATAGAAGATAAATTAAACGTTGTCGTCTAATCAAGCACTTTGTCCTTGCCCTTGCTTGTAGAATACTCTTCAAACTTCTTAACTTCATCTGCATTGTTTTGTGCAAGAGTGAGCAAACAATTGCCCACAAGAAGGATAATATACAATAACGGTTTATGAATGATAATTCACTGAGTTTTTGTAACGATTGAGAAATTTGTAATTTAATTTAAATATTTATGGAATTAAATAAATATTTTAAATAATTTATTTATTGAGAAAAATAAATATTTAATGAATTGTCATGAATTAATTTAGTAGCTAAATTAATTAATGTTAATTGAATCGAGTAATGATAATTTTATTTGTTGGATTTAATTTAAGGAAAAAATTAAATTAAATCAATTGCTTAATATTTAAGAAATTAGTTAAATTAAATGAATGGTTTAATTTAATGGAAACAAATAAAATAAATAAAGTGATGTTTCTAATTTATTAATTAAATTAGATATATTTAATTATTTATTAATTATAAGTATAATGATAATAAGATTTTTATTATTATTATTAGTTATTTAAATTAGTTAAACTAAAATTATTTAAATAAAGTGTGACAAGTGGAAACTATATAATATAATAATATAATAATAATTTAGTTGGGAAATAGATAGTTAGCCAAACATGGCCTTGTGGCCTTTGGTTTTTTCAACTGACGCTACCTATTGGTTTTATACCTGACGTTAGTGGGAGTCGGTTTATATTTTTCCTACGCATCTTATTTGTTTTCCTAAGGCTAGATAATACAGGAAACACAGAGGAGAGGAGATTGAGAGGAAACCTAAGAAATTCACAGCAATTTCAGTTGGTTAGCAAGGATTGTCTAAGCATAAGAAGGTAATTCTCTATAATTTGATATTATTCATATATATATATATATATATAGGTTTTACAACAAAAATTGTGAAGCTTTCAAACTCTGTGAATTCTAGTTTCTGTAAATTGTTGTTATGTAACCTGTGTATGATGATTATATATAGTTATGATGTTTGAGTTTGTATGAAAAGCAAGAATTCGTATGCTAATTACAGTTTAAAAAGGAAAAAAGTATGACAGTGTATATTTTTTTCATATGGCTTGTGAATTGTACCAATTTTAGTGGCCAATTTGTATGCTAAACTATAAATTGAGTCTTGTTTATGTTAGCTTATTAAGATACGAGTATAACGTAATTTAAATTAAGTGCTTTGGCCAAGTTTTGAGATGTCAGTGATGATTTCTGTGAAAGAAGTTCAAAAATGGAGTTCTATATAAAATATGGAATTTTGAGAAATTAATCTAGTGTTAGTTGATGATAAATTGTGTTAATCGATTGTAAATGATAGCAATCATGTTTGTAATAGTCTGTACCAATTATAGATGTTAATTTAATTGTTTGGTGGGTGAAATTCGTGTTAGTTGGGCTAAAAATGACTCTTCATTCATTCTTAAGTCAAGTCTGTCATGTACGTACCCATTTGAATGCTACCAATGCCAAGGCAAAAAATGGTGCAATTTACCTTCAGGTCCCAAGCCTAAGTGTGGAGTAGCTGTGCCACACCCTGAACTGAGACAGTGAGGTCTGCTTGTTTGCAGGTCAGGCTTTTCAGACTTGTGTTACTTTAGTGTGTATGTTAATGATGTGAAAACATGTTATAAACTATAATAACAGATGTTAATGTGGTGAAATGCAAAATACAAAGATTTGAAATAATTATTTAAATAAGTTATAAAATGAAACCAATTGAGATGTTTTCGAAAGATAGAGTTGAATGACTAAGTTATGTTGATCAATGTGTAATTTCAGAAGCGTTAAGCATGTTAACCTAAATGGTTAGGTGCGAGGTTAGGGTTATGACCTAAATGATGGTTTAAACCCTAAAGCTAATATTCATACAATTAATTATTGTTGCGATTTCGATGATATGTATAGGGTAATTGGAGATTATTTCATTTGTGTAGCTTACAATCAAGGCAAGTTTTCTAACTCTACCTTGTTATTATTGAGCAAGTTCTTAAATCTTAACTCTTTACATTGAACAAAGTTTTCTAACTTCATTCTTTTTGTATTAAATGCAAGTTCCCATTCCTAAATTATTATTGTGCAAGTTCCTAACATTCTTTATGAAGATGAGCAAGCTTAACCTATCTTGCATATGTTTGTCCAAGCTTATGTGACTTAATTCGTTACATTAAGTGATATTTAGATTCCTAATTATTATTCAAAGCTTATATTGTTCTAATATATTGATTCAAGGAAGATTGTTTTAACTCTTCTATATCACCTTGCATGTATACCATGTTACTCAATTATGTATTATTTTTATTCAATCTTTGACTTTGATAGATTTGTTCAATTATACATTCTTGTATTAAATCTTTATTTATGAAAATTGAATAAGTGTTCTAAAATTCTAGAAACACTGATAAGCTAGTTCCAAACTAAATTTTATTTAGTGCGGAAATTCTAAATCCAAACTGAGACGAACAAACCTAACATAGGGGATTTTGTACGTGTAACGTTTAGATTTTTGTGCATAATACATGGTACAAAGGGCTGATCCCCCTGAGTACGTTAAGAAGAGTATGTACAGTCTAACGACTGTTGAGGTTAAGGTAATAATACCTAAACTCCGTGGACACGAGTTAAGTGGTCATAAGACCCTCGAGATAATTAAAGTTCGAACTTGTTTTCTATTTTTTGATTAAGTAGAACAAGTTCTTTATCATTCGATGATTAGTTGTTCACTCTCATGTTGTTATTATACTATCTTTATGTCAGTGAGCAATTGTTATCTCACTCTTGCAATTAAACAATGCAGCTAAAGTTGAAAGAGGTGATGATCCATCTACTAACAAGGGAAAGGGCAAGGTGTCTAAGTGATGAAGAAGTGTTTAAAGTTTATTTAAATGCTTGAAGTTGTTAAGACTTGTTTTATTTTATAATGTATTTCGCAAATTGATGTAATAATTTTAAGGATAGATTACCTGGGATTTGTTTTGAGATTATGATGCAACCCTTTAATGGGAGAGATTATTGTTTAAGTTATTTAAATTATGTCTTTATCCTTTGAATATGGGTAGTTAGATATAATAGTTTAGATAAGTGAGCACCAAATTCGGTGGAAATGAAGTACCTGGATTTGGGGGTGTCACAAGTTGGTATCAAAGTTTTAGGTTATGAACCTTAAGTGGGGAAAACCTTAGGAAGTAGCCTTTAAGAAGTCAGAAAACATAGAGGTGATTAACTCTTATCGGGTTTTAAGGAATGGATTAAGGCATCCATTGAAACTGAATAATAAAAGACATTATGTGCTATGTGTTAATAACTTATGTGCTCGCGAGTATCGATAATGTTAAGTAAAACTTAAAATATTTTGTTGACAGGATGTCTAACGAAGGAGGTCGATCCGACTAGAGGTGATACCTCGGTACCTAGAGATGATGAACCTCGGGATATTCACGTAGTCTTGAGAGCGCAGTTGATCCAGAGGATGAGCTGTGGCCGATCCGGGAGGATAGTCCTGAGGAGGATGATGATGAGGATCCTGAGGAGTTTCCACCAAACTCCGTATCGGCTGAGATGTATGATGCTCTGTATGACCATAACATAGAGTTACAGGATAATGTTGAGAAGCTGAAGGAGATGGTAGAGATGCATCACATTGCATTGGAACATAAGGAGATAGAGATTCAGGAACTTGATTCAAAATTTGGAAACATGGAGTGGGATCTAGTTCATACCAAGGGTCAGCATAAAGACCTGTTGGCAGTGAACGAGAAGATGAAGACTGACATGGAGAAGATGAAAGATGACTTCAAAGAGGAATCGACTAAAGCGTCTGAGAGCGAGAGGATGCTTGTATGAAGGCGACTCAACGTGCGGGCGTCTTTGAGGCTAAGGTCCAGTGAAGAAAGCCAACATGAAGGAGATGGATTATGCTTTTAATTCGGCGATTGATAGGGCCCAGGATCGAGTCCATTATTACCCACCTCAGTTTGAAGACTCGCCATGGTTTGTGATGGATCGTAGGACTGCGTATCGTATCATAGAGGAAGAGCGTCGAGAGGCCATACGACATCTTAATATGAAAAGATAGAAAAATAAGAGTGATAATAACATGTGGTTAATTATGCGAGTAAATA
Source organism: Panax quinquefolius (assembly GCA_020205615.1). NCBI lineage: Eukaryota > Viridiplantae > Streptophyta > Magnoliopsida > Apiales > Araliaceae > Panax > Panax quinquefolius. The sequence continues at coordinate 99,498,072 of CM035167.1, read as the reverse complement.
AATGTGAATCCCTTATTTTGAGATGAATAAAGGGATAGTATGAGTATGTAATCCTAAAACTGGTTTAGTTCAGGAAAGTGGATGTTTATAGCAGATATGCTATCTTTAGTATGTTTAAAACTTTATGAATGAATAAATATTAGAGTTTATTTGGAATGTTATGTGTTATAGCTTTAATCTTAGAATGTTTAAGTTAAACCTTGAATACCCAAGAATTTGAGTAGTGAACTAATAAGCGTATATTTCAACAGAAAATGCCTCCTAGAAGAAGACAACCATGACAACAAGTACCTCTTGAGGGGTCTACTAACAATAACAATGAGACCAACATTAATCCGGTTCAGTAGTTGGTTGCTTTGTTAACGGGAGCACTTATAAATCAACCTCAAGCTCAAGTTATGACTTTCAAGGAGTTTAAAGCGGTAGGACCGCCAGAGTTTCAAGGGTCTATGAATCCAGTGGAAGCCCAAACCTGGATCATGGAAATGGAGAAGGTGTTTGACGTTGCTAGGGTTAATGAAGATCAGAAGACTGCATTCGCAACATATATGCTTAAGTCCGAAGCTAGCTACTGGTGGCAAGCAAATAAAGTTCGTGGAGGACAAGGAGTGGTAGCGTGGGATAGATTTAAGGAGATGTTCTTTGAAATGTACTTTCCAGCGAGTTCTCAGAACCAGTTGGAGGTGCAATTTCTTGAACAAAAGCAAGGAACTATGACGGTGCCAGAATATGCTGCGAAGTTTAATGAGTTGGAAAGGTTTGCCACTTATCAAGTCAATACGGATGAGCGTAAGGCGAGAAGGTTCGAACAAGGATTGAAACTCTTGCTTTACAACAAGGTTTCAATGTTCCAGTTAAATACATTTGCGGCTGTACTGGAAAAGGCAATTATCGCGGAAGGTGGAAGCGATGCCTTGACCAAGTATAACCAAGATCAGAAGAAGAGGAAGAATGATAACGAGAATAAGGCTAGTGGAAGTAATGTTGGAAGTAACCATCAGAAGAGGAAATGGAACAAAAATTCGACTATGGGAGGAAAGCAGGGAAGTTAGCATAAGAAAAAGTTTGAAGCTTGTGCGACGTGTGGAAAAAATCATACTGGGGTATGTTTGAAGGGAAAGCGGGTGTGTTTCAACTTTGGTCAGGAGGGACACATTGCACTGAACTGTTTTAGTCCGAAGAAAGGAGCATGTTTTACCTGCGGTTCAAAGGATCACATGGCTCGTGATTGTCCCAAGAAGCCAGCAGGAAGTGCAAGTGGTGGAAAAGGAAACAACAATGGTGGTGGTGCATTGACTATCATTGGACCCATTTCGGTCAATGAACCAAGCTGCAAGAACTTTCAATATGGCCGAATGCGGGATCTTTATTCGATCTAAGGATGTGGTGTCGGTATCATTCCGATTAATGGTATTAATGCTTATCTCTTTATTTGATTAAGGTGCTACTTGTTCATTTATATCAGATGAATTTGCTCGAAAACTAGATTTGACCGGGAAGAATTAGAATTTCCCTTAAGTATAGAGATTGCGAATAAGGAAGTGATTCCTGTTAGATTTGTATATAAGAATTGTAAAGTGGTTATAAAGGGTCAAGAAATGAGGGTAGACTTGATACCAATTAGACTGGGGGAGTTTGATGTATACTGGGAATGGATTGGTTATTCAATCACGGGGCAGTGATTGATTGCCAAAGAAAGTGTATTAACTTTATGACTCCGTCAAAGGTTGTGTTCTATGGCAGCAAATCACCTCGACAAGCAAGTTGTCTGACGGTTATGCAAGCCAAGATGTTGTTAAGACAAGGATGTGTAGGATACTTAGCCTACATAGTTGATACACAAAAGAAAAGTGTGAAGTTAGAAGAGATACCGATAATAAGAGATTTTGCAGACGTATTTCCAGATGATTTGCTTGGTCTTACGCGGATCGACAAATTGAGTTCGTGATTGATTTAGTACCAGGAACAGGCCCGATATCTAAGGCACCATACAGAATGGCCCCGGTAGAGATGAAAGAGTTGATGGTGCATCTACAAGAATTGCTCGACAAGAAGTATATCCAGCCGAGCGTATCGCCATGGGGAGCGCCAATGTTATTTGTTAAGAAGAAAGATGGATCGATGTGGCTCTGCATTGATTACAGAGAATTAAATAAGGTCACGATTAAAAATAAGTATCCGTTACCAAGAATTGATGACCTGTTTGATCAACTGAAGGGTGCGAGATATTTTTCAAAGATAGACTTAAGGAGTGGTTATCATCAGTTAAAGGTGAGGCCAGAAGACGTACCAAAGACGACATTTAGAACTCGGTATGGTCATTACGAGTTTCTGGTTATGTCATTTGGTTTAACCAATGCACCTGCAGCATTCATGGATTTGATGAACAAGGTGGTTAAACTATTTTTAGATAAATTTGTGGTAGTGTTTATTGATGATATCTTGGTGTATTCTAAGAACAAGGAAGAACATGTAAAACACTTAAGATTAACATTGGAGACATTGAGAAAGGAGAAGTTGTACGCAAAATTTTCAAAATGTGAGTTTTGGATGGAACGTGTACAGTTTCTCGGGTAAGTGATAAAACACGAAATTTCGATAGATCCATCAAAAGTTGAAGCTGTAGTAATCTGGGATAAGCCGAAGACACCGTCAGAGATAAGGAGTTTCTTAGGGTTGGCAGGTTACTATAGGCATTTTGTTCAAGATTTTTCCAAAATCGTGACCCCGTTGACAAATTTAACCAGGAAGGCGGTTAAGTTTGTTTGGACGGAGAAGTGTGATGAATGTTTTCACGAATTAAAGAAGAGATTGAGCTCATCACCTGTGTTGTCATTGCCTAATGATACAGGAAATTTTATGGTGTATAGTGACGTATCGCATAAAGGACTAGGCTGTGTGCTTATGCAAAACGATAGAGTTATTGCGTATGCATCACGTCAATTAAAAGATTACGAGAAGGGGTATCCGACTCATGACTTAGAGTTGGCGGCAGTGGTGTTTGCCCTGAAGATTTGGAGACATTATCTTTACGGAGAGAGGTGTGAGATATATACTGACCATAAAAGTCTGAAGTATATCTTTTCACAAAAAGACTTAAACATGTGACAAAGAAGATGGTTGGAACTAATCAAAGATTATGATTGCGAGATTTTCTATCATCCCGAAAAGGCGAATGTTGTTGCTAAGGCCTCAAGTAAGAAGGGACGAGAGAAGTTAATGTTGTTGACTGCTCAGGATAAGTTAGTGTCTGAAATGGCTAAAATGGAGTTGGAAATTAAATATCCGACAGAAACCGATGAAAAGTTGTTCCAGGTGGGAAACAGTTCAACGTTGGTAGAGAAAGTGAACAATGCATAAATTAAAGATGAAGATTACGAAAAGATAAAACAGAAAATAGCTGAAGGTGAGGAAAACAAATTCAAAATCGATTCGGAAGGGTTACTTCGGTTCAAAGGGAGAATTTGGGTACCGCAAGTACTAGAAATTAAAGAAGAAATTCTGAGTGAAGCTCACAACTCAAGATATTCGATTCACCCTGGAAGTACGAAGATGTACCAAGATCTTAAACATCATTTTTGGTGGCCGAGTATGAAAAGGGATGTGGTTGAGTGTGTGGCGAAATGCTTAACGTGTCAGAAAGTTAAAGCTGAACATCAAAGGCCAAGCGGATTGTTACAACCGTTAAAGATACCAGAATGGAAATGGGAGCATATCACAATGGATTTTGTGGTAGGTCTTCCAATGACTCAGCAAGGGTATGACGCCGTTTGGGTGATTGTTGATCGAATGACGAAGTCGGCACACTTTTTGCCGATCAAGATTCGATTTACCCTAGATCGGTTAGCAAAATTGTACGTGAAGGAAATTGTGTCAAGACACGGTGTACTTGTGTCCATTGTGTCAGACAGAGATCCACGTTTCACATCTAATTTCTGGAAATGACTACAAGAATGTTTGGGAACACAGCTGAGAATGAGCACAACATACCATCCTCAAACCGACGGACAAAGCAAGAGAACCATCCAAACACTAGAAGATATGCTCAGAGCATGTATTATGGATTTCAAGGGAAATTGGGATGATCATTTACCGTTGGTTGAATTTTCATATAATAATAGTTATCACGCGAGTATTGGCATGCCGCCTTACGAAGCGTTATACGACAGAAAATGCAGAACTCCGTTATGCTAGGATGAGGTAGGAGAATGTCAGCTATTGGGTCAAGAGTTAGTGCAACAAACTGTCGAAATCATCAAGGTGATTCGAGCAAGATTGATTCTTTGCACAAGATGAAACGAAGAAATATGCCGATCGTCGACCAAACAAAATCGGGAATTCGATGTTGGTAGTTATGTTTTCTTGAAAGTATCTCCCTGGAAGGGGAAAATTCGATTTGGCAAGAAAGGGAAATTAAGCCCTAGGTTTATAGGTTCTTTCGAAGTTCTTCAACGGGTTGGCGAAGTGGCGTATGAGGTAGCCTTACCTCCAGAGTTAATGCATATCCATAATGTTTTCCACATCTCGGTATTGAGACCATATAAGCCTGATTATAGGCATGTTATAGAATATGAGCCCTTACAGTTTGAGAAAGACTTAACATATGAAGAAGTCCATGTTCAAATTGTTGTGAGAAAAAAAAGCAAATCTTGAGGAATAAGGTGATACCTTACATTAAGGTAATCTGGAGGAACCACAATCTTTGAGGAAGCTACTGGCGGGAAACTTGAAAATGTTATGATGAAGAATTATCCTCAATTGTTTGCTTGATTTTGTATAGCGATTCTGGGGATAGAATCTTGTTAAGGAGGGAAGGATGTAATGAATGAATTTTTTGAGTTGTGATTTTGGGGACAAAATCCTTTTAAGGAGGGAAGGATGTATCGATCGAGAAATTTGTAATTTAATTTAAATATTTATGGAATTAAATAAATATTTTAAATAATTTATTTATTGAGAAAAAATAAATATTTGATGAATTGTCATGAATTAATTTAGTAGCTAAATTAATTAATGTTAATTGAATCAAGTAATGATAATTTTATTTGTTGGATTTAATTTAAGGAAAATAATTAAATTAAATCAATTGCTTAATATTTAAGAAATTAGTTAAATTAAATGAATGGTTTAGTTTAATGAAACAAATAAAATAAATAAAGTGATGTTTCTAATTTATTAATTAAATTAGATATATATTATTATTTATTAATTATAAAATAATGATAATAAGGTTTTATTATTATTATTATTATTAGTTATTTAAATTAGTTAAACTAAAATTATTTAAATAAAAAGTGTGACAAGTGGAAACTATATAATATAATAATATAATAATAATTTAGTTGGGAAATAGATGGTTAGCCAAACATGGCCTTGTGGCCTTTGGTTTTTTCAATGACGCTACTTATTGGTTTTATACACAGCGTTAGTGGAGTTAGGTTTATATTTTTCCCTCTGCGTCTTATTTGTTTTCCTAAGGCTAGACAATCAATCGAAAACACGAGAGAGAGAGATTGAGAGAAAACCTAAGAAATTCATAGCAATTTCATTGGTTATGAGGATTGTCTAAACATAAGAAGGTAATTCTCTATAATTTGATATTATATATATATATATATATATATAGTTTTTACGGCAAAAATTGTGAAGCTTTCAAACTCTGTGAATTCTATTTTTTGTAAATTGTTGTTATGTAACCTGTGTATGATGATTATATATAGTTATGATGTTTGAGTTTGTATGAAAAGCAAGAATTCGTATGATAATTACAGTTTAAAAAGAAAAAAAGTATGACAGTGTATATTTTTTTCATATGGCTTGTGAATAGTACCAATTTTAGTGGCCAATTTGTATGCTAAACTGTAAATTGAGTCTTGTTTATGTTAGCTTATTAAGATACGAGCATAACGTAATTTGAATTAAGTGTTTTGGCCAAGTTTTGAGATGTTAGTGATGATTTCTGTGACAGAAGTTCAAAAATAGAGTTTTATATGAAAATATGGAATTTTGAGAAATTAAACTAGTGTTAGTTGATGATAAATTGTGTTAATCGATTGTAAATGTTAGCAATCATGTTTGTAATATTCTGTACCAATTATAGATGTTAATTTCACTGTTTGGTGGGTGAAATTTGTGTTAGTTGGGCTAAAAAGCGACTCTTTGTTCCTTCTTAGTCTGCGTCATGCATGCTGTGGCCGGTGCCAAGGCAAAAACTGACATTGTTGCATTGTCTTGGCCTTTTTGCATCGGGTCCCAAAACCTAAGTGTGGCAGCAGTTGCATACACCTGAACAACTGAGACACAGTGAGGTGCCTTGCTTATTTGCAGTCAGGGGCTTTTGGGACTTGTGTTACTTTAGTGTGTATATTAATGATGTTAAAACATGTTATAAACTATAATAACAGATGTTAATGTGTTGAAATGCAAAATACAAAGATTTGAAATAATTATTTAAATAAGTTATAAAATGAAACCAATTGAGATGTTTTCGAAAGATAGAGTTGAACGACTAAGTTATGTTGATCAATGTGTAATTTCAGAAGCGTTATGTATGTTAACCTAAATGGTTAGGTGCGAGGTTAGGGTTATGACCTAAATGATGGTTTAAACCCTAAAGCTAATATTCATACAATTAATTGTTGTTGCGATTTCGATGATATATGTAGGGTAATTGGAGATTATTTCATTTGTGTAGCCTACAATCAAGGCAAGTTTTCTAACTCTACCTTGTTATTATTGAGCAAGTTCTTAAATCTTAACTCTTTACATTGAGCAAAGTTTTCTAACTTCATTCTTTTTGTATTGAATGCAAGTTCCCATTCCTAAATTATTATTGTGCAAGTTCCTAACATTCTTTATGAAGATGAGCAAGCTTAACCTATCTTGCATATTTTTGTTCAAGCTTATGTAACTTAATTCATTACATTGAGCGATATTTAGATTCCTAATTATTATTCAAAGCTTATATTGTTCTAATATATTGATTCAAGGAAGATTGTTTTAACTCTTTTATAGCACCTTGCATGTATACCATGTTTACTCAATTATGTATTATTGTTATTCAATCTTTTAATTTGATAGCCTTGTTCAATTATACATTCTTGTATTAAATCTTTATTTATGAAAATTGAATAAGTGTTCTAAAATTCTAGAAACACTGATAAGCTAGTTCCAAACTAAACTTTCTTTAGTGCGGAAATTCTAAATTCAAACTGAGACGAACAACCATAACATATGGGATTTTGTACGTGTAACGTTTAGATGTTTGTGCACAATACATGGTACAAAGAGCTGATCCCCCTGAGTACGTTAAGAAGAGTGCATGCGGTCTAACATTTGTTGAGGTTAAGGTAATAATACCTAAACACCGTGAACACGGTTAAGTGGTCATAAGACCCTCGAGATAATTAAAGTTCAACTTGTTTTCTATTTTGATTAAGTAGAACAAGTTCTTTATCATTCGATATTCGTTGTTCACTCTCATGTTGTTATTATACTATCTTTATGTCAGTGAGCAATTGTTTGCTCACTCTTGCAATTTAACAATGCAGCTAAAGTTGAAAGAGGTGATGATCCATCTACTAAGAAGGGAAAGGGCAAGATGTCTAAGTGATGAAGAAGTGTTTAAAATTTATTTAAATGCTTGAAGTTGTTAAGACTTGTTTTATTTTATAATGTATTCCGTAAACTGATGTAATATTTTTAAGGTTAGATTACATGGGATTTGTTTTTAGATTATGATGTAACCCTTTAATGGGAGAGATTATTGTTCAAGTTATTTAAATTATGTCTTTATCCTTTGAATACGGGTAGTTAGATATAATAGTTTTGATAAGTGAGCACCAAATTTGGTGGAAATGAAGTACCCGAATTTGGGGATGTCACAATTTTCAATGGTAAAGTATTCTAACCGGAACAATAAACTTTAATTCAACAACTATGAGTTCAAAGGAATAATGAACGTTAAATTAACATTAGATATCAACATCAAAGAATACACTGAGGGTCACAAGACCACGAACTATACTCTAGGTTTTCAAATATTTCTACTTTAACCTTTAACAGTCTAAAAGACTATAATCATCATCTATGTCCTATGTCAGACCCCAACTTTTATGAATAAAGATGATTTTTCTATAAATATCATTTTTGAATATTATGGAATGAATTTGATATAATGTTATAGTTATGGGTAATATTTATAAATTTTGCAAAGTACGCAAGTTGTTATATAATATTGGATTGGTCGGGAATATTCATTTAGCGGGGAATATTAAATACAACAAGACAATCATTGGTAGACCTAGCAAAATGAAATTATTGTCGGATTAAGAAAATGACAAAAATATTTTATGAAAATAACGGCGGAAGTTTTACCGTTAACTATTGAAAATCCCAGTGTTAAAAGTACAGTAATACACATGGTTGCATAGTAGCACACGGTATTGATTATTGATGCTTACGTGAGAAGTCACTCAGTTTTGTTCAATTATTGCTACAGTAATTGCTGCATAGTATCTCACGTTATTTGATTCAATTATTGTCAATATTTTATATATTATTAAATCAATAATTTAGACGAAAAAGTTATTAATATTATTATTTGCAATATTGACGATGTCTAGAAGTTCTGTCAAGGAGAGGTTTGGTCACCTAATTGCGCGTCAATAGGGAGAAATCCTTATTGGAAAGCCCCCTCTTTCATGGGAACGACCTGGTTGATTAATATTATGAATTATAATAATGGTGATAAATATTGTTTTATTATTATTATAAATGTAATAAAACAGAAAACTTTTTATATAAAATAATATACTTTTTATAAAGTTTTGTTTTATTTGATTATAAATAGAATATATTATATTTTATCATGCATTGTATTTGCATAGTAAAAACTTTTTATATAAAACAAAATACTTTTTATAAAGTTTTGTTTTATTTGATTATAAATAGAATATATTATATTTTATTATGCATAGTGTTTGCATAGTGCCTGCATAGTGTTTGTATAGTAAAAACTTTTTATATAAAACAGAATACTTTTTATAAAGTTTTGTTTTATTTGATTATAAATAGAATATATTATATTTTATTGCATAGTGCAGCATAGTATCCTTTCCATTCTCCTATAAATAGGTTGCTTAGTTAGAATTGAAAATCACACCAGAAATTCAGAGAATTCTTCTTCTATAATCTTGAGCGTATTTCTTTAGAGTTTAAGAAAGCTTTGAGCATAGGAAATAGTGCAAGTTTTCTTTAAGTATATCCCCGCCCTACCCGTTGGAATACTCTTCTTTTTAAGGTAAGGGGTATTATTCTTTCGTATTCATGAAGAGAGTTATTTTCTTTCAATACTCGTAAGGGTTGTTATTCCATTCATTATTATTACATTAGAATAACATATACATCTTGATCTATCGCATGCACAGTGAATTACATTATTATTTCATTCTTTATTATTTTGTTGGAATATCACATCACATGCATGCGAATTCTGCGTGACACCGGTTCCATTCTTTATTATTACATTGGAATATCTTATGCATGTGGATTCGCGTGACTGGTTCCATTCTTTAATATTATGTTGGAATATCCTATCTCGCATGCGGGTTCTGCATGACACTGGTTCCATTCTTTATTATTACATTGGAATAACTTGTCTCTCGGGATTCATGCATCGCTTGGTGAATTCTTACATTATTCCATTCTTTATTATTACATTAGAATAATGCATCTCGTGGATTACCGCATGGCGGCAAAAATCTATTTGCGATTTCATATATTCTATTATACTCGGTTGGTTAAAGTTTTGGCTTCTATACTCCATGAAATTAGTGGAATATCCTTATATTTGCGCTTCATCCATATCTTTTTTCATGGAAATATTCTTCCGAGCATTCTTGAATTTTACTCCACAAAAGCGATATCATGTTGACAATTTGGACGTTATTGATTTCTGGATAATTTAAATTATAAATCTTTAAAAATTTATCCTTGAACTTGTTTTATTGAATTCTTATATCATTGTCATCATCGTCATGTTTATAATATGTTGAAAGTCATATGTGGCCTGTAGTGCATAGATGGACTTGGTATGATTATGACCAAGGATTATTCTGTATAATCATGACCGTAATGTTACAAATGATGTGGTTAAAATCTTCATTGGCCGTAGTGCATTGATGGACAGTTGTTGGTATGATCATGACCATTGATGAATACACGAATATCCTTGGCCCGTAGTGCATGAATAATTTGTGGTCGTGATACTAATAAATATCATTGGTCGTAGTGCAGGGATGATGTGGACTATTTATTAAGCTGAGTCTCAGCGATAAAAGTAATGAAAAACCTTTTAAATCATAGAAGATAGTAGATTTTATTCTCTACTTGACTCTTCTAATGGATTGCTTGTTCCGCTGTAGTTAAACTTGATGTTTGTTATATTTTTCGGTTTAACACTTTGTTGAAGGCTAATGATAATTTATTACGCATTATCTTAGTCATAATATTTCTTCTTTGGGCTAGTTGAGCTCACCCTTTTGCTTTCATTGTTCTCTTGAGGAATGAGAACGTGTCGAGAACTAGTCGGGGAATGGAGTGACGGTCCGGATGATAGCATTAGTAGTCCTCACTATTCTATGAAATAGTGTGATAATAAATGTATTGAGGACTTATTTTGAGTTTGAATCATGTCTAGAAGACAATATTTGTATTAAAACTCACATTTCATGTTGTATATTTAAGGTTGTATTTGTATTACGTACCATGTATTTGGCGACTCGAATAGGTGATGTATACCTATTTTGGGGTGTCACATCCCTGAGGTTAACAGTGTTTCTCTCAGTAACCTTTAACGATCTAAACGACTATATGGACCATCATCCGTACTCGGTGATCTGCCCTTTGTACTATGTATTGCGCAAACATTTTAACGCTATTGCGTAGTTCTAAAATAATCCGCTGATATTGGGTTGTTCATCTCAGCTTAGATTATCAGTTTCTGAACCAAAGGAGATTTGGTTGGGAATTAACTTCAAAGGAATTCTAGATCTTTAGAATGCTCATCAACCAAGTACTAGTTGAATTAGATAGAGACCAATAACTATTCAAGAGTTTGAATATAATATCTTCATGAACAAGGTATATCGATGAATCAATAAAAGCTAGAGTATTAACAGTTTCTAAATTGAATAAATGTTATCATCGACAACATGCTTTCAAAATTGTGTGAGTACATAAGCAAACCAAAAGAAGTTTCGTTTGAGTTGACTTCAAGGGTAATTTAGAGTTTAGAACATTCATCAACTAAGGATTAGTTGAGTTGGTAAAGAATCACTAGGCAACTTAGAGTTTGGTACAATAATTTAAGATAGTACAACGACATTGGAGAACGAAGATCAAACAATAGTTATTAGTAACTGAATAAACACATTTCTTACAACAACATTACAGACTTTGAATAACCAAAGTAATCTCGTTTGGAATAAAGAAATAAATATTAACTAACTTGCTCAACAATAAATGAGGATTAAAGAACTGGCATGACAATAAATCGTTAAACAAGAGATTAAAGATAGAGGATTTGCATAAGTATAACATAACGATTGAAAAGTAACCTTCTTTGAATAATAAAGTAGCAAAGGTTAGGGAACTTTACTCTCTTCAAGTAAGCTATACTGATTACAATTCACGCACTTCAATATCCTACACATAGGTTTAGAACCACAATACCTATTAGATATGCTAACATACCATAACATGTACATTTCTTCCTAAACTTATCATTTTAGCACAAGTCTTATGCTACTATACAAATATCAGGAATTTCAAGTGTTAACCTTCACAACACCTGTTTACTATTCATCATGCTCACTAAGTCTAATATGTTACGTTCATTACTTACTAATCATTTTCAACCTTGAAATTATCAATGACATGATATGGTTCTATTTTAACCTCCATATTCCATGTTTATAAAGTTAACACATCATTAGACCAAGTTATAGTGTCGCTATCCTAGGTCTGCAAGCGGTAATCATTTATCACCGCCTCGAGCGATTGTATGGCGCAATTTGCGCCATTCATAAACCTTAGACCGAGCAAATGCGCCAGGGCAAGCAATTGTGCCATTTTGCCTTAGCTACTTGTGCAATTGCGCGTCGATTGCCTGAACGAGAGGCGAAACAGGCATGAAACGATGGCAAACTTTAGCCCAACTAACATGAATTTCACCCACCAAACAGTGAAATTAACACAAACAAATGATATAAAACTATTACAAACATGTTTCCTCACATATATATCAATATAGAACAATTTAACAACAACTTAAGCTAGTTTAATTTCTCAAATTTCACATTTTCATATAAAAACTTAATTTTTGACATCCTCTACAAAAATCAACACTGTGATTACAATTTTACACAGAATCACTTCGTTCAAACTACGGTATCTTCGTTTCTTAATGAACTAGCATAAACAAGCTTAAATTTACATTTTAACATACGAATTGATCATCAAAAATGGTATTTTTCATGAACCATATGAAAAATATCCACAAACATTATTTTCTTCATTTTAAACAAAATTAGCATAATAATTCTTGACTAAATACTAGTTCTAACACCACAAATACATATAGATAAAATAATTCAATTCATAACAACCATTCAAGAGAAATTGGATTCACAGGACTTAGAAATTTTATGTCGTAAAACATATACATATATATAATATCAAGGTTAAAGAAAATAGCTTCAATTGGCTTGTTAATTCTTGCTAAACAGTGAAGTTGCTTGACAATTCTCACAATCTCTCTCTCAATTCTCTGCAATTTTCTCACTAAAACTCTCAATTCTCTGAACTTTTCTTCTTTCCTCCTCTTAGTGTCAATATAAGGTAACTAATACGTAAAAGAAAACTGATATAATCTTAATACGTAAACTTATTATAACATCTTTTACACTCTAAACGTATATGTTATAATTATATATTATTTATTATTTAATTTAATTTATTTATATTATTTACAAATTCAAAATTAAAAATTCAAAAGCTATAAAGCTTTGTTTGGCAAAACTCTTTAAAATTAAAGACTTAATATTTTATGCCTTGTTTGGCAAAACTAAATTAAACTCCTTTAATTTATTGTAATAAACAACTTAGTTTATAATTTATAATTACATATTATTTATTTGGATTTCCATAGCCAACATTAAATCAACTAAATTAATTACACATACTATATTTCAAATAAATATTCCACTTAAACAAATATCACAAAATTATATTCTCATTATAATTTTATTTAATAATTTAACATACCATTTTAATTATCACATCACAACAACAATATAACATCTCATGTTATCTTACAACATTATAACAATAAATTAAATAAATTTAGAATATTATCTAATAAATATAATTTATAAATATTTACTAACAAAGATCACATATTCATTTAATTTAAGAAATATTTTAAATTACAAAACAACAACTTCATCAATAAAATATTTATTTAATTTAATAAATATTTTAAATTACAAATAAAATCTTGGATTGTTACATCATTCCCTCCTTACAAGGATTCTGTCCCCAGAATCACAACTCAAACAATCAAATCGTCACATTCTTCCCTCCTTAAAAAGTTTATGTCCCCAGAATCGAAGACACAGACTAAACAAATAACTCAGGATAATTCTTTCTCATTACATCCTCAAGGACCCACATAGTCTCTTCGACATTGTCGTACTTGATCACATGATTGCAGTCGAGCTGGTTCGATCATCACACCGAAACATGAAAAACATTACGAATTTGCTCTAACTATAGAGGTAAGGCTACCTCAAAACCATCTTTTCAACTTCATCAATGCTTCCTATAATATAACCGTTGTATACCCAATATAGTTCATCAAACTTACCACACTTTGGAAATCCTGGAACTTGCCATAATCATATGAGTTTAGGAACTTATCCTAGTCAGACCATAGGTGTCCATTCGTTGAGGGGTTCAAAACATACCATATGATTATGAGTCATGATCTTACCATATGCTTTAGTTTTAAGAACTGAACCTAATCCTAATATCATCTATCTTAATCTTAAAAACCTATAACTATCAAGTATTTACATGAGAAAAGAATCATCTTTCCACCATATATACATTGATAGCGCGATACCGATATTCTAAGGATTATCAATGTGATAAACCAAGTATGTACACAAAACTTATGCCCACACAAATGTTTGTATGACTTAGTCACCATATGAATCCTCAGTTGAAAATCCACCTAACATTATCTTACTCTTCAATTATTTTTAACTTACCCATAACTTGCTCAATACGGATTCCTCGAATGACATTATCGAAAACTTCTCGTGCACTAAGCACGCCTTCCGATGTTTGGACTTCCTTTTAGTTTGGCAATCGATTTGCAAACGATATTACATACTTATTTCTAATTGCGTTCCACACGTTCTTGCAAACCATTTTGAAAATTCGATGTAAATCGTGAATCTTGGTTCGACACAATTGACACAGAAACATCGTGTCTTAAAACGATTTCATTAAGACATAACTTCACACACTGTTTGATATGTAATATGCTAACTTTGACATACCAAAAATCTATCACCATATCTTTCCACCAATAGTAATATCGAAGACAATATATACATTTCGTGCTTCCTAGTTGATTCAATATATACATTTTATACAAAACTTCATTTTCAATTCCTGGTATTAGCGAAACCTAGTTTCTTCCTTCGACTTTAAACTATCCTTCAGTATCGATTTTGAATTTGACACCCTCATCTTGGAGGTACTCTTCCTGTACTCTATCTAGCAAAGTTGTACGGTTTTCAACCTGAATAGCTTCTCCTCTGACCTTTTCATATATCTTACCTCCTACCATAGATTAGTCATTTCTATTATGAACCCATCTTGCACAGATAATAAAAATAACTACTACATTTTTCTTAAGACGTCGACAACCACATTCGTTTAGGATTTTGTAGTCATAATCCTTGAATAACTTCAACTATCACTTTAAACACATGCTTAAATATCTATGTGAGAGGATATACTTTAGACACTTATGGTATGTTTATATCTCACACTACTACCCAAAAATAACACCTCTAAATCCTCAGAGCAACCACTAATACCTCTACTCTGAATCGTGAGTCGGACACCCTTTCTCATAAAAATTTTAACTAACGCGATGCGTATGAAATGACCCTGTTGTCCTACCTAAACACACAGCCTAGTACATTGTAAGATGCGTTGCTATACAACATAAAATTTTCTGTATTATCTGATAAAGATAACACATGTGACATACTTAACTTTTCTTCAATTATTGAAAATTCACTTCATAATTTCCTGCCCAAATAAATTCCACCGATTTTTTTAATAACTTCTTGATTTACAACATCGATAGATAACTCTATCGTACAAACGTCTTTCAACTAAAAGAACATAATATTACCATTGACTTCCTCAGAGTCTTAAGGTTTAATCACTTTCTTTGACAATGACTTATCACTACATGGTTTAACTACCTCAGAGTTTCATAAATCAAATCGGAAATAAATCCATTACGTGTCCTTTAATACCAACACGATAATTCTACCCATCAACTTAAAAGGAATCACTATTCACACTTTCTATATTTAGGGAATAGTCTAACTCTTCCCGAAGTGAATCTAGATTCTAAACAAATTCATTAGGCATAAATTAACAAGTGGCGGTTAAATTAACTAACACGTAGCCATATAGATAACTGATCGGAATCATACCTTGCATTACATCCTGGATCTTCATGTTGGATGATTGTTCAGTTGGTCGATACGGCGGAGTTGACTCTACAATAACTCGTTTGCCACTGCCCTCTTTGCTTCCACTTACTTTTCCTACCGCTTTCTTTGGGCAACCTCGAGCCAAGTGCTCCTTCGATTCACACGTGAATCAGGCTCTCTTCCTCGGTCTTGAACATTTTGGTGCAATGTGATCCTTCCAGCCACAATTAAAGCACACCCTTTTTCCCCTCAAACAAATACATACATGTTTCTTTCTGCAGTTGCTACACGCCTCCACCTTCTTATTTTCCTTCCCTTGTTTATTTTCAGCGTTAATATTATTATCCCACTTTCTTTAACAAGCGTTACCGGTATGACTATCACCCATCTTATCATCTTCTCTCTTCTTTCCCTCTGCTCTTGATTGTATGCGGTAGATTACCTTCCCTCGTCTACATCAATCGTTCTCTCTAACCCTGTTGTAAACAAATTTGGTTAGAGCATCGCGATTTGATTATACAGCCAGAAATTCAGTTGATTTTCCAGTACTCCCACCAGCAAATTCACCAATTGTGGCATTGGATTTGTGTTAGCTTCCCTATTGTATGCATTTTCCTTGGGGCTCTGTTGACGTTGTTGTCTTCTTCTAGGCGACATTTTACTGTTTAAAACTTGAACTATTAGATCATCGTTCATCCATACATAGATAACACATAATATATCTTAATAAATAATGATAATACTTTATTCATTTATTACATCACCACATCACAAAATAGCCACACTGCTATTTATATTATTTATCCCGAAATAATAAAATTCTAGGATTACTTCATCACATCCCACTATTTAATTCAAAAGTTAGGATTTACATTTTATTAATTTTCATCGTGATTTTTATAATCTTAATGTTCTTCCCTGCAATCTATAAGAACAGTCTGCGTTGTACAGCTTCATTGTGCTCTTGTTCCACGATAAGAATCGTCAGGAGATTGAAAGATTAAATTCTACGTTTCATCATTCACTTGGCGCTCTTTGACTTGTCTTCAACACGATCTATGTATTTAGAAGCCTTCACCCATGCGTCTTCAGCTCTCACACGCTTTGCTGACTTCTTTCCCCAGTCCTTCCTGCGCAATCTCATTCCTAGCTAATAACTATCCTCTTTAATATTCTAACCGTTCTGACTGAGCTAATATCCGCTCTACATCTACAAATGGTGCAGTAAGGTCTTGAATCGCGACATCTTCTTGTGCTAACGTGGCCTTGTTCTTTACGGCTATACCTTCTAATTTCTCGACCTTCTTTTATAACTCAATGTTATGACCACACACCTCATTGGAGAAATTCCCCCTCCTCGTTCTCATCCTTCAACTTTATCACCCCAACTTTACCCTTTCGTTCAAACTCAAGCCTATACCCAAGGTCTACAACAGAATTCAACGAGTATGGCTTTTCAAATACCAACCATACTCTGACTATACAACTTCTAAGGCTCCTAATCCTTATCATTCTTCGTCAGTTATTCTGACAACGAAGTTTTAACAACCCCAAAACTTGATATGTATAATACATGCTACTCCTAAGTACTTACGACACATAAGTCATTAACACATAAGCATATAAAGTCTTTTATTAGTTTATCTTCAATGAATTTCCTTAATTCATTCCTTAGAACTCGATAAGAATTTATCACCTCTATGTTTTCGATCTCCTAGAAGGTTATTGCCTAAGGTTTCCCCACCTAAGGTTCATAACCTAAAGCTTTGATACCAACTTGTGACACCCCCAAATCCGGGTACTTCAATCCCACAGATTTGGTGTTCACTGTCCAATTAAATCATAACTAACTACCCATATTCAAAAGATATAATTAAACTCAAAAGTTTAAACAATCAATCTCCCATTAAAGGGTTACATAATCTAAAATAAATCCCAGGACATCTAACCTTCGTTACAATCATCAGCGAAAAAATTAAAACATAATCGTAATTAAATCTATTACATAAGCTTCATAAATAAAAGATAAATTAAATGGTGTCATCTAATCAAGCACTTTGTCCTTGCCCTTGCTTGTATAAAACTCTTTTAACTTCTTAACTTCATCTGCATTATTTTGTGCAAGAGTGAGCAAACAATTGCCCACAAGAAGGATAATATACAATAACGGTTTATGAATGATTATTCATTGAGTTTTCAATGGTAAAGTATTCTTACCAGAACAATAAATTTTAATTCAACAACTATGAGTTCAAAGGAATAATGAACATTAAATTAACATTAGATATCAACATCAAAGAATACACTGAGGGTCACAAGACCACGAACTATACTCTAGGTTTTCAAATATTTCTACTTTAACCTTTAACAGTCTAAAAGACTATAATCATCATCTATGTCTTATGTATGACCCCAACTTTTATGAATAAAGATGATTTTTCTATAAATATCATTTTTGAATATTATGGAATGAATTTGATATAATGTTATAGTTGTGGGTAATATTTATAAATTTTGCAAAGTACGCAAGTTGTTATATAATATTGGATTGGTTGGGGAATATTCATTTAGCAGGGAATATTCGTACAACGGCACAATCATTGGTAGACCCCACAACAGAATTATTGTCGGATTAAGAAAATGACAAAAATATTTTATGAAAATAACGGCGGAAGTTTTATCGTTAACTGTTGAAAATCCCAGTGTTAAAAGTACAGTAATACGCATGGTTGCATAGTAGCACACGATATTGATTATTGATGCTTACGTGAGAAGTCACTCAGTTTTGTTCAATTATTGCTACAGTAATTGTTGCATAGTATCTCACGTTATTTGATTCAATTATTGTCAATATTTTATATATTATTAAATCAATAATTTAGACGACAAAGTTATTAATATTATTATTTGCAATATTGACGATGTCTAGAAGTTCTGTCAAGGAGAGGTTTGGTCACCTAATTGCGTGCCAATAGGGAGAAATCCTTATTGGAAAGCACCCTCTTTCATGGGAACGACCTGGTTGATTAATATTGTGAATTATAATAATGGTGATAAATGTTGTTTTATTATTATTATAAATGTAATAAAACAGAAAACTTTTTATATAAAACAAAATTATTTTTATAAAGTTTTGTTTTATTTGATTATAAATAGAATATATTATATTTTATCATGCATAGTGTTTGCATAGTAAAACTTTTTATATAAAACAAAATACTTTTTATAAAGTTTTGTTTTATTTGATTATAAATAGAATATATTATATTTTATTATGCATAGTGTTTGCATAGTTACTCGCATAGTGTTTGTATAGTAAAACTTTTTATATAAAATGAATACTTTTTATAAAGTTTTGTTTTATTTGATTATAAATAGAATATATTATATTTTATTGCATAGTGCAGCATAGTATCCTTTCCATTCTCCTATAAATAGGATGCTTAGTTAGAATTGAAAATCACACCAGAAATTCAGAGAATTCTTCTTCTATAAACTTGAGCGTATTTCTTTAGAGTTTAAGAAAGCTTTGAGCGTAGGAAATAGTGCAAGTTTTCTTTAAGTATATCCCCGCCCTACCCGTTGGAATACTCTTCTTTTTAAGGTAAGGGGTATTATTCTTTCGTATTCATGAAGAGAGTTATTTTCTTTCAATACTCGTAAGGGTTGTTATTCCATTCATTATTATTACATTGGAATAATGCATGCATGCGATCATCGCATGCCCTATGAATTCTCATTATTATTTCATTCTTTATTATTTTGTTGGAATATCACATGCAATGCGAATTACGCGTGACCTGGTTCCATTCTTTATTATTCTGTTGGAATATCTTGTCTGTGTGGATTACGCATGACCTGGTTCCATTCTTTAATATTATGTTGGAATATCCTATCTGTGCGGGTTACGCATGACCTGGTTCCATTCTTTATTATTCTGTTGGAATAACTTGTCTATGCGGATTACGCACGCCTGGTGAATTCTTCTGTTATTTCATTCTTTATTATTACATTTGGAATAATCATCTCACGTGGATTACCGCATGGCGGCAAAAATCTATTTGCAGTTTCATATATTCTATTATACTCAGTTGGTTAAAGTTTTGGCTTCTATACTCCATGAAATTAGTGGAATATCCCAGATATTTGTGCTTCATCCAGTATCTTTTCATGAAAATATTCTTCTGAGCATTCTTGAATTTTACTCCACAAAACAGTATCATGTTGACAATTTGGACGTTATTGATTTCTGGATAATTTAAATTATAAATCTTTAAAAATTTATCCTTGAACTTGTTTTATTGAATTCTTATATCATTGTCATCATCGTCATGTTTATAATATGTTGAAAGTCATATGTGGCCTGTAGTGCATAGATGGACTTGGTATGATTATGACCAAGGATTATTCGGTATAATCATGACCGTAATGTTACAAATGATGTGGTTAAAATCCTCATTGGCCGTAGTGCATTGATGGACAGTTGTTGGTATGATCATGACCATTGATGAATACACGAATATCCTTGGCCCGTAGTGCATGGATAATTTGTGGTCGTGATACTAATAAATATCATTGGTCGTAGTGTAGGGATGATGTGGACTATTTATTAAGCTGAGTCTCAGCGATAAAAGTAATGAAAAACCTTTTAAATCATAGAAGATAGTAGATTTTATTCTCTACTTGACTCTTCTAATGGATTGCTTGTTCATTGCAGATTAAACTTGATGTTTGTTATATTTTATCAGTTTAACACTGTTGAAGGCTAATGATAATTTATTCTGCATTATCTTAGTCATAATATTTCTTACTGGGCTAGTTGAGCTCACCCTTTTGCTTTCATTGTTCTCTTCAGGAAATGAGAACGTATCAGGGGCTAGTCGGGGAACGAAGTGACGGTCCAGATGATAATAAATGTATTGAGGACTTATTTTGAGTTTGAATACTGTCTAGAAGACAATATTTGTATTAAAACTCACAGCTCATGTTGTATATTGGTTGTATTTGTATTCTGTACCATGTATTTGGCGACTCAGAATAGGTGATGTATACCTATTTTGGGGGCGTCATATCCTAGGTTAACAGGTGTTTCTACTGTAACCTTTAACAGTCTAAACGACTATATGGACCATCATCCCGTACTCCAGGTGACCAGCCCTTTGTACTATGTATTGCACAAACATTTTAACGCTATTGCGTAGTTCTAAAATAATCCGCTGATATAGGATTGTTCATCTCAGCTTAGATTATCAGGTTCCGAACCAAAGGAGATTTGGTTGGGAATTAACTTCAAAGGAATTCTAGATCTTTAGAATGCTCATCAACCAAGTACTAGTTGAATTAGATACAGACCAATAACTATTCAAGAGTTTGAATATAATATCTTCATGAACAAGGTATATCGATGAATCAATAAAAGCTAGAGTATTAACAGTTTCTAAATTGAATAAATGTTATCATCGACAACATGCTTTCAAAATTGTGTGAGTACATAAGCAAACCAAAAGAAGTTTCGTTTGGGTTGACTTCAAGGGTAATTTAGAGTTTAGAACATTCATCAACTAAGGATTAGTTGAGTTGGTAAAGAATCACTAGGCAACTTAGAGTTTGGTACAATAATGTAAGATAGTACAACGACATTGGAGAACGAAGATCAAACAATAGTTATTAGTAACTGAATAAACACATTTCTTACAACAACATTACAGACTTTGAATAACCAAAGTAATCTCGTTTGGAATAAAGAAATAAATATTAACTAACTTGCTCAACAATAAATGAGGATTAAAGAACTCGCATGACAATAAATCGTTAAACAAGAGATTAAAGATAGAGGATTTGCATAAGTATAACATAACAGTGAAAAGTAACCTTGCTGAATAATAAAGTAGCAAAGGTTAGGGAACTCGCCTCTTGCGTAAGCTATACAAATACAATTCACGCACTTCAATATCCTACACATAGGTTTAGAACCACAATACCTATTAGATATGCTAACATACCATAACATGTACATTTCTTCCTAAACTTATCATTTTAGCACAAGTCTTATGCTACTATACAAATATCAGGAATTTCAAGTGTTAACCTTCACAACACCTGTTTACTATTCATCATGCTCACTAAGTCTAATATGCTACGTTCATTACTTACTAATCATTTTCAACCTTGAAATTATCAATGACATGATACGGTTCTATTTTAACCTCCATATTCCATGTTTATAAAGTTAACACATCATTAGACCAAGTTATAGTGTCGCTATCCTAGAGTGCCGCAATGACGCTGAAAGTCAGTTGCCTCGAGCGATTATTATGGCGCAGCTGCGCCATACATAAGCCTAGGGCCGTAGCAATACCGCACGAGCAAATTTGTTCCATTTTTTGCCTTAGCTACGCGTGCAATTGCTTGTGCAAAAAAAAGAGGCGTAAATCGGCATGAACATGTGCACCGACTTTTAGCCCAACTAACATGAATTTCACCCACCACCAAACAAAGAAATTAACACAAACAAATGATATAAAACTATTACAAACATGTTTCCTCACATATATATCAATATAGAACAATTTAACAACAACTTAAGCTAGTTTAATTTCTCAAATTTCATATTTTCATATAAAAACTTAATTTTGACATCCTCTACAAAAATCAACACCGCATGTGATTACAATTTTACACAGAATCACTTCGTTCAAACTACTGGTATCTTCGTTTCTTAATGAACTAGCATAAACAAGCTTAAATTTACATTTTAACATACTGAATTGATCATCAAAATGGTATTTTCATGAACCATATGAAAAATATCCACAAACATTATTTTCTTCATTTTAAACAAAATTAGCATAATAATTCTTGACTAAATACTAGTTCTAACACCAGAAATACATATAGATACAATAATTCAATTCATAACAACCATTTAAGAGAAATTGGATTCACAGGACTTAGAAATTTTATGTCGTAAAACATATACATATATATAATATCAAGGTTAAAGAAAATAGCTTCAATTGGATTGTTAATTCTTGCTAAACACTGAAGTTGCTTGACAATTCTCACAATCTCTCTCTCAATTCTCTGCAATTTTCTCACTAAAACTCTCAATTCTCTGAACTTTTCTTCTTTCCTCCTCTTAGTGTCAATATAAGGTAACTAATACGTAAAAGAAAACTGATATAATCTTAATACGTAAACTTATTATAAAATCCGTTACACTCTAAACGTATATGTTATAATTATATATTATTTATTATTTAATTTAATTTATTTATATTATTTACAAATTCAAAATTAAAAATCCAAAAGCTATAAAGCTTTGTTTGGCAAAACTCTTTAAAATTAAAGACTTAATATTTTATACGCCTTGTTTGTAAAACTAAATTAAACTCCTTTAATTTATTGTAATAAACAACTTAGTTTATAATTTATAATTACATATTATTTATTTGGATTTCCATAGCCAACATTAAATCAACTAAATTAATTGCACATACTATATTTTAAATAAATATTCCACTTAAACAAATATCACAAAATTATATTCTCATTATAATTTTATTTAATAATTTAACATACCATTTTAATTATCACATCACAACAACAATATAACATCTCATGTTATCTTACAACATTATAACAATAAATTAAATAAATTTAGAATATTATCTAATAAATATAATTTATAAATATTTACTAACAAAGATCACATATTCATTTAATTTAAGAAATATTTTAAATTACAAAACAACAACTTCATCAATAAAATATTTATTTAATTTAATAAATATTTTAAATTACAAATAAAATCTTGGATTGTTACATCATTCCCTCCTTACAAGGATTCTGTCCCCAGAATCACAACTCAAACAATCAAATCGTCACATTCTTCCCTCCTTAAAAAGATTATGTCCCCAGAATCGAAGACACAGACTAAACAAATAACTCAGGATAATTCTTTCTCATTACATCCTCAAGGTCCCACATAGTCTCTTCGACATTGTCATACTTGATCACATGATTGCGATAAAATTTGGTTCGATCGTCACACAATCAAACATGAAAATATTACTAATTAAAAAACATTCTAACTATATAGAGGTAAGGCTACAACCATCTTTTCAACTTCATCAATGCTTCCTATACTATAACCGTTTTATACCCAATATAGTTCATCAAACTTACCACACTTTGGAAATCCTGGAATTTGCCATAATCATATGAGTTTAGGAACTTATCCTAATCAGACCATAGGTGTCCATTCGTTGAGGGGTTCAAAACATACCATATGATTATGAGTCATGATCTTACCATATGGTTTAGTTTTAAGAACCGAACCTAATCCTAATATCATTTATCTTAATGTTAAAAACCTATAACTATCAAATATTTACATGAGAAAAGAATCACCTTTCCACCACATATACATTGATAGCGCGATACTGATATTCTAAGGATTATCAATGTGATAAACCAAGTATATACACAAAACTTCTGCCCACACAAATGTTTGTATGACTTAGTCACCATATGAATCCTCAGTTGAAAACCCACCTAACATTATCTTACTCTTCAATTATTTTTAACTTACCCATAACTTGCTCAATACGGATTCCTCGAATGACATTATTGAAAACTTCTCTTGCACTAAGCACGCCTTCCAATGTTTGGACTTCCTTTTAGTTTGGCAATCGATTTGCAAACGATATTACATACTTATTTCTAATTGCGTTCCACACGTTCTTGCAAACCATTTTGAAAATTCGATGTAAATCGTGAATCTCGGTTCGACACAATTGACACAGAAACATCGTGTCTTGAAACGATTTTATTAAGACATAACTTCACACACTGTTTGATATGTAATATGCTAACTTTGACATACCAAAAATCTATCACCATATCTTTCCACCAATAGTAATATCGAAGACAATATATACATTTCGTGCTTCCTAGTTGATTCAATATATACATTTTATACAAAACTTTATTTTCAATTCCTGGTATTAGCGAAACCTAGTTTCTTCCTTCGACTTTAAACTATCCTTCAGTATCAATTTTGAATTTGACACCCTCATCTTGGAGGTACTCTTCCTGTACTCTGTCTAGCAAAGTTGTACGATTTTCAACCTGAATAGCTTCTCCTCTGACCTTTTCATATATCTTACCTCCTACCACAGATTAGTCATTTCTATTATGAACCCATCTTGCACAGATAACAAAAATAACTACTACATTTTTCTTAAGACGTCGACAACCACATTCGTTTAGGATTTTGTAGTCATAATCCTTGAATAACTTCAACTATCACTTTAAACACATGCTTAAATATCTATGTGAGAGGATATACTTTAGACACTTATGGTATGTTTATATCTCACACTACTACCCAAAAATAACACCTCTAAATCCTCAGAACAACCACTAATACCTCTACTCTGAATCCTGAGTCGGACACCCTTTCTCAAAAAAATTTTAACTAACGCGATGCGTATGAAATGACCTTGTTGTCCTACCTAAACACACAGCCTAGTACATTGTAAGATGCGTCGCTATACAACATAAAATTTTCTATATTATCTGATAAAGATAACACATGTGACATACTTACTTTTCTTCAATTATTGAAAATTCACTTCATAATTTCCTGCCCAAATAAATTCCACCGATTTTTTTAATAACTTCTTGATTTACAACATCGATAGATAACTCTACTGCATAAACGCGTCTTTCAACTAAAAGAACATAATATTACCATTGACTTCCTCAGAGTCTTAAGGTTTAATCACTTTCTTTGACAATGACTTATCACTACATGGTTTAACTACCTCAGAGTTTCATAAATCAAATCAGAAATAAATCCATTACGTGACCTTTAATACCAACACGACAATTCTACCCATCAACTTAAAAGGAATCACTATTCACACTTTCTATATTTAGGGAATAGTCTAACTCTTCCCGAAGCGAATCTAGATTCTAAACAAATTCATTAGGCATAAATTAACAAGTGGTGGTTAAATTAACTAACACGTAGCCATATAGATAACTGATCGGAATCATACCTTGCATTACATCCTGGATCTTCATGTTGGATGATTGTTCAGTTGGTCGATACGGCGGAGTTGACTCTACAATAATTTGTTTGCCACTGCCCTCTTTGCTTCCACTTACTTTTCCTACCGCTTTCTTTGGGCAACCTCGAGCCAAATGCTCCTTCGATTCACACGTGAATCACGCTCTCTTCCTCGGTCTTGAACATTTTGGTGCAATGTGATCCTTCCAGCCACAATTAAAGCACACCCTTTTTCCCCTCAAACAAATACATACATGTTTCTTTCTGCAGTTGCTACACGCCTCCACCTTCTTATTTTCCTTCCCTTGTTTATTTTCAACGTTAATATTATTATCCCACTTTCTTTAACAAGCGTTACCGGTATGACTATCACCCATCTTATCATCTTCTCTCTTCTTTCCCCTCTGCTCTTGATTGTATGCCAGCGTATTACCTTCCCCATCTACATCAATCGTTCTCTCTAACCCTGTTGTAAACAAATTTGGTTGGAGCATCGCGATTTGATTATACAGCCAGAAATTCAGTTGATTTGCCTGTACTCCCACCAGCAAATTCACCAATTGTGGCATTGGATTTGTGTTAGCTTCCCTATTGTATGCATTTTCCTTGGGGTTCTGTTGACGTTGTTGTCTTCTTCTAGGCGACATTTTACTTTTTAAAACTTGAACTATTAGATCATCGTTCATCCATACATAGATAACACATTATATATCTTAATAAATAATGATAATACTTTATTCATTTATTACATCACCACATCACAAAATAGCCACACTGCTATTTATATTATTTATCCCGAAATAATAAAATTCTAGGATTATTTCATCACATCCCACTATTTAATTCAAAAGTTAGGATTTACATTTTATTAATTTTCATCGTGATTTATATAATCTTAATGTTCTTCCCTGCAATCTACAAGAACAGTCTGCGTTGTACAGCTTCATTTTGTTCTTGCTCCACGATACGAATCGTCAGGAGATTGGAAGATTAAATTCTACGTTTCATCATTCACTTGGCGCTCTTTGACTTGTCTTCAACACGATCTATGCATTTAGAAGCCTTCACCCATGCGTCTTCAGCTGTCAGACGCTTTGCTGACTTCTTTCCCCAGTCCTTCCTGCGCAATCTCATTCCTAGCTAATAACTATCTTCTTTAATATTCTGACCGTTCTGACTAAGCTAATATCCGCTCTACATCTGCAAATGGTGCAGTAAGGTCTTGAATCGCGACATCTTCTTGTGCTAACGTGGCCTTGTTCTTTACGGCTATACCTTCTAATTTCTCGACCTTCTTTTATAACTCAATGTTATGACCACACACCTCATTGGAGAAATTCCCCCTCCTCGTTCTCATCCTTCAACTTTATCACCCCAACTTTATCCTTTCGTTCAAACTCAAGCCTATACCCAAGGTCTACAAAAGAATTCAACGGGTATGGCTTTTCAAATACCAACCATACTCAGACTATACAACTTCTAAGGCTCCTAATCCTTATCATTCTTCGTGAGTCATTCTGACAACGAAGTTTTAACAACCCCAAAACTTGATATGTATAATACATGCTACTCCTAAGTACTTACGACACATAAGTAATTAACACATAAGCATATAAAGTCTTTTATTAGTTTATCTTCAATGAATTTCCTTAATTCATTCCTTAGAACTCGATAAGAGTTTATCACCTCTATGTTTTCGATCTCCTAGAAGGTTATAGCCTAAGGTTTCCCCACCTAAGGTTCATAACCTAAAGCTTTGATACCAACTTGTGACACCCCCAAATCTGGGCACTTCAATCCCATAGATTTGGTGTTCACTGTCCAATTAAATCATAACTAACTACCCATATTCAAAAGATATAATTAAACTCAAAAGTTTAAACAATCAATCTCCCATTAAAGTGTTACATAATCTAAAATAAATCCCAGGTCATCTAACCTTCGTTACAATCATCAGCGAAAAAATTAAAACATAATCGTAATTAAATCTATTACATAAGCTTCATAAATAGAAGATAAATTAAATGGTGTCGTCTAATCAAGCACTTTGTCCTTGCGCTTGCTTGTATAAAACTCTTTTAACTTCTTAACTTCATCTGCATTATTTTGTGCAAGAGTGAGCAAACAATTGTCCACAAGAAGGATAATATACAATAACGGTTTATGAATGATTATTCACTGAGTTTTCAATGGTAAAGTATTCTTACCAGAACAATAAATTTTAATTCAACAACTATGAGTTCAAAGGAATAATGAACGTTAAATTAACAATAGATATCAACATCAAAGAATACACTGAGGGTCACAAGACCACGAACTATACTCTAGGTTTTCAAGTATTTCTACATTAACCTTTAACAATCTAAAAGACTATAATCATCATCTATGTCCTAGGTTAACATGTGTTTCTACTGTAACCTTTAATAGTCTAAACGACTATATGGACCATCTTCCCGTACTCCAGGTGATCAGCCCTTTGTACTATGTATTCCGCAAATATTTTAACGCTATTGCGTAGTTATAAAATAATTCCCTAATATAGGGTTGTTCATCTTAGCTTAGATTATCAGGTTCCGAACCAAAGGAGATTTGGTTGGGAATTAACTTCAAAGGAATTCTAGATCTTTAGAATGCTCATTAACCAAGTACTAGTTGAATCAGACAGAGACCAATAACTATTCAAGAGTTTGAATATAATATCTTCATGAACAAGGTATATCGATGAATCAATAAAAGCTAGAGTATTAACAGTTTCTAAATTGAATAAATGTTATCATCGACAACATGCTTTCAAAATTGTGTGAGTACATAAGAAAACCAAAGGAAGTTTGGTTTGGGTTGACTTCAAGGGTAATTTAGAGTTTAGTACATTCATCAACTAAGGATTAGTTGAGTTGGTAAAGAATCGCTAAGCAACTTAGAGTTTGGTACAATAATTTAAGATAGTACAACGACATTGGAGAACGAAGATCAAACAACAATTATTAGTAGCTGAATAAACACATTTCTTACAACAACATTACAGACTTTGAATAACCAAAGTAATCTCGTTTGGATTAAAGAAATAAATATTAACTAACTTGCTCAACAATAAATGGGGGTTAAAGAACTCGCATGACAATTAATCGTTAAACAAGAGATTAGAGATAGAGGATTTGCATAAGTATAACATAACAGTGAAAAGTAACCTTGCTAAATAATAAAGTATCAAAGGTTTGGGAACTTTCCTCTTGCGTAAGCTATACAACTACAATTCACGTACTTTAATATCCTACACATAGGTTTAGAACCACAATACCTATTAGATATGCTAACATACCATAACATGTACATTTCTTCCTAAACTTATCATTTTAGCTCAAGTCTTATGCTACTATACAAATATCAAGAACATCAAGTGTTAACCTTCACAACAACTGTTTACTATTCATCATGCTCACTAAGTCTAATATGCCACGTTCATTACTTACTAATCATTTTCAACCTTGAAATTATCAATGACATGATACGGTTCTATTTTAACCTCCATATTCCATGTAACTCTCATGGTATCTCGACCACAACCTTACAATGGTACTTTGCATAAAAGTATAGTCAAAAATTGTTTTAGAAATTAAAATCTTTGGGAAGTGCTCAAGAAAACCTTCGTACATGGGAGGCCATGCGTCTAGGTTATAATAGATATCATATCTCCATAGAATTATCCTTGGTTGACCCAATAGACCCCAAAGAAAAATGAGAAGATTACTATCATCTTCTTTCCAATGGTGAGTCTTCTCTTGACATATAACTATCCCCACTGTGTCCAAGTGAATATTATATTTCAAATAAACTCCAATATCATATAGGTAGTTCCCGTAGATATATTCAGCAAATGGATGCGCACAACCATGTCTTATGATAACACGAGGTTATATGTCATTAGACATCTTGTATGATAGTGGAAAAATACCCTTCCAAAGTTGGGTTCGCCTCACCCTATTTGATTCACCAAATATAACTACTAAATGATTTATAGAATATAACACACTTTTCAATACTGTTTAGGGAGAACCTCTACAGCTAGAGACCACCGTTCTATTCCCCTGTTATCCCCGCTCGACCCGGCAACACTCTTACGACAACACTCTTATTACCTAAAAGGAATTGTGAAGCAGAAAGGGTGAGCACAACTAGCCCAGTAAAGAATATCATGACTAAAGATAATTAAATTATCAATAGCTTTCATCAATAATAAATCAGAGATTTAGAACATATGGTAGATGATAAAACTTTTCAACCATAGTTGCAGCGGAACGAGCAATCCATTAGAAGAGTCAAATGGACCATAAGGTCTAGTATCTTCTCTATGTTAAAAGTCCACCAATAATGTTTTATCCCTGTAACATCATGTTAGGTTTGTAATATTCAAGAATGCAATCAAATTGCAAAAATAAGCGGAAACGTGTAAAATTAGAGTTTAAAATTTTTTACAAACCATATACCCGGATCACCCTTTATGCACAATTATTAATTAAACGAAAAGATAAAGAATAAAATCATACCCTTGAAGATCGAGTTTCCTCAGGTACAAGTTCACCTCCAAATCCTTTCTCGTTCAACTTGAATTCACCGGGTGTGGTTCCTTCCTTTGATCAACGTTAGCCACCCAAGTGTTTGGCCTCTAGAGGTGATCCACCAAGGAAAAAGAATTTTCAAGAAGAAGGGGTATTGGCTCAACCCTAGTTTTCTATCTCTATAGAAAATGCGTACTCTCCAACAATTGGAATTGCGTGTGTTGTAAAAGTCAACCACCACATCACCCATAATAAGACTCCTCTTATTTATAGATGTGGGCAACCCACCTTAACAATTAAGGAATTGGAATTTATTTAATTAATTAAATTCTTTTAATTAATTAAGCTCTCTAATCTTATTAGGGATAATTAATTAAACTCCTTTAACTAATTTTCCTTCCTAATCCAATTAGGAATAAATGAGAGTACTTATATTAAATTAATTCCTAAACTCTTTTAGAAATTAAAATAATAATAATTGTAATAATATTAATAAGACTCCTCTTATTAATTTATATTTAATATTTCTAAAATATTAAATAATAAATATTAAGCTATTTAATTTATTCTATCGCCATAGATTAAATTAAATATACATAACATATTATTACGATTATGCCATTAACTTCTTAAATAATTATTCTTCCTTTTATAGTTGTGACCCTTTAGGTTCTCCATATTAAACCTGGTTGTGAATAAATCAATTAGAACAATTCTAATCTTATTTAAATAAATAAATTAAATAATTAATTTATTTAAATAAATAATATTTATTCTACAATAGGGATAAGCCTCCTTAGCGATCAACGACTTTTCAAGATAATATAGATTTCAACATTAATCATTAAAGAACCTTTGAGTAAATAGTTCTGTAAATGCAATTCAATCCTTCCACCATACAATGTCCCAATTAAATATAAGACATGGAATTATCAAAGTCTTATTTTATTTAATTATATGTATTTTCGATCCTTAAATGCACAACTCAAATAATGCAAATTAGAAACTCCTTTCTAATTTCATTACGCCTTAACCAAGGACTCTGGGTTTGTCATTTATCGAATCACATAGGACATTTCTCTTCTTTTAATAGAAGTGGTAGATTCTTTATTGATCATACATTATCTCCATGTACAACTTATTATACCCAAGCATACCCTTTGATATACCCTAAGGGTCTTAAGGAATAAGTCAAAGTATAACTCATTATACACAAGATACTATGATGATCTCTCAGTCCAAGGATCACTTGTACTACTATCACTACAGAAATTCCTATTGACAGGCAAGTAAAACTCCATTAGGTATTCCTTAGCGAGCCACGTTCAGTGAACTTATTCTCTAATAAGCACCTACATACTTGCTTTAGTGTCTCCACACAAATGATCATGAGATCAATCATCCTCATCCAATGAGCAAGCAACGTATGTACCAATCTATCCTGATTCACTAATCCCCAATTTAGTAATCCAATGATTGGGAACTATTTTAGTTTTAAGCTTTCTAAGAATTTAGATCTCATTAGAATGATCATCATCATTATTCTAAAAGCATTGCTTAAAACTATGGGTTTATCACATATTACAAAACAGCATCATGTAGATAATTAAAAGCCTTTAATAAATTAACACTTTTTATTAATAAATGAATAAGATTGTTACAAAGTATATTCTTTATCATCAAACATGATTGGCTTGTGTGCATACTACTTTCAATCTCCCACTTGCACTAAAGCCAATCGCCATTGTATCTTATACTCTTCTTCTCTAAGTGACGATTATCCTACTGTTGGATAAGCTTTAGTTAATGGATATGTAATGTTGTTCTTGAGAGTCCACCATCTCTATAGTGATTTCTTATCTTTCAATGATTCTTATAATCAAATGAAAGTGCCACAACACATGTTTAGATCCAAGATGAGACTTAGGAACTATTCCTAGTTACAGTAATGAACTTTTAATCCAAACAATCAACTGCAGACTTCATTTATAGCTATTTACTTTGTCTTTATCACTAAACCAAAGAACTCTTTCATTGTTTGGAACCTTTCAATTCAACGCCACACTTGTTCAAGATAACTCTTTACCTTAAAGTGGTTTTTTCATCATATTATTGCATCTCTAAAAACTTGAGTCTCATTAAGCCCTCTAGTTTTAATTTAGACCCACCATGAATATGATCACATCCTTAGTGCTTGGGTTAAGCACTTTAAGATGTTTTTCAACGACTCATAGTGAACTTCTCCAAAATATGACCGATCAACATCGGGTCTCATATATTTCATTAAGTACATGATTGTCACTCATGTGACCTCTCTTTTCTGGAGTCCGTGGGGACTATTAAGAGATACACTCCATGGGCTTATCAAC